>BDIU01000156.1:8230-312675 GCA_002118135.1 Trebouxia sp. TZW2008
GGTGAGGTTGTTACGTTCAGGGTTGGTAGGGCAGGCTGCCACAACTGCAGGCAGGCCAGCAGGTGCACAACAGCTTTATTCCCAAAGATATGCAGCACTGGCATGGAGCACCAAAACAAACCACTTTTGCAACAGCTCAATATACATGTGTACATCGCTGAGCAGCATCATGCCTCTGAACAACACGCCAGGCTGACGCAATTGCAGGAACGTCAGTAAGTGCATGCCAATCGTGATTGATTTTGGCACACACAACTCTCCAAAAGATACACAACGGTCAGCAGAGTATGAGTGTGTACCTGGCTGAGCAGCACCATGCCTCTGAAGAACATGCCAGGCTGCCGCAATTGCAGGAAGGTCAGTAGATGCATGCGCTCATTCTCAGCCTCTTCTAGCAGGGTGTGGATCCAGCCGTTGTCCTGCTTCATGCTGCGTAGGGACCTCATATGTCGCAACATGCCCCCTACCATGCCAGGCACCCCTGCAGCAGAAGCACACTTTCAAGGCTTCAAAATTGACTGAAAAAGGGGTGGCTTGACACTGATGAAGCATCAGATGATTGTCACGCCTGGTGGCAAATAGAGACTTGATGTGATGCAGCATCCCGTCTACCATGCCAGGCACCTCTGCATCAAAGAGACAGGTTTCAATGCATGACAACACTTGACAATGAATGGGATCATTGTCGAGGTCACAGTAATCCTCCACGATGGCTGTCATGCTTGCTGCTGTGCCAGGCACTCCTGCTGCATGGGCACAGGTGTAAACAAGCCTGGAGAGTGTGGATTGGCAATGATTGCATCAGGAGCCAGCCATTCTAACATGGCCTGTGCATGTCACAGCTCTAGTGTGAAGCAGCCCCATTGTCATTCTGGTGTCCTCGCTGGCACTGCCAGGCCTGTTTCATGTTGCACATCAACAATGCTTCATTGCCATGAAAAAAAGGCAAATTTCTGTGAATGAAAGTGCCGCCAATGTCAGAATGCTGCAATAGCACATATCTCAACTTTGCAGCTGCACAAATGTTGCTACAATTCCTGGCCAGTGCTCCCGCTGACACATAGACAGAGCATATATGCAAACAAGACATTGCATGTGTATGCTGCTGTGTGCATGGTTGAATCGTGTCATAAGATATAGCAGTTGAAGTTTTGAAAGCTAGACTTAATTCTAGCTTTTTACTACGCACCGTGCCTGGAGCACCTGACATCAATTTAGATGATGAATCTGTGGTCACGGTACATAGCAAGCAGCTTGGGTTCTGGGTGCAAAAGCAAGGGGAGCTTTGCTGTAAGCTTTACCTGCATTCGTCTCCGGGAAAGTGATGCCCAGCCACTTCTTATCATTCATGCTGTGCAGATGCAATTGAGTTGCATACAGTACTGCAACTGACCAGCCAGCAGCAGAAATGTGTCCAATGACATCAAGCAAAGACAGCTCAGTGTGTCCAGCAGTTTGTCTTTCATTCTGTGCAAGCTCACACAGCTTGGAAGCAGAAAACCAGTTGAAATGCAAGAGTCACCTGCAACAGTCTCCAGGAAGATGATGCGGTACAGCCATTTCTTCTCATTCATGCTATAAATTGCGTTTGTCTTAGACCCAGGAGGACTTTTGTCAAACCATCGGTTGATGCAAAGCAACGGAAGCACATGAACTTGGAGCAAGCAATGCAAGATTTGCTGTGAATCTTACCCGCCACAGTCTCCAGGAAGATGATCCGGCGCAGCCACTTCTTCTCATTCATGCTGTGCAGGTCATAGCTGGTGATGCGGTCAAAGAAACTGCGTGCAATGAAAACCGCCAGGTTGGCCAGCTTTTGCCGCACCTGCACCCAGTCACAGCGCCGGATTTTGCATCATACATGGCAACATTGAGAGTCCACAAATCATAGCTGGTGATGCAGTCAAAGAAGCTGCATGCAATGAACACTGCCAGAGTAGCCAGACCGCGCCTGCAATGTCACAAAGCGTCATGTTTCTACAGAGAGTGCGATAGACACAGCAGCATGCTTGGCTTGCACACAACACAGAAACCTTAATGTGGGCACTTGATTTGTGCCCGCAGACTATACCTTGTACTGTCAACTCGAGAATGACATGTGTGCACAATGGCACAAGCTGCAAATTCAGTGATCTGCTTTCAGCCAAAGCAGACACTATTGACACTGCTCGAGAATGCAGTACTTGACAGCTGCATGGCTAAGGCAAATTGGTGAACAGAAATCAGACTGAATTGCATACACTTGCAGGGCTCTAGATGCTTCCGGCCAAGCTACCTAGCAAGCAAGCGACGGGTTGATTGGTTGAGCAGGCAAAAGCAAGAGAGTGCTTGCCTTTTCAGCTGGGATGTGTCGTGGCTTCATGCTTTCTGTGTACTCCTTGCTGTACACCGGTTGCATGAGCCAGTACTCAGCATCACGTGCTCTTGTTTCTTTGGGGCTGGGGCAATGTTGCCCTTATCAAACAAACTCTGAACATTGACATACTGATAAAGTGTGCATGAGGCAAAGAGTGCTTGCCTTTTCAGCAGGAATATGTCGCGCCTTCACGCTTTCTGTGTACTCCTTGCTGTACACCGGTTGCATGAGCCAGTACTCAGCGTCACCATGCTCTTTTTTCTTTGGACCTGGCATCTTGTCTGACTGCATGCTTGGGTCTGGAGCAATATTGCCCTTGTCAAACAATTTGTGAACATTGACATTCTGGTTTGGTGGGTGCAAGGCATAGGATGCTTGCCTTCTCAGCAGGAATGTGCCGCGGCTTGACGCTTTCTGTGTACTCTTTGCTGTACACCGGTTGCATGAGCCAGTACTCAGCGTCACCATGCTCTTGTTTCTTGGGGTCTGGCATCTTATCTGACTGCATGCTTGGGTCTGGAGCAATGTTGCCCTTGTCAAAGGTGTCAGCATCACGGCTCTTGGCTGCCTTCTGGTCCACATGCTCATCTTGCAGACGCTCCTCCTCTACTGGCTCGTCTTGCTGTGCCAGCTGTACAGCAGTAGGCATTTGAATCAGCTAAATTGTACAGTTTCTGCTAAGCTAAACAGCATGACTGATGTTTGCTGACCCCTGTTGTTGGACATGCAAAGGCAGTTTTGTGCTTGATTTCAGGCAAATCTGTTGCTGACAGCATAGTGGCAGCACCACGAGAGGCATGCTGCATGTGTGGCAGCATGAGCTTGCAGTATGTTTCATGGTGTTGTGAGCAGCATTGATGGGGACAAATTGTGAGGTTGGCACAGATAGCAATCAAGACACTGGCACATTGTAACATGTGCAGCAGTGCCTGCAATGCTGGCAAACAATGCTATTGTGCATGGTTGCGGCGTTCAAGCTACACGCTACATGGGCAACGTACGCCTGTGCTCCAGCGCTGTGTTGCAGGGGTTTCAATGGACCAGGGATGCTGTTGATTTCTGCCCGATGGCACCAGGAGTAAGCTCGAACAACATTGGACGCTAGCCACCGGTGTCAAGCTGGCATGGCAGACGCTAGGAGCTTTTGCGGCAAAGGAGCTTCCTGCCAGCTCAGCGCGACACGCAGCTCTAAGCGCGCAGCGGGACGCATGTCTCAACATGCCAGTTCTTGCTCTGCAGCAGCATGAGTTTTGAATATTGGGCCGCGCAAGTCTGCAAACTGAGGTCGGCAACGCTGATATCAGGCTAGATCACAACCTTCGTCCTCGCTTGTACGCAAAACATGTACGATAACCGAGAGCATGACTAGATCGAGACACGGCCTCGCAATCTCAAGGCAACCTCAGTTCATTATTGTGCATGTTCCCGCAGCATACCTTCACAAGCTTGCGCTATGCACACAACTCCGCAATTCTCGAGCGCGTCGCGCACAGCACAGCTCTGGGCCTTCACACAGGCAGTTACGTGATAGTGTATGTGGACTAGGCAAGTACGCACACGGGCGTTGTCTGTTTCAGGTCCGGGCGCTACAGCAGAGCGCAAGCAGATATGCTGTATGATACTAATGTAATGTAACGCTCGACGATAACGCTCAAGTTGTCTTGATCATCATCGCTGTGATCTGTTGATCTCTTCTGCGCCGCTTCTCTCAGCGCTGTAGCTTGTTCATACCGTGAAGACGGATATCCGTGTATACTGCAGGCTGGCATACCAGGAAGCTACAATGATGGCAATCAAATGAATAAAGGGCTAAAAGTATGCTGCACCTATGTGTATTCATAATTATGGCAACATTGTTGTGACAGTTAGGAAAACAACTACAGTTGCGTACACTCTTTCTGAACACTATCAATCGAGGTAAATGATAAGCATGGAGTCATCTACAGTGATCGCTTGTGGCAAAGTAAGGAGGGCTGTAGCAGTATGAGGAATTGCCCCTCGCCATCTACAAATAACTTTAATTTAAGCCATTATTGTCATCATCTTTCAGTGCATCTTAGACTTGCCCGCTTGGTCTCAGCATGAGCATAGTGCAATATGATGACACGTCAACGAGTCTGGCAACACATTTGCACGTCCAGTGTCGTCCACAATCGAACGATGTGGGCATGACATGACAACCGCAGGATTGGTTTCAGAGCAATTTGCAAGAGAAAATTCGCCTGCAACAGTTTCATTGCGCATGAAATCTGAATGAATGAATGAATCCAACGCTGCTGTTTGCTGTGCAAACAATTTGCAAAGAAAGCGCGCATATTGTGTCCGGCGGTCAGCACGCAGTCATGCTGCGCACACCACGGTGTAACAGGTTCGCTGGTTGCGCCACGGTTTTCGATCTGCGGCACAAGTATGCTTTTAGGCCGCCAGCACACTTTAAGCATGAAAGACATTCGCGAAGGCCTCAATATGGCCCATCAGTGGCGCAATGCGCTGGCTCAAGCATCTGCAGGTATGCTGGAAAGCTGAAAATACCAGAAACACAGTAGACACACTGCAACATATACAGTTTGTGTTGCAGGCTCTGACTTGAAGAGGCACATGACTACCACTTTGGGTGCTCCGCCTATTGTGCATCACCCGGTGAGCAGTTGCTCTTCTACTGGACTTTGTCAAAATCCTCACGAATTTGTCATTGAACTCTTCCGTTTGGCATTCAGGCATACAGCAAGCCTCAGCTGCCTGAAGGACACAGGTTTCCTATGGTGAGCCTGACATCTTTTCATGCAGCACGCCTCTAGAGCTTGAATGCCATGCTGCAATTGGCATCACAACACACTTTATGATGTCAACACATCTCTCTGGCGACGCTAGGTGTCACGGTGCAACATGCATACATGGCTACATGCTCCTCGTCATGCTTGCTCACTGCACCACATCATCAAAAGGCAGAGAGGCATCGCACTCATGCTGCGCACATGCGGGCTGTGTACAGTGCTATGCTGTAACATTGGCCATTGCATGCAGGGAGTGTTTCAGCGAGTACATGACCTACTCATACAAGAACAGGTCATACAGGTCAGCCAGGTATTACATTTTATTGTTCTCTGCAGCGCCATTATTTTGCTAAAATGCGCAAGTCAGCTTGTACTAAGTTCAAGATCATTCCCATGTTGCTAGTTTGAGAATAATTTTGTTTGGCATTCCCCAGCTGCTTTGATGCTACTTAGTACCCAGCATTTGTAATGCCCATTCTTCTTCTTGTAGGTGCAAGTGCCTGAACGCATTGCTTCAGATGAGCAGTTACACAAAGTAAGCATCTCTCATGTCTGAATGCATATCATTGACATCAGCTGTTAGCTATTGATGCTGCATCGTGCCATTTTAGCCTGACTGGCAACAGCATCAACAGCTCATGCAGCTTTTCTGTGTCTAAACTATACAGCGTTGAAATCAAGCATTGGCAGGCTTGGCAGGTGAAACCACACAGAACAGTTGTGTTTGAATTTTGCCTTCCACCAGAACATTTGCAGCAAAAGCAGTACATCGCTTGCATGCTGTGCTGAAAAGCTACAGTGAGCATCATGCAGAAGCTTGACTTGCTGCACAGAGCTAAGTGCTGTTCTTCTCTCTTGCCTGTAGCAGCTGTACAGCAATTCAGTCTCCTTGACATGTGCGTGAAAGTCAGTTGACAAGGCCAGGTGTTGTGGCACGCTAAAAATCATACTTCTCTGCCTTTGCAGGTTCACAACAAAGACTTTGTAGCCAGGTTCAGCAATGGCACATTGACAGAGACAGAGATGCGTAGAATTGGCTTTGGGGAGGTGACTCGCCATCCAGATCTGATAGAGCGCACCAAGGCTGAAGTTGCGGGTGAAGCATCCTGTCTTGAATGTTGACACCGGATGCATGCAACTTTCAATATGGTGCGTTGAACGTGACAGCATGGTATGCACATGCATCACATTGAGTGAGCTTGATTCATGGTCTGGCTTGCAGTTGTGCAAGGGTCCACAGAGCAGGCCGCGTACAACCATGACTTTAGCTGGTGTCAAGCACTATGCTGAGTCCATGCTGCTACCTCACATAACGCCATGGTACACATCAGCTTGCATGGGTTTAGGCCTCAAGCTACGCTGTCACGCAGCTCTGAACTTTGCCCTGTGAGGGCATGCAGGTACTTAGCTGACAGCAGAGCTAGCCACTGAAGGGTCTGGCATGCAACACAGCAGGAGGCGCACATCATGCCTACCCTTCCTCACATGACAGCATCTTGCATACAAACCCACTGTATGAAGATCACTGGCTGGTGCTGGACACACCCATAAGGCTGAGAGTCTGCAGTGTCTGGACATGCAGGCACATTGCTGACAGCAGAGCTAGCACTGAAGCATAGCCTGGCGTGCAACACAGCAGGGGGGACACACCATGCCTACCCTTCCTTCAAATCAGCTTTTGGCGGTCACACAACATCTCACACTTCTAGCATTAAGAATGCTGATTCAGTGTCTGGACACGCAGGTACACTGCTGACAGCAGAGCTGGCCTTGAAGCATGGCCTGGCATGCAACACAGCAGGGGGGACACACCATCCCTACCCTTCCTTTTAATCAGCTTTTGGCGCCTACACAACATCTCACACTGCTAGCCTTAAGAATCCTCAATGCTGGTTGTCATATAGCTCACAGTATTCAGTGTCTGGACACACAGGTACACTGCTGACAGCAGAGCTGGCCTTGAAGCATGGCTTGGCATGCAACACAGCAGGGGGGACCCACCATGCCTACCCTTCCTTTGGCTCAGGCTTCTGCATCTTGAATGATCTAGCTGTGACCAGTGAGGTGCTACTGCACAGAAAAGCTGTGGACAGGATACTCATCCTAGACCTGGATGTGCATCAGGTGAGACAATTCTGGGTTGTCAACGACAAACCTGAATGGTCAGCACAAACGTTAAGCGACATCCATGCGCTGATCAGACTTCTCACATCAGACAGTAAACTCACACTGATTAGTGCTGCTGCATAAAGAAGCTGTGGACAGCGCATCTGCCCTGAGACCTAGATGTGCACCCAAATTATCTGTGCTCCATTGTGATTCACACAACACTGACTTTATACGCTCGTTGAGTGAGTCAGTGGGTGGGTGAGTGATTGAGTGGGTGAGTGGGTGTGTGAGTGAGTGATTAGGTGAGTGAGTGGGGTGAGTGAGTGAGTGAGTGAGTGAGTGAGTGAGTGAGTGAGTGAGTGAGTGAGTGAGTGAGTGAGTGAGTGAGTGAGTGAGTGAGTGAGTGAGAAAGTGAGCGAGTGAGTGAGTGAGCGAGTGAGTGAGTGAGCGAGTGAGTGAGTGAGTGCTGGCATGCAGGGGGATGGTTCAGCTTTTGCTTTCAGGGCAAGTCAGACATGATTACGCTGAACATGCATGCTGCCAACAACTTGACTGCTAGCCCTGTTGACCACAAAATGAACAAGCGAGGAATGTTCAACAATCAATCATGCACATGCAGGGTGATAGCTGCTTTCAGGGCAAGTCAGATGTGTTCAACCTGATCATGCATGCTGTCAACAACTTCCATGTCGGCACAACAAGTGATCAGTACAATTTTCTCTGAGCAGACTGTGCATATATGCATGCAGGGTGACGGCACAGCCTTCTGCTTTCAGGGCAGGTCAGATGTGTTCATCCTGATTACGCATGCTGCCAGCAACTTCCCTATTGCCATGAAAATTGGTCAGTGCAGTCTTTCCTAACAGATTGCGCATATATGCATGCAGGGTGACGGCACAGCGTTTTGCTTCCAGGGCAGGTCAGATGTGTTCACACTCAGTATGCATGCTGCCAACAACTTCCCTGCCCGCAAGCAGAAGAGCACTTTGGACGTGCCACTGCCAGATGGCATGGGAGATGAAGATTACCTCAGGTGATGCAGGTGCTCTTTCCAAAACACATGCCAAGTGCTTGAGTCTTGTGACTGTTGCTAGGACTGAATGTGACCTGCTGTGCTTGTGATCAGTATGGTCAGTCGAAAAAGCATGCTCCCAATGCCTATATGCTCATGTACAAAGTCTTAGCTTGTTTCTGAGTCAATCACAGCTGTTGCGCTGGGCAGATCTGGCTAGCTTGCTATGATCTGAGCTGACGTTAGTGCAAATGTGCATGGCTTGCTCTGTCAATTGCAACACAATTGACAGTTGTGCGGCCAGCTGCATGAAGTCATCACAGGTCACTACTGCAGGAGCAAGAGGCTCTATATCGCCAGGATGTTGTGTTTTAAGGCCTGACAAATTGGCTGCCTGAAGCGATGTGTTGCATACAAGTCATTCTACTGGTCTGCGTTGGCGTAGATGTTTCGTTGTCACAGTTTTGTCATTTTGTCTGCTGTTCGTTGATGTGTTCATCTGTTCTGCAAATGTTTCCTTTGATCCTATCTACCAAAATGTGGCAGAAGTGGTGCTTGGAGTACAGCAAGACTTCAGGCCAGACCTGGTGCTGTATGTTGCTGCTGTGGACCCTCATCAGGATGATATGCCACTCTATTGGTGTTTCACTGTTTACGATGTTTTCCTTTTCACACAGGACAGTAGCAGAAATGGTGCCTGGGGTGCTTCAAGACTTCATGTCAGATTTGGTACTGTGTGGTGCTGGAGTGGTTCTGCATCAAGATGATTAGCTGGGCAGGCTTTCACGGTTGCACCAACTCTGTCACTGCAAACTGATTTGTGTCTTCATTCTTTCTACAGGAAGGTAGCTGAAGTGATGCCTGAGGTGCTGCAAAAGCTGATCAAGCCAGACCTAGTGCTGTATCATTTTTATTCCAACTTTCATCAGGACATCACACTGCTTGACTACTGATTGGTTTGTTGAATGTTCCACTGTAGATCGCCTTTTGTTCGTCTGTCTTCTCAGTTGTCTGCTGATTTTTCTGTCGTCTGTCTGTACAGGAAGGTAGCTGAAGTGGTGCCTGGAGTGCTGCAAGACTTCAGGCCAGACTTGGTGCTGTATGACGCTGGAGTTGACCCGCATCAAGATGACAAGCTAGGCAGGCTCTCCCTTACAGACTCTGGACTCATGCGCCGTGAACTACAGGTAGACAAGCAACAGCACAAGCTTCACAATTTGCTCTGCACATCTATCCTTGATGTAAGATCCTTTGCTCAGGAATGATACTCAACAGCTGGAGCGCTGTGGCTGACAGCACAGTCCATTTAAATTGCACCTGAGCTTGAATTCAATGGCGTGCTGGCATGGACTGTAGAAACGCCTGACAGGACATGTTTGTGTTGAACTTCTTTTGTCCAAGTCTGAGGGGTGGCAATCTATGTGGCCGCCACCTTGCAGCAAAACTGCAACATTAGCAGGCGTGCGTAGCATCTATTTGCATCCAACACAGCCATGCCTCACAAGACATGCTGTCCTGGTATTTGGCCTGATGTCTATTCCTTTTGATCTTTGGGTTATTGTGATCTTTGTCAAGCACACACAGCAACCCAAAGATCAGGACAGCATGTCTTGCAATGCATGGCTGTACTGACCGCACCTAGATGCTATGGCTATACTGTTAATGCAGCTGGGTTTTCATGCACCATCTGATCTCCAGCCTGCATGTCAGATCGCATGTTGCCAAGCACGACATGTTATGGCTGCAAGATTTTCAGGAAAAAATCCTGTGGCATGGACCATGCCACAGGCATTGGCAACATGCACGCCTATATCAGTCTTGCCATTGCAAGGTGTTTGCACTTTTGTCACTGTAGGATTCAGCGTAACTTAACAGCTTGATGCAAGTGTTGTCAAAATGCTTGTGTGGCACTGGATGCATTGCCTGTGTGTGTTCAGCATGAGTAGTCTGTGCCTACACAGGTGTTGGATGCTGTGCTAGCGGCTGGCATACCAATTGCTGGCAATATCGGCGGAGGGTACCATCCTGATTTGACTGTGTTGGCCAGGCGGCATTGCATGCTGCACAGAGCAGCTGCACAAATGTATTCTGATCATAAGCTATAGTCCTTACCGATACTGTGACAGAATCATCATGCAGAGCTTTTTGCTTGATAGCATTTTATATTTGATTGCACTGCACATGCATGTATCATGGCATGTATATTGCAGAGTACTGATTGATTGGCCCTATTACAGATTGTTTGACATGCACTCGAGGCACAGTATTATGCAGCACTATGATTGTGGCAAGCACTACTTATCTCATATACAGAGTAATGCTGCCTGCATATGCAGCTGTATATGCTATTTACCTTCCAGACAAGGCAGGTGTTGAGCTCAGAGACACCACATTCAATGCTGACAGTATGACGCCTTTGAATGTGGCTTGTTTGCAACACGCTGGCTGTGCTAGCCTCACGCTGCTATTGTGCGTCAGACCTTCACTTATATAATGCCTGACAGCAGAAAGTTGCCTGTTTTGCCTTGTTGTGGATTGTTGCTCTAAGCAATGGAACGCAATGTGCAGTCACATGTACGCTGAAGATGTGCAACACTGTAACACTTTGGGGCCAGCAAATGCTGCACAGCTTGCCGATGTGCAACGTTGCATCATGTTGTCTATCTTTACGGCAATCCAAGCAAGCACAGCGCTGCACAAAATGGTCTGGCAGACTGCTTGACAGTGCAACATGCCAGCAGCCCCAAGCTCAAAATTGTCAATACATGTTCTGGCATACAGGCTTGACTGCAGCTTAGCTACATACACTGACTTCTAGGACAAAGCTCTCTCTGCTAGATAAGCTGCCTCACAAAGCTAGTGTACAAGTAATGCACAAGCCAGCTCAGCTGACCATCAAGCTGCTGCACGATAGCTCATGCTGCGCCTGATCACTTCTTGCCACCTAAGCTTGAAATGCCCCCTGCCTTGGCTTCCTTCTTTGCCTTATCAGCAGCTCGCTTTTCATCCTTAGCCTTGCCACCCTTGGGCTTGTTCTTTTCCGACTTTGCGTTGGGTTTTGGTTTGAACGGCTCTTTTGGGGGCATCGCTGCTCCTGCATAACATGAGGTGTCAAGGACAGGCTGACAGACAACGGTGATCTGACAGGATGAGCATCTGATCTGTCAGACCTAATTATATCCGGGAGAGGCGGCTATACAAGTTATGCTCCAGAGATCCTGCTAGGGGCTGTCAGAACTGCTCAAAGCACGCAGAGACTGTGAATGCGGCACGCTGCTGACAGGGGTGCGCCTCTGATGTGTGCTCAACATATCTTCAGCGTCTTCTTCACTGAATGGTGAGTTAGCGAGACTCACAGAGTGCAGCAAGGAGACTGAACAGCTCTAGCGCACTTCCGCAACATCCGAGGTACCGCGTCACAATGTTTCTGCAGGCAGTCAGTCTTGATAGATTTGCGCTGCCGCAAGCGAGGTGACGAATCCACTGCTTGCTTGAAGTTGACCCTGAAGCATGTGCAGCTGCACTTTCAAGACACAGCGCCCATTATGATGACTTTCGTCAATCGCTATAGTTGTCAATGAACGTGACGCTCAAGTTGCTGCACTTGCGACATCGCAGTCGATATTGCGGTGACGATGACAATATTGTCTGTCGCTAACCTCAGTAGCCTGGGTGTATCATTCCATTCTGTGCGGAGACAACTGACAGGCAATTCCGTCAGCATGGCAATGGATCGTGGTGAACAGCTTCTGAGGCGCCTCATCGTTTATTGCTTGACAGCTAGAGATCATCAAAGGGTCTTGCTGATACAACACAAAGTACTAAATTCATGGGCATGCTTCACCAAACGTCTGCAATGAAGTCTGACCCAAAGACATTCCTGCAATGGCTGAGCTGACATGCAACTGCATGGAAAGGGGCAGTAAGGCACACTGGAACAAACACAAAATCAGAAAAAAAATGGTCTTCATTGGCATGGTTTATGCTTTGTCATCGCCTCTGTGCTGCAATTTGCTGCAGCAAAGCAGGCTTGTGCTCTGAGACTACTATGAGACTACTAGGCGGATTTTGCTGTTCATGCATGCATGAATCATAAATAACATAATACTTCAGGCGCTTCAGATGCCTGGACTGTTTGAAAGGCTGTTCAGATTAGCAAGCTCATCAAACAGAGATGGACTACCCTGCAAGCATGTCAACCAAGTATTTCATGTATATCGTAGCATGTTTGTTGTAGCATCAAACAAACAGGCAAAGACAGCTCAAGCACAGTGCTTGCAAAGTTCACAAGATTGCAAGCAGATTGTGCTAACCTGTCAAATTGCACTACTTCAAGACTCCTATATCACGTATATGTAATGTACAGCGGGATAACAGAAGGCTGATAAGAACAAAAGGCTAGCTTGCAGGAGGACCAATGTCATTGACGGTGGCACTGCTACCCAGAGAGCTGCCGGCTGTATTGCTTGCAGAACCAGGTGCATTTGTCAATGTCGATCCACCACTCAAAGCGTTCTGCAAAGATGTCAGGGATTCTGACTCCAAGGGTGAAGAGGGGCTGCCAGAAGGCCTGGGCGAAGAAGAGGAGTCAAGCTTTACCGTGCTGGGCGAAGAAAACGAAGAGGAGCTGGGAGACCCCTTGGACCCACCCCCACTGGGCGAAGGGGGGCTTAGAGAGCCTGAAGAAAACGCACTGAAGGGGTTGCTGAAAGAGTCTGGACTGCTGGGGCTTGGTGAAAAGCTGCTTGCAAAGTTGTTGCTGCTGCTGCTTGTAGTGCTGCTGCCTCCACTGCTGCCTCCACTGCTGCCTCCACTGCTGCCGCCACTGCTACCACCGCTGCTGCCGCATGTTGAAACAATGGTTGACACACTGGCAAAAGCATCCACCTGAGACTGCAGTGTTGAGCTGCATATCAAACCATTCTGTCAAGTCATTCGTCATCATATTGTCACTTGTACATGAAGCGAGTTTGCCAAAGTCAGCACATCAGCAGCAGCAAAGAAGCTATGCGCTTGCCAGCCTGCTCATGTGTGATGCAGCAATGCAAGGTACAGTTGCATGCAGTTTCTGACAGAGCTATTTTGCTTGGAAGCCTCACCACGCACAGCCAACAAAATTGCTCCAATCAGAAGATCCAGGAGATGGCAGACTTGCACAACATCCACCTGCAGCAATGTTGCCAGTCGTGTCAGCAGCGCTCACAGAGCTTCTAGCAGTCAGTAACAAGCATGCTTTGCACACAGTGCGAGCTTCACACAGCATCAGGTGTTGTGCCCTGACCAAAGCCATGAAGAACACATCACCAGGGGCGCTGAATTCTGCAATGTTCAATAGCAGATGCTTTCAGCTGTCGTCGTCAGGCCATGATCAGGCAACAGACACAGACTTTGGCCACTGCAGAATGCAGCCATTGCGCTTAAAGTCTCACCTTGACCAGCAGAAGAGGGCACCACAGTACTGCACTGAGACACCAAAATGTTGCGCCAGCTGTCTATGCTGCTTTGGCTGACGCTCTTGCATGTGTTGCTTGCATCACCTGCAATGCAAAGCTTGTCAGCAACTCACAAATGGAGCATTGACAGATTGACCAACACCGTCAGCGCTAGCAGCTCAAGTCCAATTTACAAGGACTGCTAGTTGCACAGTCAGGCATAGCAATGCCGTGAGGGGTGGCTGCTGTACAGCTGCACAACTATTGCAGACTTACTGGAGTCAGGACAGCTGGTCTGTAACAGTCTTCTTGTGTTGAATCTTTCTGTCACTGGCTGTAAGCTGAAGCTGTTGCTTGTCAATGACTGTAACGACACCTTTGTGGCTGTCTCAGAAGGGAGCGTCCGTGCGCTGGCAGGCGAGCAAGCCGTCAAAAGCACTGCGGCCAACAGGCAGCAACTCGCCATTGAGCGGCAGCCACCGCGTGTGCGATGCGTCCAGCTGCCACGGCCTGCTGAAGCTGTCGCTGCATGTTTGCCTGCGATGGCGGTCTGCTTCATGCAACAGCACAAAGCCCCTGCCGATCGCTGTTTTCTGGCTATTGCGAGTGCTGCCGGACGCCCGAGACTTGCCCTGAGGTGTATGAGCAACCGCTTTTACGACGCAACACTATGTCGGGCTGTACGACCACGCAGGCTGCAGGCCCTGAAAATGACAGCCGCGGCAGAGAAGGATGAGAGACGGCGTAGTTTGCTTGCCTTCAGCGGATCGCGCCTATGCGATCTGTTCAGGGATCTGAAGAGCCGTATGTCTAGCCGTATGTTGATTGCAGGATGACGGCAGCAACAGCATGCGGCTCTTAAGCCAGATCAGTTGACCTGGCAGCACTACGCTTAAGCCAGCTGTACTGTCCATGCTTCGGCTCGTCATACGGTTTGCACCTGTGAAATTGTCACGTGAGCGGTGCAAGCCGATACGTGTCAACAATGTCTGTCACTGGGCTTGGCTTGAGCGCCTTTTCGGCAAGGGTGCCACCTGGCGTTGTACCATTTGTGACAAACAGGCAAATTGCGTTTCAACTGCTTTCACCAGGCTGATGCAGAAGGCTCAGCTGCGGCTAAGCTGATTGAGCGTAGATCTTCACGCAGCCAAGAACGCATCAACACATCAATGTCTGTGATGCTCCAGCTGCTGCAGGCTCTGCTGCAAAGCATTGGCAGAAAGCTCAACGCTGGCTTAAGTGGCCAGGTGTGACAATGGACTTTCAAGCCAGGCTGATGATATACAGCATCTGCCTGCTTGCGTGGGGTTTATTGTCTTCAGCTGCTGTGCACATATACAGCTGCTTACAGGACAATCCCTTGGTAGACTACTGTCATGCATTGTGCCGATGCCAAATTGGAATTTATCTTGCAACTCATTCATTATCAGCTATCTCGTTTCATTTTGGCACGCCACTTGTGAATCGGCAACGCTTCTAGCTCAGGCAAAGTCCGTGTGAAATGCCAACCCAAAAATGCACCAAGAATGATCATCCCATATGACAAAGGGTAGAATCCATCCCTTATTGTCACACATTGTCCTCCAGCTTCACCGCATGCATGTGCATTGGTGCCTTCATTGTGGCTGCCAGTACAGGCAATGTGACTCAGCATCTGCTCGCTTTCTGTGGCTGCCATACAGGAATGTACCGTGAAGAAGTCCATACAGGCAAAGACTGCCAGCTTTGGGAGCGTCACACCTGCGCATACAGTGGAAGACAGATCATATAAGTGGAGCTGCATGCATGTGCATTGGTGCCTTCATTGTGGCTACCAGTTCAGGCAATGTGGCTGAGCATTTGCTCGCTTTCTGTGGCTGCCGTACAGGAGTATACTGTGCAGAAGTCCACGCAGGCAAAGACGGCCAGCTTCGGGAGCGTCACACCTGCACACACAGTGGAAGACAGATCAGTACAACTGAAACTGCATGCATGTGCATTGGTGCCTTCATTGTGGCTACCAGTCCAGGCAATATGGCTGAGCATTTGTTCGCTTTCTGTGGCTGCCGTACAGGAGTATACTGTGCAGAAGTCCATGCAGGCAAAGACAGCCAGCTTTGGGAGCGTCACACCTGCACACACAGTGGAAGACAGATCAGTACAACTGAAACTGCATGCATGTGCATTGGTGCCTTCATTGTGGCTACCAGTTCAGGCAATATGGCTGAGCATTTGTTTGCTTTCTGTGGCTGCCATACAGGAATGTACCGTGAAGAAGTCCATACAGGCAAAGACTGCCAGCTTGGGGAGCGTCACACCTGCGCATACAAGGGAAAACAGATCTCACAAGTGGAGCTGCATGCATGTGCATTGGTGTTCTGATTGTGGCTGTCAGTTCAGGCAATATTGCTCGCTGTCTGTGACTGCCATACAGGAATGCACTGTGAAGAAGTCCATACAGGCGGCCACTTTTGGGAGCGTCACACCTGCATACACAGTGGAAGACAGATCAGTACAGGTGAGACTGCATGCATGCAATTTGGTGCCTTGGCTTTGGCTGCCAGTACAGGCAATATGGGTCAGCATTTGCTCGCTTTCTGTGGCTGCCATACAGGACTGTAAAGAAGTCCATACAGGCAAAGACTGCCAGCTTTGACGGCGTCACACCTGCATATACAGCGGGAGATAGATGTCTACTAGTAAGAGCATGCCATGCAGTGGCATTCGCTTTTCTGATGCACAGTCTGGACATGCAGTACCCACATGGGCATACAACAATGCAACAGCATGTAAAGCAAGTACTGCTTCTGACAGGCTGCTAAGCAGTGCTAGCAATGATGTTGAGCAGGCTTCTGCATGCTGCTGACGTCTTGTGCCAAGCTTGTGCTGAATACACAGCATGACGTGCAGCAGCAAGCCAGGCATGCTGTCACCAAAATGCACAGCTGAGACGAGCAGGTCTGGATCATGAAGACAGATGTCAAGAAGATGCAGTGCAGTGCAAGGCAATGCAGTGCTGTGCTGTGCTACACTGTGCTATGCTGCGCTGCGCTTGTTCCCAACTACCTGTGCATTGCCAAAAGTAGCGCAAACATACAGACATGCGAAAGAAAACGCTCACCCATGTTTGCAATTGTATTGAGCAAAGTAAGGTAAGCTCCGCCCATGCCAGGGTCGCTGATTCTGTTGAAAAAGCTGCCCATGGCTGTGAACATCAAGGTGGAGGTGAAAGAGGTGATGAGCCCACAGACCGCTAGCAGCAGGAAAGGCCCAGGATGCGATAGCAGGGATGAAGCTCCTGATGGGAAATAGAACACCTGCAGACACTGCATCATCTTGAGCGACAAGCATGAGAAGTGACACAGATCAGACCCTGAACCATGTGGAACGACTTGATCATGAAGGTGGAGGTGAATGAGGTCAGCAGCCCACACGCTGCCAGCAGCAGGCAAGAACAAGGATGTGACAGCAGAGACGACGCTACAGGTGGAAAGTAAGGGACCTGCCACAGCGCAGACAGCAAGTGATTGAGGACCAAGCATAATGTCTGACACTTGGGGAAAACAAGTGCCAGACCTTACACAGCACCACACGCAATGGGAAAACTCTGAAGCACAAGGGAGGGTTTTGTGCTCCGCTTGAGCACAGACTGCAATCTGATATTGCTTTTGTGTCAGCCTTGTACATGCAGTCAAATTGAAAAGCTACAGTGTCACACCACAGGTGTGACACAAGCTGCCATGACCAGGCAGAATTTGTAGCGAGGCATGAAGGGGGCAAAGGGTGTTGGGTCTGAATACCAACCTCAACTCCCCGCCAACGCTGTTGACGTCAGCTTTGAGCACACAGAAGATATTTGCTGCATTTTCATCAGAAAGAAGCCACATCAGAGAGAAACCACATCAGAAAGCATGAGGTCATTGATGGTGACAGCAAGAGTGTCTCACCACAGTTGTGACACAGGCTGCCATGACAAGCCGAATCTTGTAGCCCAGCATGAAGGGTGCAAACGGTGTGGGACTGGATGCCCAGCGGCCTGCCAACACTGCTGATGCCAACTCACAAGGGAACTCCAGCAGCACCAGCCCTGCCAGAGCCTCCTTGGAAACGCCCTTTTCCAGCAGCTTCAGTGGAGCTGCTTGCTCTGCTGGCAACATGCCCAACCTATGCATCAAAACCCACTTGTGCTAATGGTAGTGTTAGCAAATGACAGCAAATGACAAGCACAGCAGTTGGCGAGGCTGACCTGCTCAGCCAGTTTCCACGCGAACGCACTGAACCGAGTATGAGACAAAACCCTTGATGTGCACCAGAGGATCATGACACAGGCTTGCTTGATGTGCATTCTAATGAGTGACAACAATAAAGCTTTTGAGAGTTTCTTAGACCTTTGATGCTGAGGATACGCATGATTGTGTTTGAAAGCGCAGAGCTTGCAGCACATGAAATGCATGGCTGGCAGCCTTTGTATTGCTTGTCATGTAATCTCCAGCTCCAGACTGTACATTCTATTCTGAAAAGGGCTGCATTTGTAATTGATGAAAAGAAAAGAATGATGACAGGAACAGCAAAACAACAGCCCTCCAGTCCAAAGACAGAGATACACTGTTCTGACCTGAAGGTGACCAGGACCACTGCAAAGCGCTTGACAGCTGGCAGCCTGATGACCTCCCACAGCTGCGTGTACGCTTCTGAAATGCTGCCAGACTCCTCTGGACACTTTGCATCGCCTTCAACTACAGCAACACAGAACAACTTTATGAAAACTTTGAGCAGCAGTACCAGCAGATGTCATGATGATGGCATTTTCAGTATTTTGAACTGCAGCAGGATCAAGACAGATTAGGACCAAGTGCTGTCACAGTGGAGTCTGTTGCACTGAGCTATGACAGTGGAGTCTGTTGCACTGAGCTATTTGTTGTAATGCTGAAATGCTGCCTAACTCTTCTGGGCACTTTGTATCACCTTCAACTGCAGCAGTATCAAGTTGATTTTCAGTGAAGAGTCTGAAGCAACACTTGTCATGCTGAATCTGAACCAAGTACAGCTGCCAAAGTATGATGATGCCAACCTCATAACTGTGAGAGGTAGTGCTTTACTAAAGGCTAAAATGGGACAGAAGGAATGAAAGAGAGCAAAGTCAACGTGGCGTTGTGACAGCATCTCAGCCAGCCGAGTGCTGCAATTGCACTATGCACAACCCCTGAGTGACATCTGACCACAGACGGTTAAATGGAGCAGTGAAGCATAGAACAGTGCTCAATCACAATGGCCAAACAATCTGATCTCGGTAATCAAAACTGCAGATGAAGCGTCAGGTCCAAATGAGGTGCTGACTTCTGAAGAACTCAGCTGAGTAGAACATGACTTGAGACAGAAGCATGATACTTGGCTGATGCAAAGACTTCTCGAAAGGATATCTGGACTATGCAAGCGTCTTGTGAGCAGTCTGTACGGAAGCAGAGCGCGTATAACCCAAAGCTGGGATCAACGGGGGCAGCATGTGAGTCACATGGCTAAGCAGAAGGGGCAAGCTTGGTTGTGGTGAGCTGTGCACCACTGTTTAGTCATGTGGGCTCAAGCAGGCATGCAAGACTTCTAAAGATGCTTACAAGCTCCTCTGACTACACGCAG
Organism: Trebouxia sp. TZW2008; assembly: GCA_002118135.1. Lineage (NCBI taxonomy): Eukaryota > Viridiplantae > Chlorophyta > Trebouxiophyceae > Trebouxiales > Trebouxiaceae > Trebouxia > Trebouxia sp. TZW2008. The sequence continues at coordinate 27,527 of BDIU01000156.1, forward strand.
CAAATGCAAGGCAGCAAATCACTGCAATGCTGTATACTGGCTAGAGCTGCAGTGATAGCAATTGAAAGGATCCAGCTCAAATGTTATGTACAACACGACTCTAAGCCAAGACTGTTTCTGCAATAGCAGCCCCAGCTATTGTATGTATTGCAGCTGTGGATGACCCTCTAGCATGAAGCTGTGTGATTGGCCTGCATTTGGCCTTTGTTGTTGGATATAAGCTGCACTTGCAGAGACACTGCTGTACAAAGATGAGAAGCAGCAAAGACCATGTGGAGCATGCAAAATGTCATGAGAGGGTGGCACAAGCATTACCTGCAGGCTGAAAGTTGGTTTCATGCTTGAAAGCCGCAATCAAAACAGTGGCAACCGCAAAGAACCAGCCCCAAAACGTCAAGTAGCCTGCCAAGGGCAGAATGCCTTCTGGACTTGACTTTGACCGTAAATAATTGTTGCAGAAGTCAGCATCATTCAGGGCCAGAAACGCTGTGAAGGAGGTGAAGTAGCCGATATTCATGCCCAAAGTTTGGCATGTAGAAGCATACCTGCAGGGAACAGCCAAGTCAGATTAGAACAACTCGGCACACAATACATGATGTCAAAGGTGAGGTAGCCTGCCAAGAGCAGAACTTCGTCACATTTACTTCAGATTTTAGGTAGTTGTTGCAGAAGCCAGCATCATTCATAGCCAGAGAAGCTGTAAAGGAGGTTCAGCAGCCAATGTTCATGCTGAGTGTTTGGCATGTGGAGCAAAGGAACAGCCAAGACAGAGTTAGTATCTGGTGTACACCATGTGTTTGCAAGTAGTCTGCAAACAGCAAATCAAAGCCAATGCAAGGTCACAAAGTAAAAAGGCTCTCTTTGTGGCATTGATGAGTCAGAGTGCACAGCCCTGCACATAATATGCTGTGTGAAGCAGGTCTATCAGCCTTCATACAGTACTATATCTGAGCATCAGCAGCAGCTCGGCAGGCTGTATGACAGGCCAGGCAAGCCTCATGGCGTCAGCACAAGTGTTGAGAAGAGTAGCAGGAAGCAGCGTGTAAGAATGAAGAGGCAAGCTTGCCCTACATGATGCAAGTCTTCTTTGGGGCTAGAGTTATGACAACAGCAGAGATCTGGCAGGCCGCTTGGGCATGAGAATACAGTGACAAGCGTGGAAAGAGGCAAACTCACCCTATGTGGTTCCTAGTCAGCAGTGTGAATGCCCAGCCAATCACACCTATGTTCTGTGTGGCTGCCATTAGTACCAGCCAGAACAGGAGTTCTATGACGAGAATGACATCAGGATGGTTGGGGCAGGAAAGCAGTCCCTCAAAATGTCAGCACAGCAGTATTTCAGGAGGGAGAAGAGGCAAGCTTACCCTACATTATTCCTGGCAAGCAGTGTGAGTGCCCAGCCATCCACAGCAATATCCTGTGTGGCTGCCATCAGCACCAGCAGGAAAAAGAGCGCTGTAATGGAAATGACATCAGCTTGCTCAACTCTGCAGGCAGCACACAACTTGTGTTGGTCCAACAAGCATGTAAGGCAGGCCCCTGTGTGGGTACAAGCAGCAATGTTTTGCGTGGCTGCCATCAAAAGCAGAGGAAGAGCAACGTTGCAGTTGGTATGACATCAGCTTGCTCAACTCTGTAGGCAGTACACAAAATTAAAATGTTAAAGCAGTGACAGTAAATCAAGCAATGTGATGTTCCTTCATCCGATGAGATCAGCCATGTCAAGAGCAAGTTCCAGGCTATATGCCAAGGCATTCACAGTGGCAACTGGACAGGACATCTGAGCATGCAACGATTTGAGTAAGCCAGCATCTGCAGCCACACCAATCATGCTTTGCAAGACGTACTTTGAAGGCTGCTCTGTTCTACCAAACAGTGACAAATTGGAACAAAACATGCCCAACTGGAGTGGCATTGTGAATTTTTTGTAGTGTCTCACCTTCCTGCTAGCCATTTCGCACTGCCAAGGAGAATGACAGAGCTGCCAAGCTGAATGGGCACAACCCAAGACTTCCTTCTGCCAAAAGTCAAGCTGTATATGCTGTCAACAATTGGGCTCCAGAGCAATTTAAAGGAGTAGGGGTATGACGCCACTGAAAAAATGCCAATCTGAGTGTATGATGCCTTGCTTTGCAGCAGAAATGGCCTGCAGGCGTGTCAGAAGCATGCTTTGCATGACTTGGATTGATGTTGTGATGCAGCTTGTGGGGTCACATGAGACAAACTGCTGAACCATATACACAGGTCATGCAAGAGCATAGACACATAGTGTAGTTGCTGCATCAGAGGCTCAAATGGCAATTCTGATTGACATGTTGTGGCAGCCTGTGCATTGTGCATTTTGCATGGATGAAGCATGGTAAGAGCTGAATGGAGACTGATGCATACAAGATGTCAGGGCTTACATGGCACCCATTGTCAAGCCAAGAGGAACTCCTTGCATCATATACAAGAGGACCAGCACGAGCATGTTGGGTGTGTCTTGAACCAGCGTGCGGTCCTGCATGCAATTATCAAATGCTTTGGTCAGCTCCTATCTCATGGACAGACATTTCCAGCGTCCTTCTGCCTGGCATGCTATGCACAAAACAAATGCATGCAGTGACGAAAGGCAAATAGTGAGTTGCAAGGCTGGGCTGCAAGTACCTGAGAAGGGCTTTTGCGTCCATTAGTCCGAACATTCTTCTTGTCGTGACCAGTTGGCAAGTAAGGAGCGTTGCTGCCTTCTTCAAGCTCATTGAGTTCAACAGCGCGTTTCCTCATTTCGTTTAAGGGAAAAGCCCAAAAGGGTCAGATCCCAGGTTGACCGAGGCAGACGTCACAAGCCTGCCGGCATACACGCGCTAGGTGAGCGCAATCAATGCGTGTCAGCGCATTTGAGAGCGTGTCCTTGTCATGCGATTGCTGCGCTTTCAGTTTGTCGCAAAAGTACAAGGTCACAAGTCTGCTGGTAAGCCTTGTGACAGTGCGACCGGCACTCAAAAAGCGACGAACGTCTCAACGTGCGCTTGCAAGCCAGGGTACATCCACAAACGTGGGCAGAGCTTGCACGTACAAAGATGTGTCGAGGAACCTGTAACGAACAACCTGTGGCGGAAGGGAACCCTTAGCAAGGCAAGGCAGCCCTAAGAAGCTGCTCAAGCAACTAAACACTTCTGCTGGCAAAGCTGGCAAGTGCTGCCCTCGTGAACGACTACGGTAAAGAAGCTGCTCAAGCAACTAAACACTTCTGCTGGCAAAGCTGGCAAGTGCTGCCCTCGTGAACGACTACGGTAGTCTCGTTTTGCGAATATGGCTGGATGCATCGTTGTAGGCATAAGCCTCGAGGCGACACGATCGGTACCAGGGCTGCTGCATGGGGAGCATGCTACTGTGCAAGCAACCAGCAATATAAGCTTTTTCGCAAACAGGGACAGACATGTACATTGAAACGTTCGTAGCATCATGTTATTTGGTCTCATATCACTTCACATCAGCTGCTAGTCTACACGATCAAGTCGACAGCAATAACAAGCAACAGCTTCTGCACACATTGCATCCCTGGCTGTATCAAGCAGCATTGGACCTGCCTCATTTCACTTTGTAGCTTGCCAGCAGTTGTGTCAAGTGCTGTGCAAAGCTTGCTTGCACGTCTTGAACCCTGCATTTTACTTCAACTATCAGCGCCTCATGTATATAGAGCCTGGCTGAACCAATCACAAACAGGACGCTATCAAAGCAAACATAAACAGTCAATGTGTCACCTGTCCAGCATAAGCGTGCTAGATGTGATGGCCTCTACACAGCTGCTACAGTCTGCTTCCAGCCATTTGATGTCTGCAGCCCATTCAGCCTGCAGTAGCATGCCATCCTAAGTTCATGTCTGTATGCAGCTGCATACAGGAACTTGACACAGTACTTCATCTCTGTCTCTGTGTAAGTTTAAAACACACCTGGTGACCAACACAAAACATGCAAGCTCTCTCGGCACATTGTAAGGTGAGGACAGCATACGATGTGTCAGCAGTACATATCTATTGCTGCAGCAATGCGGCATGCCGATGGTGCTTGTCACAACCAGTTAACTGCAATCTGATAGTTTGTCAGAATGACAAGAAGCCTATGCTGAACCTTCTCAACTATCACAAGCCCTCAGACATATAGAACGTGATACGCGCAGTGCTTGCTGCTTCAACTGAACTCATCAGCTAGTGAGATGGAGCCTCACTTCCACAAAGTCAAGCAGCTTGTCTGCGTCTTCAAGCTGCTCACAGGATGCTTTGTAGTCAGCCTGCAGTCAAAGAAAATCACGTGTGAGCAAACCGTGTCTTTTGTTGTGCTGCCTTGCAATTGATTCACGCGGAGTGACGGTTTCCGTACAAGCTCAGTACAAATGATGACCACCACAACAATACAGAAACAAGCACATGACTGTCGCTTCAGAGGATATTGTCACCCCAGCACAAATACCTTGGCACTCCTCTTCAGGTCCTGATCTAAGGTTGTCAAGTCAGCCAGCGCAGCAACAGCCTGCTCCTGTATCTGTGTGTGCAGCTGCTTTACCTGCAATCACAAGGAATATACTGCTCTGGCTATAAGCAAGGAGCAACAGCCAAGTACATATTGCACACAGGCAGGAGTGTTGCAAGCTGTGGTGAATAGGGCCATAGCACTTGCACCTGCTGTTCAAAGGACGCTTTCAACCCGCCCATTGATCGCTCTGGTCGTGCTGTGGATGGACCTGCCTTGCCATCGGCGGCAGCTGCTTTTCGGGCCGAGTCAAGAACGTCAAGGGCCTTGCGCTTTTTGCTGCCTGCCGCTGCTGCTGGATGACCTCGGCCGCGGGCTGCACGGGCGGCTGCTGCACCTTTGGCCGGCATTGCACACAACGTTTTGCACTGAACGCTCCTCAGGAATTAGCTACAGCAAGCGTCCTGAAGCAATTCAGTCGACCAGCGTGAATTCGAGCAAATCTTGAACTTAGCATAGCACAGCAGGCTGCAGCACTGCCAATGAGGTTGCCTATGCTGCCAAGCAGCTGCACAGATACATGCAACCAAATGCCAAGAGCATCTGATTCAGCTCTCATGATCAGCCAATATGTTGGTCTCACTGATGCATGCTGCACACATTTGCATGGCATGACTGTATTTTTTGTTTGCAGAGTATCACTGCTTCCCTGCAGAGGCTGAAGTTTGTGCACAAGCTGCATCAACTGGGAGACGGACAGTTAACACAAATCGCATTCAATATGATGCAGCATGATGACTGCATTTAGTATGCAACCAGTTGTGGCCAGCTGTTGACGCTAGGTAGGTTCGTGTGTCAGCGCAGGGTAAGTGCTTGTGTCACAAAATGACTGCTGAGTTTCTCAGACAAAGGGGCGTTCAGAGACTGTCAATCAGCACATTGTGGCAGCTGTAGACCAGAAGCCTGAGTACAACATCTGTTGCTTCCTGAAATATCTGTGGTGTCAACTCACAGACCTCAACATGCAAAAATGGGGCCATTGACAACTGTGATGCCCTGCACTTGCAACTGCTTTGCAAGTGTGCATTGGCCATCACTGTATACAGCAACAACAGGCTAGCTGCACAAGCTAAACCTAACAAACAATATCTAACTGCTGATTGTGTTCAAAGCATGTTCATTCCACCCATCGGGCTGCTTGACATTCCGTTTTGTACCATTTGCAGCAGCTTCATCATGCGGCTCTTGGCACAGCAGCTTGTCCTTACATTGTGGCATAGCCTTGTGCTTCGCGGATGAGCAGCTGAGTGCATGTGCAGAGGAAGAAATGATTGCTCAACACAACACCAGTTCTCAACATCTGGGCAACGAAGGTAGCTGGTCCATGCAGCTGTAGAACTGCAGTTCATGAAGCTATGGCTTGCATCTGACACTATGTCATGTGCCTGCACCGACAAAGTACGCACCTCAACAAGATTGACACAGATCTGCTTGTCAGGTCATGTGACTTGCGAGACAATTTGCATTTGCACAACAAAGGCACGCTGCAGCATCTGCCACCATATGCATGCTGGTCACATTGCAGGCATCAAGCAATGTGGTGTTTGCACTGGATGTTTGCTTGTATCGCCATGCATAGTGGAATGACAGAAATCAACTGTTTTGACCACACAAGGCTTTGTTGAGCAGCTGAGCACAGTGATCTTGACATGGTGCATCACGTATGTGATATCCAGACACCATTCTGACTTCAGCTGGATCATGCACTGAGAAGACAGCGGGCCTTGTTTGCATGTGTACCACTGGAAAGTGCAGATTTGCTTTTCTGGCAAGAATTTCAAGCACCGCACCTGCTATATACCAAACTGATGCACTATACTCCAGCCAAAAAGTCTTCACTGACCCGAAGCTGTACCTCGCAAAGTCCTGTCAGCGGCGAAAACCGAAGAGAGCAGTGGATCGCAGGGATGCTGTTGAGTAGGCTCGGCAATAGCTGCGAAAACAGCTGTAAAGACATTTGCAAAGCTAGAGGTGCAGCGTGATATCAGTACCTTCCCAGCATCAAAAGGCTGCGCTGCGTTGCGCTGTTTGTCGCTCCGAGGTATGGGCAATCTGTTGCAATTCAAACGAGCCTTGCATTCATCGTCCAGCTTGCCAGATTCCTGTTTCATGGCATGAAGCTGTCCAGCCTGATTTAACTGTTGCTTGCATGCGAAATGTTTTGACAGTACGTTGAAAGGCCCTGTCGTGCTTCGATGCTGGGCAATTCAAAGCATTTCGGCAACTGCATCATGATACCTAAGTAAAACAGATTGTACTAGTTTTCTTTGCAATGCATGCCGTGATGGCCCGTTCTGTACGATTCTGCAGGGAAGCAAATTCACATGGATCCATGCAGTATGGAATTGTGTATAATTGCGAACTATAGACATCCCTTGACTCTATACGGGTGCAGATCTTTGCAGACCCTCAGGCCTCTAATCTCAGGGATGATATCATCGATGGCGCATTTGCTATGGAGCTATCATGATCAAGCTATCGAGCTGCAAGGCGCCCCCAGCGGAGCAGTAAGTGAGCGCTCGGTCTGTACAGAATGTTTGATGACGTCAGCAAGACAGCAAGGCCAGCAACGAATCATCTCGATGACAGAAGGCTGATAGAAATTGGCATCATGGCCAAAATCAGTGCAATACACTTTTCAAGTTGTTTGCTGTCAAGAAACACGTACTTTGCAAGTGAAAGCACCCAGCTCGGCGTCAACTTGAAATTTCCTCAATACTTCCGGCTAGCCCACATTGCAGTCAGAATCAGTCATTTTGCTCAATGAAAAGCGCATGGCCATGATTTAAAGACTGGCAGCTTGAGCTTTGCAATATGAGCGTATGGACATTGACAGGTTGCTGGAGCGTCACTCCTGAATGCAAAGCAGCATGGCATGCTGATGGGTGGTAGCTGCCTGTGTCACAGTCTAGGCAAATGGTGTCACACCTGTACCTGTGATGCAGAGGCAAGTAGAGCAGGTCAACAAGTTTTTGACCATGCCTTCTGTTGCTGGCGGGTGCTGCTGCGGCTGCTGCTGCTGTTGCAGTGGCTAGGTGCTGGTTGCTGCTGCTACTGCAGTTGACATTGCTTGCTGATTTGTGCCACTGCACAAAATCCAGTGAACAATGCTGCGGTGCAAGGCTTCAACCCAACGAGCTTGTGCACCTCTCATTGAGGCGTCATGAGCATGATTGCTCCTAGCTGCTACATGATGTTGTCAATTGGACTTGTGATGAGCGGCATAAGCTGTGCATCAAGCAGCAGTTGCTGTGTGATGCGCATTATGCCGTTTCCATGGGTTCTGCTGTCAACAGTGGAGATGTTGGGTTTACTTTTTGCCTTCACCTCTGGCTATGGCAGTTTTGACCTCGCCAAGAAAGTCAATGCGTGCCTGAAGTGACAGACACAGTCTTCTTTTGCTGTGGCTTCACAAGACCAAATCAAAGGTGATGCACGACACTCGCGGAACACTTCATGCAAAATACCATCTGACCATGCTTTGACTGCTTGCACAGACTGGGTTTAGTGAACACCATGGTCCTGGGTGCAACAGCATCATGATGCTGCATGCACACAAATGAGCGCTGAGATAAAGCAGAATGATAGGCATTGGCATGCAGCGATGAACGCCAAGCCATCAATTCTGATGCAGATCAGAAAATGGCCGATTTGTGCCGATTTGGCAGTATGCTATTTGCCAAGCATGCATTGGCAATCAAAAGCAATTTATCATTCCGTTGATGCAATGGCAGCATTTTTGGTGACAAATTTCAACATGGAATATCCTGTAACAGGGACGACGCCTCACAAGCAGGTAAGTAAACCCACCTGAAGATGCAGACTTGGCTTGCCCCATGCTGAGCCACTACTTGGTGATGCCTTGTACGTTTGTGGCCGCTCTGCAAAGAAGGTCATTAGCTGATCAGGCAAGAGTATGTGCATGCAGCATTCTGCACAACTGGAATAAGGCAGATTGCACACCTTCGGAAGGGACGTTCAGATCAGCAGCTCGGCTGGAAATTTGCCTCCATCCTGCAATGGCACACTGTTTCAGCTTTCCATCCTGTGGAGGCAATAGCATGCATGCTCAGCTGAGACTGCTTACTTTCGCTCAGCACTCGATTGGCCTCTTCCGCGTTGAATGCACGAAAGCTTGCAGCACCATTCAAGCCAGCTTTCGCTCTGCATGCATGGCCAAGCTGAGTGCGTTTATCGTTGAAGTTGACAAGTATGCAGAGGCAACATGCCACTGACCTCTTGGCAAATTTCTGATCTTCCATTGCCCAAAAGCTACGTCTGCTGCCAGGCCATTACGAGACAGACTTTACACCACATCGCACGGCATCGGTAGGCGTTGGCGCTGTTGAGTCGGACCGTTGCTTCTGCATGCAGCGTTACGTCGTGTTTTGGGACGCCCCTCTGTCGGCCTTGGGGTTGTCAAAAGCCCTTGTTTCAGTCAAACTTTTGAACTCTAAAATCAATCAGCCCTGGGTAAACGGATCTGCAACTGACCTGTGTCTCGACCGATACCGTGCTCAACTCAGCAGCTGAAACCATGGCAGACGCAAAGAAGGAAGGCTTGAACTACCAGAGTCTCGTCAAGGAGGCCATCGTCGCTTTAAAGGAGCGAAATGGCTCATCACCGCAGGCGATAGCGAAGTACTTGGAGGGCTCAGAGCACAAGGGCAAGCTTCCCGAGAACTTCAGGCAAGCTAAAGCACAGCAGGCACTTCCTGCTTGTGGGTGTGCATCACAGGCCTCGCCTTGGACTTGCTGAGCCGTTCATGTCATGCAGGAAGTTGCTGCAGTACCACCTGAAACGCTTGGAGAAAAGTGGCAAGCTTATCAAGAAGAAAGCCTCTTACAAGCTCTCAGATGAGCTGAAGAAAGCCCCCAAGAAGCCTCAGGCAGCCAAAGCCAAGCCAGCAGCAAAGCCCAAACCTGCTGCAAAGACAACAACGACCAAAAGCAAGGCCACCAAGGCCACGAAGCCAGCCACAGAGAAGAAAGCTCCAGCTAAGCAAGGTAGATCTACTGTTGTCATGCTAAGCCTGCAGACCCTTCTACCTAGTTGCTTTCGCCGTCAGCGGCAACTCAACAACTCAACAACAGCTGTGCAGCACGCGCGTATGCTGAAAGCGCCAGTTTGGACTCTATGCGCGGCCGTTCGGAGTGAACATCGTGTTGGATGTTGCAGGGGTGAAGAAGGCCACCAAGACCTCACCAAAGAAGGCTGCTAAGACAAAGGGCACAAAGCCAGCTGCTGCCAAGAAGACAAAGGCTGCAAATCCCGCCAAGAAGCCCAGCAGCACAGCCAAGAAGCCAGCTGCAAAGGCTGCTAAGGCTGCCAAGGCAGCACCCAAGAAGAAGGCAACCCCGAAGAAGCCAAAGGCCAAGAAAGTTGCAGGCGTCAAGGCGTAAACACTTCCTCACGATCGGCGTGTCGTCGCCAGGCGTGCTGTACTTGTACACTTGTTCTGTATATACCGGTCGCGTCCCGCAGTTGCGCCGGCTGGCCGGCCGAACGACTGACTTCATGAGCTGGACGAGTGTCCCCAGCTGACACTGCCTGTGCAACTTTTTGTCGCTGGCATTGCAATTGCCAGTTCGTTGAGTTCAGCTTCAGTGGTTTGTGTTGGCACAAACAGTGTATTTGTTTAGCTTTTGCAGACAAGCGGCGTTGCTCCATAGCAAAGTTTTGCCTGCTTGCTGCTTTGCTGTGATTCAAGAACTGCAAACGTGCAGCTTGCAAATTTCCTGACAAACTTTGGGTATCAGCATTGCATTTGACCTTGCCACCATTTTGTTTGCAACTGGCAGCACAAATGACCTGATGCTACTCTGCGCCTTGCCACAAAACACGTTGCACATCTTCTACAACATGATGCCTTTGTGTCACCTTCAAGTTACGCCTTGAAGTTGAGCACTGGAATTACTGACAATGCCATTGAGCTGAGCATGTATAGTCAGGTTATACAACAACGCAGTCCGCATGTTGCCAGACCGAATTGAGCCTGGTTGATCAATAAATCCAATGATCATGACATGGATGCAGCCAGGGTCTGTGTGTGGAGAGGTGTTCAAACATAATCCTGATTGAGAGGCATCGCAGCAGAACATCCAACCGAAAACCAGATGAACAGACCATCAGTAGGCCGGCCATTTGTACGAAATGCGAGCCCTCATGGCTTGCCTTGCAGGCTGTTCGTTTGTTTCCATACTCTTCTTCATCAAGGCCGTGAACGTTGACTTGTATCTGGGTTCAAAAGTTCGTGCGCGAGCACAGCAGTGGACAACCGATTGGTTGAGTTTGCTGTAGACCTTTGCTTGACCACCACTTCAGTCCGTGTATCTCAGCATTGCTTGCGTCAGGCTTGTTGCCGCGTCAGCTTTGATCTTGGACGACTCGCAGATCTGCGACTGTCGCGAGCGGCCTCGTGCTCGTGACTCCGTGATGCAAGTCAAAGCCAAACAAGTTTGCTTCAGGATCAGAGTTCAGTCAAGTGGTTGACATTGGTCGTCTCGATTGTGCGTTGAGTCTCCCGCGTGGTTAGGTCACGAGAAAAACATCGTCTGTATCGCTTTGGCGCTGCCTGCATGTAAGCAGCGAACAATTGAGGTGTCAAAAGCTCTGTCGGGACCAGCGCTGGTAAGCGGTCAACTCGAGCATGCTCACGTGTCTGGCTCTGCAAGCCACTCTTGCTTGCCGGGCTGGCAACAAGGGACCTAGGCAAGCACTGCTCACCTGCACTGAACTGTCTCGAGGCAATGCAGACATCTTTTGAACGCTTGCCATTTGAGCTGGTCTGCTTTTGACTATACAGGCCAAAGGCAATAGACCATGACATCCCGCCAGTTGTAAAGCCTTGCTAAGGAATTCTCTTACAGCAGGCAACAGCTGCAGCATCCAGCGTCCTAGCAGCTCTGATGCAATCACCCAGTCTTGCAGCTGGCACAGGCGTGCTGCAAGCAGACACAACAGCAATGCAAGATGACATCGACCTCAATGAAGTAGACGAGATCCTTTCACAGCATAGCAACCAGAAGTCACACCATGCTCATGCCTCACCACAGATACATCCCTCAGCTGCAAGTATCAGCAGAACGGCTGCAACACATTCAAAATCAAGTGACTTCAAGCCAAGAAGGATGTCAGAGGCTCATGCTATGGCGCCTGCTGGTCAGGCTGTACAAGATATCACACCAGTCATAGATCTCTCAGACTTGCCAGAACAAGAGCCAAGTGTCAGGGATGCACACAAACCACCTGAGAGTCAGGCCAAGTTGCATCAGAAAGGACTACCAGCTGGTGGTGAGGTGGAGAAGGGCGTGACTGGCAGCAGCAACAGGCAAGCTCAGTCGTGTTCATGCTCACCAAAAAAGATTGAAGCAAACACTGCAAATCTGTCCAAGCTCTGCTTGCCAGCACTGGCATTTGAGGCCAAAAAGAATGACGTATCGAGTAATCAGGCGGCTTGCCGGTGTTAGTTCTGTTGTACATATTCATGCGCTTTCTTGATTTGACTCACATCCCTGTGCACAAGAAGCAGATCCCAATAGCCCTTTACAAAGCATTTGCTGTTTACTGTTAATTTCGGCGCAACAGGATGAAGCTTGGACGACTTGAATGCGCAACTACTGGAAGTCTGATGTGTCATGTTGGTAATCACTACTGCAACTTTGGCGTTCCTTGAGTACTGCTTGACGCATCAAATTTGGCAATAATGTCTGGCCATGTGTAGTGAAGCTCTTGCTTATGCAGGTGCGCAGACCCAGAGGCCTACAACCAGGTCACCAGCTCAAGCGCCCCCATCACACAGCCCCCCAATCTGGACCCTGTGAGGCCTTGGGACAAGTCTGTCAAGCTACCTGACTCAAGGGTGAGACATGCAGCTTGGCAGTGGACTACAATGTTTGTGTCTGAGCTTTGCTGTTATTGAACATGTCGGTTTTGCACAATTCAGCTGCTACGCATTATTTTGAGATCACTGTACAAGCAGATGGTATGCAGTCAGTGCCAGTTGATTTTCTCCGTGTATTGCTTGTTCCCCACAAAGAGAAACCATCTTGATGTTTCTGTTTGCATGATACTGCAGGCTACAGGCGCAGTCCTACTGACCGTCAAGGAGGTTGACAAGGACCAGTTTGCCATTAGCTCCGTGTACCACCCGCCCTTGATACCCCTGTACAAGCAGGTGGTGCCCCGCCCCATGTGGTACCCTCTGCAGAAGCAATGGGCCTTCAAGAATGAGGCCTATGCTGATCTCATGCAGAAGCTGATTGACTCAGACCTAGCAGGTGAGCGGTTGATGACTCTCTGAGCCTCAGCCAATTGGCCATAAGCTCTGTGTATCACTCACCCTTGATACCCGTGTACAAGCAGGTGGTACCCTGTCCCATCTGGTACCCCTTAAAATACAGTGGACCTCCAAGAACAAGACGCATACAAAGCTCGTGGAAGCTGATTGACTCAGAACTGGCAGGTGAGCTTCCCTTGAGCTCTGAGATGAAGACAGTTTGGCTTAAACATGAGAGGAGAGAGGAGCATGATGTAGACCAAGAGATGATGCAGATTAAAGCATCACGTAAATCTTGCTTGCTCGAGTTACTCTGATACAAAGTTTGCCGGAGGTGATGCTGGTGTCACATACACAGTTGTGCTTGTCTTTCTATGAGGACCAGCAACTTCTGCTGCTGATGATACTAACACGCTGGTGTGGTTGCATAGTCAGGGTCATACCTCTAGGAGCTGACCCAACAGAAGCCGCAGCAGAAGCCGCTGCAGCAGCTGACAAGGCAGTTGTTACAGCAGCTCTGAAGTGTTCACCACCAGAGGAGACATCTGCTGCTGAAGTGGAGATCATCATCGCTGACCACATTCCAGGGTCTATCTTTACACAGCTGTACCCCTTCCAGAGGGAAGGGGTGAAGTTTGGGGTTAAGCACCGGGGTAGGGTTCTCTTGGCAGATGAAATGGGCCTTGGCAAAACTGTGCAGGTACAGCTATGGCATCAATTTTGTGCATGTTAGCCTACCTCTGCTTTGTCAGCATTGCAGCAGTGGAATAACTGCAGACTGAATGCTTGCAAAGCATGCTGCTGTGCTGTGCTGTGCTGTGCTGTGCTGTGCTGTGTTACTGCTGAGCAATGTGCCGCCATGGCCATGCTGCTGTCAGCTGGAAATCAGCATGCAACAGATGATGCATCTGCAAAATGCTATAAAAGCTATCATTCTCACCGTTGCTGCTATGCTGTGCAACTCTCATTTGCCCTTGGAGTCTTGATCTGGTGTTTCGCAGGCCATCTGCATTGCGGCGTGCTATCCTGAGGACTGGCCGCTGTTGGTCATCTGCCCCTCCTCCATGCGCCTGGTGTGGTGCGACGCTCTCCTCAACTGGCTGCCCCCCACCCTCAGCCCAGAGGGGTCAGACCTTGTGGTCATTGGCAATGGCAAGGTACCTTTTGCACATCCGTACTCTGCTGTCTGTAGAGCATTTGCTGTATAACGGGTCATACCTGTTGCAAGCATCACACTGCAGATCAGGCACTGTTGCGTTTGCCTGCGCACCGTGCAATGTCTGAGCAAACCTGCTGTGTACTCATCTCTCTTGTTTGCAAGCCCTTTGCCCTTTGAATGCACGTCTCAGCAATGGCAACAACGCGATGGCGTGAAGCGAGACCACAATGTGGCACTCCATTGGCAAAGCGCATTATGATCTCCGGGGGCAAAAGCCTTGGATATTTGGGCAAGCGAACTTGCTTCTCTCCCTTTTCAGACCAAAATTGTTTGTGTCTCAAGCGGTGTCCACGTTACAGTGATGATCTGCTGCAGGACATCAAGGGGAGGCTGCTGTCACGTGGATCGCCTTCAGCAAAGGACATAGTGGTCATTTCCTATGACTTGGTCCAGAAGATGCAAGACTATGAGAAGCAGTATGCTCCTGCTCTAGCCTGACTATTACAAGTGCCTGTGTCATGGCCATGATGGTCTGTACAGTAGGCCTTTTTGCAGTCATGTCAGGTTCTGCTTTTGCTGGAACACTGCTGGCAACTGCTGACATTGTTAGAAAGCTTGCCTTGCTCGCCATTTGTGTCAGGCTCTGCCCATCTGCAGGATATCTAGGGCATGATATTTGCCTTGCAACTGTAAACAGGGCAACACAAAGCAACAAACCCCGTTTGCATCATGGATGTCATGTCACACAGCTGTACTGTGAATTTGGCAAACATATACAACCGATTCAATAGCACTGTGCATGTATTGAGGTCACAATGCAGCTCAATAGCATTTTGTCTGCACCTCCATCATGTTGACATTTTCTGACATCACCAAATACTATTGGCCAGCCTGTTAACAGTTGCTCTTGCCATGCAGCTTTGGGGTTGTCATATGTGTTGAGAGCCACGTGCTCAAGTCCCACTCTGCTAAGAGGACGCGGTTCATCTGGACAATGGTTCAGAAGACGAAAAGGGCAATCCTGACCAGTGTGCTGTGTGGTGCAGCTTTGGTGTGATTATCTGTGACGAGAGCCATGCACTCAAGTCTCACTCTGCTAAGAGGACACAATTCATCTGGCCTGTTGTTCAGCAGGCTAAGCGAGCCATCCTCATCACTGGCACGCCTGCTTTGTCTAGGCCCATTGAGCTTTACCCTCAGGTAAATCCCTCATGACACAAAAGCACGTCAGCATTGTTATTATTGTTTAATCTTTGCTGTTCAGAAGGCCAAGCCAGGGATCATGATCGCTGGCGGTCCTGCTTTACCCAGGCTCGCTGAGTTTTGTCCTCAGGTAGATCACAAATGACACAACTGCACGTCAGCAGCATCATGATTGTCTTCCTTCAAGCGTTTGTTTGGAAGGCTTACAGGACAATTTTGCTCACTGGCGCCGCTGCATTGTCCAGACTTATTGAATTGTATCCTTAGGTCTCATATTAGGTCGCTGTCAATAACATTATTAAATATGACTTTGCCGTACTTGGCCATCTTTTGTAGACAGTGCTACGATGCAAGCAAAAGACCTTGTCTGTGTGGATCTTGTTCACAGACTGCAGAACAACAAAGTCTGCTTGCCTGCCTGCTTGCTTGCCTGCCTGCTTGCTTGCTTGCTTGCTTGCTTGTCTGCTTGCTTGCGAACCATAAACGAGCCAGTCGATTTGGACTGCACAGGTGGACATGCTTGTACCTGGTATTTTGGGCAGCAGAGATGAGTATGGTCAACGCTACTGTGGGGGCCAGCAGCAGTTCATTGCAAGGGGTATGTATGATTGGCGTGGCAGCAGCAACCTGACAGAACTGAATGCAGTGCTTCAAAGGTGCGTTTTGGCGCCTGCAAACATGCTGAGGCAGGGCTGTGCAAAGGTCTGCTTAGGCACCTGTAGGTGCATTAAGGCACAGCCATTGACCAAAGCAGCACAGACCATTGCTGCCATTGTCACGCCGACTACAAGCACTCACAACAGTGTGTGCTCTGAATACCTTACATGTTCTTGGGCACAACATAGCAAAGGGAAGGCATGTCATTAGCATTGAGCTCAGGAAAGCCCAGTGATGTATTTACAGATGCAGTACTTAGCTTGAATGCTTGTTTAAGGTACCTATTGATACGGCGGCTGAAGAAGAATGTGTTGCAAGACCTGCCAGCCAAGCTGCGGCAGCGGGTGCCCATTGAGGTGGACCCCACCTGTGTTGGGGTGAGCTTTCAGCTTTAAGTGCCATTCATTCATTCACTTTGTTGCCATTCTTGCCTGCCCTGATTCGGCAAAGTCCAGATCAGACTACTCAAAATGGTCAAAAGCTTGCTCGATGCAATGCTCACACAACACAATCTCTTGTGATGAAGACAACACAGGCAATGTAACCCAGCAAGACACTAAACACATTGAACAATGCAACGAAATCTTAGCCGATACAATTGACTCTCGAGATGAAATCTGCAGTCTGTCACCAATGCTTACAGGATCTGTAGAAGGTGAAAGCTGAGATTGCATCAAATGCAGTTGTGGTTGTGCCACCGCATTTCTGACAGGGCAGCAAGCGTTTGTACAGGATTTGGAGAAAGTGAAGGGTGAGATTGCTGCCATCAGAGCAGACTATGACCTCAGCGATGAGCAGAAGAAGAGTCTGGTGGAAGCCAAGATGCAGCTGCTATACGGCGTCAGCGGTGATGCCAAGCTAAAGGGCATTTTGGAGCAGGTGGAAAGGGCCCTGGATGAAGGTCTGATTCTGCAAATATGCGCCTTTAACAACCATACAAGCAGCACATAGTTTCCCAATATGCGCTTTCTGAGAGGTAGCTCTGTCTGTGCACTGCACCGACTCTGTGTTGCTTTACACACATGCAATTTCAACAGGCACGAGTCCTGCACAGTGAAAATGACAATCATAATTATACATCTCAGCCTATGTGCTGCCTGGCCCAAGTCCTGTCTCACCAGGCAGGCTTGTTCTGTCCTGTAGGGTTGTCTGATTGCTGACTTTTGCAAGTCAGCCATTGTCAATGGGACAGTCTCGTTTCAAAGCTTGCGTTCTGACAATGTTTGAACATGCAAACTTTGTCTGAGGTGCTGAACAAGGTGTTGGACAGCACTCAAGACAGCTTCAGCAAAGGCCGTACACATGCTACGCACTGGTTTTACTCATACAGACTGGCATTCCCCAAAAAGTCAGTGAAGGCCGGTGTGCCTGCAGGAGTCAAGGTGATTGTTTTTGGGCACCACAGAAAGGTGCTGCTCAGGATGCAAGACATGCTCAATAAGGGCGGCAGGCCATGCGCATAGATGGGCAGCACTTCCATGGAGGCACGCAACTCGTCAGTACAGGAAATCAGACTGCTTTCTCTGCAGGAGGCAAGGTCATTGTGTTTGGGCACCACAAGAAAGTGCTGGATGGGATTCAGGACAAGTTTAGCAAGAATGGGCAGGCCATGCGTATTGACGGCAGCACTAGCATGGAGGGGCGCAAAAAAGCAATGGATGACTTTCAGCAGAAGGCGTCTGTGCGCCTGGCCGTGTTGTCCATTACTGCTGCTGGGGTGAGCACTGATCATGTTGTTCAAGTGACTAGCTGCAGCATGCATCATTGCTGTTGGCACAAGCGTTCAGTGCATTGCTTGTCAGAGGCTGTTTGAGCAAAGTTCTGCTAAAGGACAGTGTATGCTTTGCTGCGCTGTACATCACTCCTGCTGCGCTGTACATCACTCCTGCTGGGGTGAGAAATGTTTATACCTTGTGTGTTGGTGCAAACATGCGATGAGTCATACTAGGCGATGCATGTCAAGCAATGTCACGCAGCAACAGACACCACCAAATATGTTAAGGTGATCCCTCCCTGGCCGAGGCTTGATCATGCTGTTGCATACTTGCAAACTGCTAGAATTGCAGCACAGAGACTGGCTTGTATGTGTCTCACCTTCTCCAAACGTGCAAAATCGCAGAGAATGCATGCATATGCCTTTTGCAGGAAGCTGTACATCAAGTGAAAGTGGTCTACTGTGTCTCTTCAGATGGGCATCACTTTGACAGCAGCCCAGTGCGTGATCTTTGGTGAGCTCTACTGGAACCCTGGGCACCTTGTTCAGGTCAGCAGTTGCAGCTGTTTGATCTTCACTTCCTGTACAACTTCAGTCAGCAGCCATCTTGCATCAGACTGAGCACTGCAATACTGTGCCACAAACATCTGTGTGCAACAATATCAAAACCGTTTACGGTCGCTGATCACAATGCAGTACATGATCCTGCGTGAGCCGTATTAGAACCCTGGGCACCTTGTTCAGGTTAGCAAAGTCGTCTCCACGACGTGCTTGAAGGCTGAGTGCTGCTGTGCACATCTGCTTACCGGCCACACTGGAGCAAATCTTGCCCAGCTGTTGAACGTTGGTGCGCCACAAAATTAGCCCCATCATGATCAACATCATCATCAGCAGCGTGAGCATCATATCCCCCAGTACTGCTGTACTAACAGTACTTGTGTCCCTTGTCACTGCTGACTTGTGTAATGTCACTGGCATTGTTGCTGTTTCTGTCATAGTTGTGATGCATTTGTTGTGCATTACTGCAGGAACATATTATTGGAGGAACAACAACATCACTATGCTTCTTTTGTTGGCTTGCAGGCTGAGGACAGGGCACACAGGCTAGGGCAGCAGGGCTGTGTGCAGGTGCGTTACCTCATTGCCCCAGGCACCATTGACGACGCCATGTGGCCCTTGCTAGGCAAGAAGCTGCAAGTCGTGGGCAAAGCCCTGGACGGCAATGCTACAGGATCTGCCACAGGTACTGCCACAACCACATGATGTTACTGATGACAGTTTTGAGCTCAGTGCGCTGCTGTCTGTTGTTGATCCCTGCTTGGTAAGAAGCTCCAGGTCATTGGCAAAGCCCTACATGACAACACCACAAGTTCTGCCACAGGTTCTGTCCCAGGCGCTGTAGCAAGTTTGCTGTAACTATACCCCAGGTTGCTCAAGGTTTACATGTTTTTGGTCCCTGCTCGGCGTCAAGCTGCCAATTCAGGGGTAGCATGAGCTCGCAGTGCAACAGGTTTTGCCGCAGCTGTTGTCGTGCTCAACTGCTTATCAATCTGGGGCTGTCAGGCACACTTGATTCAAAAGGTGCCTTTGACATTGGCCCTGATGCTGGCAGCAATAGAAGTTGGTAAACAAAATCATCTTATTGCCTCAGACATTTGCATTGGTTGCTGCTGTGCAAGGTTCCTTGGGGAAGCTTGATGACATTGCAGTAATTGTGTCTGCAAACCGCACTCAGCTCGCAGCTCTACAATCATAGAGAACACCGTGATTTCTTCTCCGTCCTTGCTCATTCACACCTCAAGTCAAGCAGATAGGCAAGCGCTGATTGTAGGAGATAAGCTGTGACTGTGCTGTTGTGCAGGCCTACACATATCTGACGCTTCCTCCCTTGCCACTTACATACCTTCAGACAGACAGCAGCCAAGCTCAGCTGTGTCCTCTGCAGCTGACACCAATTCACCTGCGTCATTGGGTCAACAGCCTCCCACACACCCACAGACATCATCTACCCTTAGGCATGCCACATCAGCTGCAAGCACTGTGCAAAAGGCAACAGCTGAAAGGCAGAGTACCCCTCTCAATGGGCAAAGCACTCCTGTCAATGGGCAGGTCGCCTCTGTCAACGGGCAACAAAGGGCAACCCTTGCCCATCAAGGCCCTAGCAGTGGGCAGAAGCGTCCCAGCAGTGTGCAGTCACTGCTGCAGAAGGTGCAGGCAAACAAAAGGGTCAAGCAAACTACACTAGACATGGGATTCAACCCTACTGCCAAAGCACAGTCTGTAGACCCTGGCAGGAGTGAAAGGGAGCCCCAATCAGCTAGAAGGCAAAGCAGGCTTGCCAATGGGCACACCCCTTATGCCGATGGGCAACACTCTGCCTATCATCAGCAAATAGAGCCTAGAACACAGTTCACAGCTTCAGCATCTGCCAAGGAACCATTGAATAGCAGATCCCCTTATGGCAATGTTGCACAAGTGTTGGACTTGACAGATTCTGAAAATGACACTGGTGGAGGCCAAGATGCAGGGCCAATTGAGCAGTGCTCCAATGCTGCAGCTGTAGGCCGCGCTAGCAAAGCAAGCCAGCTTCGATGTATCGAGTCTTCTGGTGAGCCTTCAGACAAACAGCCTGACAGCTGCATTGATCTTACCTGACTGCTGGGAGTCGATGGGATAAAACATTGGGATTGAGTAGGGGTGCGGCTGGGTCAGGCAATCAGAAACCCATGTCTGCAAGTCAAAATGCATGGTGACTAATGCTGATCATAGTTGAGCTTCACGGGATGAGATCCTTTGGCCAAATTGTGCGAATTGTAAATGCCACCAGTGCCTCTTAAATTGCACGGGTCAATGCACTGCTTTAGAGTGTTTCTGATCTACTAGATTGAACACACATGATGCAGCTTGCAAGTACTGTAGTCAAGATCCTTCGAGTGACATCATGGTGGCTGCTGTTTGCATACTAGTAGTGCATATGATTGTGCTTTACTGTGGATTGTCCAGGTTTCACTTGTGTCAATCCGAACCTGCTGCAAGGCTGAGCATGCTGCAAAGAGAGAGAGCGAGAGAATAATTTTACTTGCTTTAGCCAGCCAATATTTCTAAACTCGGGCTGGGGGCTCTCGCTCTTCGGGGCTGCCGCTCTCGGGGGCCGCTCTGGGGCGCTCTCTTCGGATTCGCTCTCGAGGGCCGCTCTCTGACGAGGGGCAGGGCGGTTGTCGGCGACTGGATGGTGGCCAGCTGCGGCATCACATGTGCCACAAAGAGGGCACTGCGAGATGTGCCTAGCCTTCATGTCCCTAGCTATCCAGGTGCTCTGTTGACGAACGCCGAGACAATTTATTGCATGCTTATTTTAGTTTAGGTATGATTTGCATTGATTCATTGTTGATGTTGTCTGTTGACCCCCCTGTTGGGTCCCAAGGACAGTAAAATTGATTGATTGATTGATTGAGACACAAGAAACGCTTGCCTGGCGTTTTGCAAAGTTACGTACTCTAGGTTCGCGCTTGTGATGTTACTCTTAGCTACAGCCAGTCGCAAGCTTTGAGTGACGAGCGTTGGTATTGCATGCAAGGCTTGCGGCTCAGACATGCAGGCTTTGCGCTTCGATGAGGCGGATGGCAAAGGCCTGCAGGTGAAGACTGATCAACCGATTCCTGCTCCGCAATCCGGCGAGGCTCTCGTGCATGTACTGCGTGCTGGCATTTGCTCGACGGTAGGGCTATGTAACCCCGTACTAGCATCTTCACTCTCGCGGCTTGCGCTCGCATCGCCAAATTAACATGCGTGCTATGCAGGACCTTGAGATTATCAAAGGCTATGTACCCGGATACAGCAGCGTGCTAGGCCACGAGTTTGTAGGCATAGTCGAGAAGTGTGATGATCAGCAATGGGTCGGCAGACGAGTTGCTGGCGAAATCAATTGCCTGTGCGAGTCGTGGAAGCACCCCGACCCGGTGAGGGTGCGCAACCATGCCCCGAAGCGCGTCGTGCTGGGCATCATCAATAAGGATGGGTGCATGGGAGAGTACATCACCCTTCCCGTCGGCAACCTACATCAGATTCCAGAAGATTTGACTGACCAAGAGGCGTGTTTCACTGAACCTTTGGCAGCTGCTTGCAGAATAGCAGAACAGCAGGTATGTAAGACAAGCAAGTTGGCAACTACTCCTCTTCTTATGGACACTCAATGTAAGGATGCTCTTGATGTAAGGACGATGCGATTGGGAACTAGTCACTGTGTTCTGACTGCAATGGCAACCCTCAGTAAGTACAATTTAGTGCAGGGACAATTTTCTTGGTGACCAAAGCAGTCATTACAAAGAGGAGTTACTGTATAGGCAATGGAAAATTGGGCTAATTTGTGGCACAAGCTCTGGTTGTGCTCACAAGTCAAGTAAGTGGCGCACTTTGGGCGGTCTTGTGATGCTGCCAGCAACAGTTGCCATGCTTGTCGTCTCATGCAAGCTTGTGCACAACTCTTCAGCAAGACAGACGACTATGGCTGCCATTTTGTCTGTCTTGCTGATGGCGTGTGATGACAAGCGTGGCAAGTATTACTGACAGGCAATAGCAACTAAGGCTTGCTTGTGGCGCAGGGCCGATAGGTCTCAAGGAAGCGGAGCAGTTGACGCACTTGGGCAGCTCTCAGATCTTGCCGGTACCACTTGCCATGCTTGTCACCGCATGCCAGCTTGTGTGTAGGTCATCAGCAAGACATACGCCCACAACCGTCACTTTGTCTGTCTTGCTGATGACCTGCACACAAGCTTGCATGTGATAACAAGCGTGGCAATTATTACTGATAGGCAATGGCAAAATGGGATTGCTTTCAATGCAAGCTCTGATCTCAGCAGTCGGCGCACATTGGTCGCTTCTGTGCAGGTCTCTCAAAAAGCAGACAAAGTGGCGGTTATATGCAACAGCAAATCCAGCTTGTTTGTAGCACAACAACTGATAGTGCTGAAAGAGATCCAGCAACTGTGGAAGCTTGTGTGCAGGCCATTCAAAAGACAGACAAAGTGACAGTCACAGGCGATGGCAAATTGGGGATGCTTATGGCACAAGCAATGCTAGAAAACCCAGCAGTTCACGATGACAGCTTATGTGCACGTCATTCAGAAGACAGACAAAGTGGTTCTCATGGTGCTGGAAGAAGCTCAGCAATTGATGCACGGCGGTAGCTTGTGTGCAGGTCATCCAAAAGACAGACAAATTGGCAGTCATAGGAAATGGCAATGTGGGATTACTTGTGGCACAACCTCTCAAAGTGCCCAACACAATTCAGCAGTTGATGCACGTCAAGATTTGTGTGCAGGCTATTCAGAAGACAGACAAAGCGGCTCTGCTAGTACTCAAACAAGTCAAGAAATTGACACATATTGGCAGCTTGTGTGCAGCTCAATCCAAAGACAGACAAAGCGGCAGTCACAGGCGAAGGCAAATCGCATGTGCTTGCGCAAACTTGACAGTGCTCAAGGAAATAAAGCAGTTGTGACACTTTGCATAGTGCTACAGATTTTGCCAACAACACTCACCATGATTGTCATTACATGCAAGCTTGTGTACAGGTCATTCAGAAGACAGACAGGGTGGCAGTCATAGGCGATGGCAAACTGGGCTTGCTTGTGGCACAAGCTCTGATAGTGCTCAAAGAAGTCCAACAGTTGACGCATTTTGGGCGACATCAAGACAAGCTTAAGCTCATAAGTGGGTCAGAGTATCATGTGGTTTCCGATGAGACAAAAACTGAACATAGCCAGGTGAGCTGGAGCAGACAAAGCCTGTCAAGAGCAGCACACATTGTTTTTCTTGCATGTTGCTGGTGTCTTGTGCCTCCTGCTGTGCTGTGCTGTGCTGTGCTGTGCTGTGCTGTGCTGTGCTGTGCTGTGCTGTGCTGTGCTGGATCTAGCAGCTTTGTATTCATGGAAGCTGGTAGCAGGCAACAGCAACTTTTCAAGCTTGTGCAGTCGCAAGCAAGCAGCCATTTACTAACAATACAAACCTGCGTCGAACACCAGATTTGTATTCTGGACCAGCAGTGGTGTAGCTGCTGCAAGCTGACAGCACATGCAGCAGCCAAACCTTGCATGCCTTTGCCAATGTACATTGGCGTGCATTAGTGCAGCAAGTAAGACTGCAAATGAGAACGCAAGAAACAGGTCAGATACTTCCTCTTCTGATCTCACTTGTAGCCTTCCTTGTCGGACTACTGCATAACGTTGCATGCTAGCATAGCAACAGGATTATTCTGTGCAGGCGTTTGACGTAGTCATAGGTACAAGGCGATCTGCTGGCACTAGCTTTGGTGCGACACATTCAGCTGTACATCAACGGCACAACAGAAGTGCTCTATGCAGGCGTTTGATGTGGTGATAGATGCAACAGGGTCTTCACAAGGCATCCTGCTGGCGCTAGCTTTAGTGCGATGCATGGGCACTGTGGTTCTCAAGTCCACTTGCTCTCTCAAAGATCCTGAGCAACCGCAGTGGAGCGCCATAGCCAATGACCTAGTAGTCAACGAGAAGAAGCTGATCGGATCCAGGTAGGGAAGCTGTCTCACTGACAAATCATCACAGGAGGAGAGCTGTCATAGATATGCACTGTCATGGTATGCATTCCAGTGGTGGGCTACAGTCACAGCAGTGCTCTACTGCAGTGACTTGGAGGCAAAGGTCATTCAGCAGCTGGCCAAAATTGAGGTTCCTGTTGCTGCAGCATTAAAATGCCTAAGGTCGTAAGTATTGCCCTCTGATTGATTGAAGTGATCTTCAACAGTGTTACAAAGTCAAGCATGAAGTATTATCAACTTACTGTACTTCGCCACAGGGCTCAAGTAAATAATGTAATAAGATGTAAGTTGCTTCAGAGCTTGCACTTGTGTTGTTCTCAACATTGCAGTCAAGAGGTGGCTCTTGAATGAGACAAACATGCAGGTGCAGCATGCTTTGATTATTTGCATCAGCTCAAGTTTGAGGTGTGGCGCAAATTTTATGAGTGAGTGACCATTGAGTCTCACATGTGCAGGTGTGGACCGTTTGAGCCAGCGTTGCGGATCTTGCAGGATAGCAGAATGCGCAAGCTAGTGAACAGCATGGTCACAGCTGCAATGCCACTTTCACAAGGCTTGGAAGCCATCAAGTTAGCACAAAAGAAGGGCACACTCAAAGTGCAGCTGGTCATGTCTTCTGAGGCTCAAACAACTCAAAACTGAGTGGTGTCAAAAGCTGAAAGCCAGTTCACAGCATGGTCACAGTTGCAACGCCACTATCACAAGGCTTGGAGGCTGTCAAGCTAGCACAAAAGAAGGCCTCGCTCAAAGTGCAGCTGGTTATGTCTTCTGAGGCTAAAACAACTCAAAATTGAGTGGTGTCAAAAGCTGAAAGCCAGTTCACAGAATGGTCACAGTTGCAACGCCACTTTCACAAGGCTTGGAGGCTGTCAAGCTCAACCCAAAGAAGGGCGAGCTCAAAGTGCAGCTTGTGATGTCTTCTGAGACTCAAGCCAAGAGTCACTGACTTGTTGCGGGTTTGCCCAGCAGAACTTGAATGCATGACATTTGTACATGCATGTGTTTTGAGCGTGACTTCATGGCAAATCTGGTTGTGTGTCACTTTGTAGCGTAGATAGCTGCTTGCACTGACAACAGCAACATAGAGCCGGCATTCTTGTTGCGAGAATGCCATCAAGGAACAACAACTGCACAGCTAATGTGCCTTCTGCTCTCCAGCAGTGTTGATTACAGACATACAACAGACGACAGTTTCCAAAGCACAATGTTAATGGTAGTATATTATATACTTGATAATAATGACTGTTGATCTTCTATACATCAACGGAGTTGTCATTCTTGTAACTATGACACGATACGTGTGTTTGACAACTTCATTGAATCAACCAATCACATCAGTACCCAGTCCCAAGTTGGCTTGCTACCCAAATGGTCGGTTCACTCTTAAGTCGTCACAAACGTGGTGAGAAGCAGGTGTATGACATGCTCTGTGCTTGCAGCACATCACGCTCAAGTCAAGGCAGCCTACATGTGATGGCTTGCACAACTGTCTAGATTCTAGACATACAGTCCAAGAGAAGTACTGACAGCCGGAACCTGTGTATGCTTGACACCAACAATTCTGCAGCACTCTCAGAAACACAGGAACAATGAGCTCTAAGGTATATATCTATGGCTGCAACTGGTAATGACACCAGTTTCGCAACATCATAGAAACACAGGCACAACGACCTCTAAGGTATCTATTTTTGAATGCAAATGATGCTGTGATGAGCCAGCAAGCCCACACAAGCTTTTGAACAACTGATTGATGAGAACACCCCTCAAAAAATTGCTGCCTTCGGCTGGTACAGGCTTTATGCAAGCCTCAACCCACACAGCACCCAGAGATGCTGCAACAATTTTGCAGCGTTCACAGAAACACAGGCACAATGACTTCTAAGATATCTGTCTTTGGCTGCAACTGATGCTGTGATGAGCCAGCAAGCCCACACAAGCTTCTGAGCAATTGATTGATGAAGATGCGCCTCAACAAGTTGCTGCCTTCGGCTGCTACAGGCTTTGTGCAAGCCTGAACCCACACAGCACCCAGAGATGCTGCTGATTGCAGTGCCTGTACCTCCTCAGTTGCAAAGTTGCCTTGTGATGGACCATCATGAGAGCGTTCATCCACAGAGCCTAGGCCCTGTTGCTGACGTTTGGACTGAAGCACTGACATGATGTGTTCCACATGTGCATGCCAAGCTGAACTGTCACTCTGCTTCAATTTGTCAGATGCTGCTGTCACAGCTCCTGCTAATGAAGCTGCTGGTTGAGTGCTGGCAATTTGCAGCTGTCTCGGAGTGCCAACCTGACCGGAAGGGTCAATTGCTGAGGCTCCTGTCTCTAGGTCTAGTACAGGGACAGTCTGTTTGCCTGGCTGCTGTGCTGGGGCATACAAGCTTGATGTTTCTGGCTTGAACTTGGTATCATACACGTCTGCTGCTGATGACCTGCATCATGATGCCCGTATTTCCTATTTCCAATTTCCATTTTTAATGTATTGTGGTTTATGTTGTATGCAACCAGATGGAGGACCAGCATAAGACAGTCTGCACATCTTGAAATACTGTAATGGCTTGCAGTCCTGAGGCAAAGCTCAACTGCTCAAATGCACAACTGTTACCTGGCAACCATGGCCCGATAGCGTATGTCTTCACAAATCTTGCGCACCATAAACTCCACAAAGGGCCTGTCTTGTGAGACTGTGTCTCTGAAGCCATGCAGGCATGTGACAGCATAGATGCGGCCTCCTCTAAAATGGTGCACCTCAAAGCGATTCGAGTCTGCCACATTTGGCAGAGCCACCTGCAAAGAAACTGTCAGCATCATCAGCACTGAATTCATGCAGAGTTCACGTTTGCAAAGTTCTGCAGCTTTTTGGAGCACAAGCATGAATGCGTGGTCACCTGCAAGTGCTCACTCAAACAAGTCTGCTATACAAGCTGTACAAGAAGCCATCGCAAAGCAGCATGTACGGTATGACTATCCAACAGGAGCAACAGCAACAGCAGAGCTGCAGACTTGCCTTGCGAAAGGTCAGAAAGATGATGGCATCATGGAGCACAGGCATGGTGTGTAGCAGGTGCAGGAACCCCACAGGCACCCCTGAGGGGTCCTGGGTGGGGTAGATAGCCAGGCCCTTTGCCTCAGCCACCTGTCTGCCTGAACAATGGATACAATAGCTTCAGTCACTTTCTCAGTTGGGGCTCGCATGACTGCGATGCTGGCTGAAATGTCATCTGGAACTTGTGCAGCTATCACATTCAAATGCACAGAAAGGAAGATCTGCTTGCTGGCAAACCGTTGCCCCTTCACAAAGACAACAGTTCCGCCTTGCGCAAAACCACAATGCCAGACCCTGAGTCTCATGCGCTGTGGATGCCAGTACGTGTGATGACCCCACGCCCTAAGACAGGTGGACATGAGCAAGACTTATATTCAGGGCGGGCACAGGTCACATATCAGGCATGACTGCTGTGAGCAGCATCTGTTGATGCAGCGCCAGCCTAATGCCAAACCATGCCAAGCACAGATGCCAACATGTGCACTTGCAGGTGACCATCACAAAACTGCATTCATTCTGGTGACCATGGGCAACTCAATATGAGCTTTTCTGCCAAGATATGCGGAGCATGCTGGCCAAGATGGATCTTATAGACTTCCCGCATTTTATTGTTTTCTTTCTGAGGAGCTGTGATTGAGTCAAGAGTTTCAATCAAATTGATGCGCCATGCACTGGGTATCAGCAGGCCACCTTTGTTGTGCGTTGTGCTGCTGCTATCATCACCATTTCTAGCCTGCTGGCAAGCCATATCATGTAAATATGTTGTCATCCGTGTGGTACCCCAGTGCCAAAGGCATGCCGAGAAGAAGAAGCCTGCTGCCAGCGCCAGCGGAAACCAACCGCCGTGTGGAATCTGCACAACAGGCTTAGAGTTAGCATCAGAAGGAGCGTCTGACTGTTTGGGCTTCATGCCAATCCCCTGCAATCCCTCAAGTTTGGCGTCAACATGGAAACCTAGCTCTAGGCAAAGCAAAAGCGATGTACAGTGTGGTTCATGACTTTGCTGCAAAGCAGCATGTGGACGTTAATTCTCTGCACACCAGATATGTTGCCACGCCAAGGCAGGTGTGTACAGGACTGGACAAAGGTCAACAGCAGCTGAAATACCAGCAGTGCAAAGCGTGACAGCTGACAGGTTTGCAAAGCTTATTGTACCTTAAACAGCATCAAAGAGACGTTGACTTCTTCCTCAAAGGACAGCAGCAGCCAGAAGACCACTGTTCTCATTCAAGCAGCGTTGAGGCTTGTGCTGTTGAAAGGTTGCAAGATGAGAGACATGTCGAGACTGAATGAGTGACAAGCACTGAGTCTGACGTCAGTCCAGATTGGCATTGTCTTGTACCTTGTACAAGACAGAGGAGAGGAATACGCTTTCCACAAAGATTACAAATAGCCAGAAGATAAGAATGCAACCCAAGCTTAGGACGCTTGCACTACTGACATTGTTTACTGTCCTGCATTCCGTGGACAGCTGATAAGAGTGCATGGACCAAGCCTGACAGGGGCTGTTTCACCTTGTACAGCACAGAGGAGAGGTAGATGCCCTCTACAAAGGTGAGCAGCAGCCAGAAGGCTATAGGGATGGCTGGGTGGAGGCGCCACACCAGCAGCATGCAGATGCTGGCCATCAAGGTTGTGATGCACATCACTGCCACCACTGCCACACCTGCAAGACACATCAAGACCCCTCAGGATGCCCTTGACAATGAGATTGCTGCCAGTTGTGCTACACCTCAATCAGCCAAAGAATAGGACTGGCTGGGGGGATGCGCCACACTTGCAGCATGCAGATGCTGGCCATCAAGGTTGTGATGCATATCACTGCCACCACTGCCACACCTGCAAGACATTTTGGCTTTCTTGTGGTGTTGGACCGCTATTTCTGTTGTTCTTCCATAAACTACCCAAACAAAAAACAAGACGGACAAACATGCCTCAGACATGCAGATGCTGCCCATCAAGGTTGTGATGCACATCAATGCCACCAATGCCACACCTGTAGTACAGCAACAAGGTTTAAGGTTGCCTATCAGGATGAGTGAACATGATTAGCAGTCATGCTACACTCTGAATTCTGGTGATATAGGCATGGTTTGCTGCACAAAACAATAGCAAATAGTGCAGGACGCAAGTACTGGACTTTGTGGGTCCTGCTCAGAGAGGCGAATACCCCAAGAATGATCAATCTGGCACAAGGTGGGCAAATTCCAGATGATAGGTAAGGTGGTGACTACACAACCTTGGCCAGCTGACACAAATCTGTAAACTGTGAATGGCTGGATGGCCAAATGACACAAATCTGTGAAACATCAATGGCTGGGGGCCATGTGGAAGGGGCATGTATGTTTGTGCGGGTGACTGCATTGGCTTCCCAAAGCCGTTGCCTAAGGCTGTGTTGCTGCGGACGATGAGCAGGCAAGCCAAGGTCAAAATCTATAGCAGCCATGTATGCAACCATCAAGCTTTATCTGACTGAAAGAAATCTTGCGGAAACACAGCTTTAGTTGACATCTCGCTGTTCAATCAAACTTCGTTTTGGCACATGCTGACATCTGGCAGGCTTGAAAATGTATGCCTAGGTAAACAACAGTGGCCTACCAAAGCCGTTGCCTATGGCTGTATTGCTGCGGAAGATGAGCAGGCAGGCCAAGGTCAGGATGCCCAACAGCCAGTTCACCACTGGAATGTAGATCTGCCCTTCCACCTTGTTGCCTGTGCACAGCAAAGCAAGGGAAGCATCATGTACAAGCAGACCCAGAGGAACAAAAACATCAAGACGAGCAAGGGCAAGAAGATAACAGGTGGGAACAATGACAGCAGTAGCATTACAAGGACCTATAAGCAGGAGCTTGAGGGGTGGGAGGCAGTTGAGGTACATGGATTGCATTGACAGGGCAGAAACCCCTGACGATCATACTGTGATAACAAGAGGCATGCAACACATAGGCAGGATCAATGAAAGGGACGCTCCTTATGATGACGCTCAAAACAAGCCGGCCTGGCGGGGTAGGAGTTGGGCCACACACACCTAGCACATGTGCTGGACAGTGTACACGTTTATCATGATTACTAATGAAAGGGATCAAAAGGAGGGCAGAATGAGCAGCAGCAGCAAGATGACCTGTGTGCAGAATCTTGAGAGGTGTAAAGCAATTGAGGCGTGTAGCTTGGCGCATAATGGGGAAGGTGAAGGTGATAAAGGCTCATAACTTCAGTTGCAATGAGCTGAGACACACAGAGTATTGGCCAAACCAGAGAAGAGAAGGAGCGACAACACCAAAAATACAAGAATGGCGGCAACAGCAGTGTTGAAGCACCTGTGTGGAGGACTTTGAGGGGCGGGAAGCAGTTGAGGCGCATGGACTGGCGCACAATCGAGAAGGTGGAGGTGATGAGACTCTGGCTTCCGATCAGAGCGCCAGCTGTGGCCACCACAAAGCAAGGCCAATATAGAGGCTTTGGAATGGCCTGTGCAGCACACTGCTGTAGTAAACTTTGCAAATCCAAGCATAAGACCTGATTAACTTGAAGTGAATCACTTTGAAGAACAACCAAAGTTGCAATGTCATGTGTCTGTGGCATGACTGTGCATGATGCTTTACAGTGATATGAACAAATTGAGCCGGCAACGCCTGGTGCATAATGAATGGCATGCCTTGCATGATGCCAACAGAGGACAGGGTCAACAGTCCACTGATGCCAAAGGCTTGGAAGTATACTTCAAGGCAAATCCAATACGCCATTCATCAAGCACGCTTGCCCACAGTCTCACCAGCACCCGCATTACAAATCTTTGGCTGGCTGGCAACAGCATACCTTGAAGTAGGACTGGGCATAGTCTTGGGTGTGATGCATAAGGTACGCTGCCTCTCCAAAGTAGATCAGCAGCACACTGGGATACACAAGCCCCAAGGCTACAATCTGCAGATCATGTCAACTGCCTCAGAGTTTGTCATGGATCTCAAGGGAGTAGTGGATGTGACTAGATGTGACTTAACTACAGGTGATGCACAGCAGATACGCACTGAGGCTCTGCGGAGCTATTGACACAATCAATCAAACAGTATGTTGTTGACACCTGGGAGAACCAACAGAGGCTGTACAGGAAACTTTGGACACCAGCAAGTAACAATGAATGTGCATGCCGATGCAGTCAACATGGCAAGGCAAACGCGGTGCCACTTTATTCCAGACCAGACAATGCCATGATGACCATTGTTCCTGCCACATGCAACATGTCAACTAGCAAAACAACCTGACAGCTGTCTAGAGCTGTGCAAGATTGCAGTGATCTGATGGTGTAGTGGTCAAATAGTGCCTACCAGAATGGACTTGTGGGAGAAATGTCCCATGTCCGCAAACATGGCTTCGCTGCCAGTGATGCACAGCACACAGCCCCCTAGGCTCAGCCAGGCCCCCCTAGCCCCTGACTGAAAGTACCTGCACAACCAGTCAACATGGCAGTAAAGATGAGCATCATGCCTTCTGATTCATCACAGATTTGCATTCAGTGAGCACAACATAGTCTTGACCAGAATTCTTTAGAGACAGCAGCAATCTGCTTCTGTGCGCGCTCAACAGGGTCACAGAACCTCACTGACAAGCATGTCCACGGTGACGACATCTCAACTGTGTTGCTTGGCACTCAGCAATGTCAGCTTAGCACACGCTCACAGTGCGCATTCCCAGAATCTGACTCGAGTAAAACAGGAAGCAAGCCAGCACGATATATGACCTCACAGCATAGCTGGGTGAAACAGCTGTGAAGACGTCTGGCTGCCACTTGGCAATGTTGAAGACGCCAATGGCTGTCTTGAGGACAAACTGTGAGATAAGGATGCGCAATTATAGGTAGGTTAGACAGCGAGCAGTCAGCATGCTGTGCGACCTACCTTACAGCATAGCTGGGTGATACAGCCTTGAAGACGTCTGGCTGCCACTTAACAATGTTGAAGACGCCGATGGCCGCATTGAGGACAAACCATGTGATGAGGACGGGCGAGTACAGGAAGCCTATCCTGGAGGTGCCTAGGCGCTGCAGGCTGAAGAGCACAATCACAACTGCCACACTGATGCCAATAACAGCGTCTGCAGTGAGGACAACTTCATCAGGTCAAATGAGGCAAGCTGCATTTTTATATGCTAACATGCAGCAGATGGTGTCAAAGCTGAGCACGACAGTGATTGCCACAAGAAAGCTACTTGGTGCAGATTGTAATGCAGCCATAGTACGCAGCGCTTGGGTGGCAGTCTTCAATGCAGTCTGTCCTGGGCATGATAGAACATGGCCACTGTAACAGCTACGCAAACGTCTTTTATGATCAGGTCAATCATTTTCAAGATCAGATGATTACTACAAGGATCATCAACAGATGCATATTGCTAGAATGCATGCTTGAAGGGCATTTTGCTTTGCCGCAGTAAAGCCTTTGATACGCCATAGAATGCATCATTGAGTGAAGAGGGAGGGGGGGGGGAGGGGAAGCGTAATGCTCTTACCGTTGCTAAGGCTTGGCTTGGGGATTTATAGTCCTGACATTGCTGATGTCACTGCAAGGCAGCATGCATGGCTCAGTCTCGCATGCGCTGTGCAACTTGCACAGCTTAGGAAAGCCTTTGATGCTGCGGCAAAGACAGCATGGAGCGACAAGTTGTGCATACAATGACGCCACAAGCACTCGCGGTTGACAACAAGCCACAATTTGACTGCTAGCCAGCAATGTCCTCCAACATGTCCTGACATATGCATGCAAAACAGCTGTAGAGGTACAGGAGCCATTGCTCCCGTGGGGTATGGCATCTACTTGGTCCTTATGCAAGGCGCAGCATTTGTGCAATAGGACCAAACAACATCAAATGAACAACAGCTGCAGAGGTGGCAGGTAGCACCTGAAGCAGCTGCAGTCATACCAAAGGTCATGTTGGTGCACAGTACAGCCAATAGCAGTAGCACTTGCACTGATGGCCGTTGAAAAGGCAAATGTCAACATCTTCACAGAATCAGATGCGCAATGACTGCAGAGGTGGCAGGTAGCACCTGACGCAGCTGCAGTCATGACACCGGCGCCAATGGTCATGCTGGTGCCCAGCACAGCCAATAGCAGCAGCATTTGCTGCACTCCCCTGCTCTTCTTCACCCAGGCAGCTGCCTTGTCAGCAAGGGGACTTTGTAGAAAAATAAGTCTACAGGCAATTTTGGCAAACCTCAGAAAGCCACACTTGAGTACTTGGTATGCCTAGCACACTAACGAGCTTGATTCAGTTTCTTGTACATCAATGCAATGAATCTGAACTGCCTTGTCCCAGCTCCATTTGTGCTGTTCAGTGTGCTTTGCCGAGACAAAACTCAATCAGCACCAGGCAATGAAGCAGTCTTTGTTTTCCTGGCATCCCACTATCTTTTGCAACAGAAGCAGATTCAATGCCATCAGAGATACACCATAATGCAGAGCAGTGCTGTGTCTACAGGCAGTGTGTGATGACAGTTGGATTTGCAGTGAACACTGCATACCTCTTGTTATCACTGCTAGTTTGGGACATGTCTGGAGTTGACTGCTGCATGCCAGCCTTCTCAATGCCAAGCCGTTTGCACATCAGTGAGTACGTTGCAAAAATGCCGCCTGCAAACATGTGCCAGCTGTCAGAAAAGCTGTACTGATCAGCAACACCATGATGCACATGCGCCATCAGACATGCAAGCGCTGCATGAGATGAAGAGATGTTTGGCGCTACGTCACAAGAGCATGCATGCGGATGAGGTTGTCTTATGTCTTGGGACAGCTTCAGGCAATTGTGACCTGCATAGTTGTGCCAATTGCATGTCATGGGGATGACTGTACGTGTTCAGACACGTTTTGTCGAAAATATTGCAAGCAACAATTTATGCGTGCTCACCTTCGCCGTCATCGTTCAGGTTCATCACAATCAGAATGTACTTGACAAGCGTGATCAACGTGATGGTCCAGAAAATGATGGACACTGCTCCCAACACGTCCAAAGCTGTTGGCTCAGAGGCAAAAACATTTGGGAAGGTGTACAAAGGTGAAGTTCCTGCAAAGCAAGGTGAGCGATAGTCGCGCATCTGAACTTGGACTCAATCAGAACTTCTGATACTTACAAGATCAGACATACCTAGGTCGCCAAATATGACACCAACAGCCTGATAGGACAGTTTCAGGACGAATGTGCGCTGCTTTTTCTGCAGGAACCAAGGAACCATGACAAGTTTAGTCCCAGCTTTTGTTTGGCCCTTGAAAGGTGCAATCAGCAAGTCAGATTGACAGCCGCATCCCAGATGAAAGTGATCAAGTGCAAATCTGCTTGCTGAGTGAGCACCTCTTGCTGCAGGTTTTGCATGGCACGATTGAGCTCCATAGCCGTGTCGCTGTCATCGGCGGCTCTGTTCATGGAGACTCGCTTGCCGACCGAAGGTCTGCGCTGAGGGGTTGTCGGCATATCTCAGATATCGCTGAAGCGTCAGTACGCTGCGGCGTTAGTCGAGACTTAAGAGCTGCAGCTATGCTTTCCAGGTTCCAGGCGCATGCGATCGCAGCTGGCAGTCGCCACAATTGCCTCAACTAGGTAGCGCAAGGCGCACACACACGGAGCGGCTGCGGCCGATCATCGTCGCTATGTCTGCAGCGTTCAAGTTTGCGAAGTTGGTTTGTGCGTCTGAAGCCGAATTTTGAAACGCGAGACGAAACGGCGATGACTAACAAGTGTACCAAGCTCAGCAAGTGTACGGGACAAGGACAGTCTCGGCATGTCGAACTCGTGCGTTGCAGCTGCGCAATTGTGTGCAACCATGTCAGCTGCAAACGTCCGCGATCGTGTGCCTGTGCGACCTTTGTTGTCAGTATCGACCGCTGAGCAACCCGCAGGCCTAGCTCTGCTCCAGAGCGCTTTATCGCAGGCAAATTTTGGGCAAAATGCAGCGGTCCTTGTTGGCAGCAGCTCTACTTCTGGCTTGTGGTGTGGCCAGCGCGGCCGCACAGACTTCATCATCAGGTATCGACAACTGATCTAAGTGCACGATGCTCGCGGACTTGTGCGAACGACATTTCGCGCGATCATCGGCAACATCATCGCTTGACATCGTCATAGCACTCTGCGACCCTGCACGGTATCAACTCTTTCAGTGTCGTGCTGCAGAGTGGACGGACTTTTGGGGAACTGTGGTGAACTACAAGGATGGAGCAGCTCCTAGCACAAACCGCAGACTGCATCGCCACTTGCTACAGGTGCGGACCGTCAGCTGGACATATGCTGCGGACGTGCGTCGGGCACGATCACGTGCAAAGCCTGATGCATGAGACGTCTGTTTGCTGCAGTCGGCATCAGCTAACGCAACAGCAACTGTCACAGTACCTGCATCAGATGACTGGGGCAACATTTACAACACTCTTCTGAGCAGCAACTGGAGCTCACTGGAGCCAGCAGCTCTGCAAAACTTCAGTAAGAAACGCTTTCAATTTGACCCAAACCACGACACAGTCTGTGACTTGCAGCGAAAGCTCACTATGATCAACACAGCTGGACTGATGCTTTGACTTGGTGATGCACGGCTGCTACAGATGTTGATTTGACATTTTCACAGCTTATCATATCGCTCAGTGCACTGGCGCAACAGCAGCCAGCCTGAAGCTTCCTCTGTGCTCTCCTGTTAGCTTGCACTCAAAGGCATCAGCATTGCAAACACATATTTCACGCTACATGCAACGAGCATGTGGAGTACAAACACATGGCACTGCAAGCTTGCATGCAGATGTGCTACTTGTAATGCAGTATGTTGATGCAGACTGGAGCCAGCTTGGGGACTTTGAGGTAACAACTCCAGTGGCAGACTTGCTGCAAGAGATTGAGGCTGAAGGCGTGCCCACCACTGAGGACCAGGCAAGCTTACATCTGTCAATTCGTGAAACTTTGCTTGACATCATGGCACAGCTCTTATTTGCTGCACTGTGTATCAGACCAGTGTTGTAGCATAGAATGATACTCAGAGTAAGCTCAATCAGAAAAGTGCTCATGACTTAGCGAGCGAGCTCATGTTGTGACTCCAGAATTTTTCAGGCTCATGTATACCTGACAGACATGAGACATACAAGCAGCCAACTCACTAAGCTTGTGGATTTGCTAACCTGTGCGCGTGTGATACACTTGACCGGTGTTGTACTGAATGGTCAATGCATCGATGCAGGTGAAGACAGATGTTGATGAGATTTTGAACGCCTTCTGCACCCCAGACTCCTACACACCCAGCAAAAAGGTCAGCTGCCAAAAAGTGTTGAAGACTTTTGTGTGCTGTGACAATTTGAATCCTCACAGAGCGCTTCTGCATCCACAGTTGCTCCTTGTGCCTGCACTGGCGCCCTCATAATATTATGCTGACACCTCGGTACCATACCTTTCTAGCCTTATGTCTACAGACAGGATTCATGTATACAGACAGCTGGACTGGCTGCAGGTGTCAGCTTCCTGCTCCGCGCCCACTGTCATTCTGGCTCTGGAGCCACATGAGTGCCTGCTGGATGACTCAACCAATCAGGTCACTTGCAAGCCAGCCCAGCTTGTGCTCACCAAGATTGCAGGTAAGTTTTTTGTCTGTTCAATATGTGGCTGTGGTCTGTGTCTTTACTTTTACAGTTCCTGTCTACTTGTGGGACTGTGTCTGGTTGTCAAGCCTGCGCGCACCAAGCCCGCAGGCAAGCTCTCTTGACTCTGTGTTCATTGTGTTGCGGAGGTGAGCTGTGTATGCGACAGTGACATCTGTGTATGTGTCAGAGTGTGACTTTTTGTTAATCCCTGTACTTGACTAGCAGGTCACCTGCACAAAGCCCAGCTGCTTCCCATACGCAGGCAAGTGCCCTGGGCGAGTCTGTCCTCTGAGTGTCTGTGACTCTTTTCTGTGGGTTGTGTGAGGGTATTGTGTTGCATATACTGTGTGTATACTGTGTTGTTGGCACAAGCTCACAAGGCTCATGTGTGTTGCAGGCAGCTGCCAGCACAAGTCTGAGTCGCCTGTCAAGTTCACCAGCAAAAGCTGCAAGGTGAAGAAGACAGCAGGTTTCAGCAAGTATACCGTACAAGGAGGCAACAATGAGATTGTGCCTGTGGACATGTCAAAGCTGACAAAGGATGACTCAACGGATGACTCAGGCGATGACTCATCATCTGCTGCAAACTCCACTGCTACTGCTGGAAAGTAGACAGCATCTGATGCCTGACTGTGACAGTCACCGGTGACTTGACTGTCATGTGATACAAGCAGCAGGCAGTTGCAGCTTTCTGCTCAGCCATGCAGATGTATTTGTGGAATTGTGAAGATGCCGGTTAGCATCTGTGAAGATGCTTTCTGCAACGTGCAGCCTGACAGCTGCTGGAACGAAGTCATGAAGCCATGCAGCTTGATTAGTATCCTTTGCCTGGCTTCACAGTCAGCCACTAGGCTAGATTTTCAATGCTCCGGACGCAAGGAGTATACTTGATTGTGCTCCAAAAGGGCACAAGGGCTCAAGGCTATGTAAATATTCTTTGCCTGTGCTACTTGTCATGATGTAATGGATCTGCTAATCAACTTGCATGGTTGTCAATGCGACATGTCAGTGCTTGTCCAGCTGCACTATTTTTGACTGAGCAGGGACCTGCAAGTGGTTGAATGCAACAGGAATGATTCCATGGCACACTTGGCACGTTGCCTAGAGGATGTGAAAGTTTGGTGTCAGCATTGTGAGGCTGACCTGGCATGCTGGAATGATACTGATGCTGGTGGCTGGCATCAGGGAGAGGCTGCATGTCTGCTTATACAGTAGCATGGCATGTAAGATGTTTTCTGTATTGTCACAGCATGCGAGCTGCACGTGCACTAGGCAGATTTTGATCCCTCACTTCACCTGACATATGACAGAACAGACAGAACAAGTTATCAGCAGATCATAAAAGGCCAATTCTCAGGTGTTGCCCGACTTTTCGGAAAGACGCAGCGCTGAGACTCTTCAGAGCTGTCCATGCTTACAGCTGGAGACCAGAAGCAGTTTTGGGCGGAAAAGGTTTTTGCTGACAGAGCTGACAAAAGATAAACACACCAGAAAAAAACTCATATCAGTCGCTGTACAGACGTCCAAAAAACCTCTTAAGCTCAATCTACTGAAAAGGCTTTGCTTGGAAAGAAACTTGGAAAACAAATTATACTTACCACAAACAGAAGTACAACTGCAGTTGACAGTCAATGCAGCTTGTAACGGCTCTTTGCAGAAGCGCTCAATTCAATCCCTAGCAATTCTGAGTGCATGCTGTTCATGATCACAAGATCATGATCTTGTGTTCATCAAGCTGCGTCAATGCTGAAATGGGGCAGGGGGCTCTACCCAGCAGCCCTGCAGCAGAAAGCGTTTTGGATGCAACACCGTCACTGCAGGATACAAGCAGTAAACACTATGCCAGTTTTACCAGCAGTGGTTCACAACACCAGCAAACTTTGTATACACGTCCCAAAGAACAGGCTGTTGCAGACTCAGAGGTTGCCAAAGAGCTCTAAGCTCAAGGCAGAGCAGCACGTGCAGCATACAATCAGAAAGAGCTGGAATCACGCTAGCAATCACAACACACAGTGAGGGTAGTGCGGCAGGTGACAGTGCAAAAGTGGCACGTCAAACTGAGATAGGTATGTGCTGAAGAGCAACAGACTATGGAAGGCAATTCAACTAGCTCAACAGTCACGCACAGCATGTCACTTCTGCTTAGCACCTTCATGCACTTTGTTCTGTATGATGCATGCAATAAGCGGTTGGCTCAGATTGCATACCGCTTATCAAGTGTCGTGTTTGACAGCTCCAATCCTCAGGTTGAAGCGTCAAACAAGGAGGGTGAATATAGCCCTGTAACAGCATTCCTTGTTGCTCACTACGCATGCTTGTATCAGGCAGGGTGCTGACTTGATTGTGGTAGGCTGAGGTCAAGGGAAGGGAAAGGAAGGAAAGGGACGGGAAGGGAAGGGAGTTCATCAATGCTGTCAATTGCTGTACCTAATGGTACATGGCATGCCAGTTTTGTGGGCACAGCATGGCACTGCAAATATGCTATGTCTGCTCAGGCATCATTGTCTTGAAGCACAGTCTGCCTCATAACTGACAGGCTAAGCAAACAATGGCATCTGGTAGCGTGCTAGCAACCCAGACATTGAGTAAAGCACTGACTTTCTCCATCTAATCAGAACAGATGGTAGTGCAACTGGCATGAAGCTGACCTTGAGCAACACATAAGGCTGTGACGACAACAGTGACGAAGAAGCCAATGGGCTACCACAGCAGCGTGGTACACAGTAGGTAGCATACACAATTTTGCCTCTTATGATGCTGAGTTTACGCATCATACAGGAGTGTTGACAGTGGTCGCGCAGCAACTGGCAGCTCACTGCAGTATATCAGAACTAAGAAGCTACCAAATGCAGCTCCACTTTGTATGACATTGAACTTGAGCAACTCATAAGGCTGTCATGAATATGGCAAAGAATGCATATGCTTTGAATGAAGCTGACCTTGAGCAACACATAAGGCTGTGACGACAATGGCTACAAAGAAGCCAACTGCCCACCACAGCAGCGTGGTACACAGCAGCTTCCAGTTTACATGTGAGGAGCCTTCAACCAAGCCAATCGCCACCACAGATGACACCTGAAGAAGTGCGTTTGTCGTGTGAGATCTTGCTCAGTGAATAAATTCACAACACAGGAGGTCAAACCAGGAAGCCCAACAACACAGTGGTGATGGCGCTGAGGCCAATCATGCTCAGCAGTCATATGACATTAATATTACGCTTTGCAATGTGTTCAAAATGCAGAGCAGCATCTGCTTAACCAAAACTTTCTGTAATTCACTGCAAGTGTATATAGGGATTGCAAAATTGGCGGCAGCAGCCAAATATTCAGCATAACGGTGACGCTTCTGACAAAGAGATGCAGTGTGCTAGATGTAGTACGACAAAGTCAGAGGGAAGGTATCACAATGCAGTAGGTGGTGGCAGCGCCCTTGAGGTCAATGATGCTCAGCAGGGCCACCACCCCCACACCACACGGCATGACACAGTAGGCCAGCAAGCGGCCAGGAATTGACAGGTAAGTAGACTGACTGAGATGAGGCTGAAAGATAGAGAAAGGGGCAAAGGCAGAATGAGGGACCCACAATGCAGTAGGTTGTGGCAGCGCCGTTGAGGTCTATGATCCCCAGCAGGGCCACTGCCCGAACAGCAGGTGAAATCACACAAGTACATGCAACAAAACAGGCCAGTGAACAGAGAAAGAGGATAGCAGAAAGGGTCTCACAATGCCGTACTGGTAGAGCGCCTTTGAGGTCAAACACGCCTTGCAAGGCCCCCACTTCCACCACTTTGATAAAATAACAGTACGGGGTTTACAACACAATGGCCGATGTGCAAAAGACCCACAAAGCAGCAGTGCAAAATGCCAAAGTAAGTGACCAGAGCCCCAAACAGTACACTCATACAGGGAGGGACTCACAATGCAGTAGGTGGTGGCAGCGCCCTTGAGGTCTATGATGCCCAGCAGGGCCACCACCTCTACCACAAACCCCATGGCCACCATACTCCTGAAGGGACTCAGCTTCGCCAGCCCCACTCCTAGCGCAGCACAGATAGGACAAGTTGGCTGATGCAGCTGTACTTGTTGCATCTTCTTAGCCTAAGTGAAAGGCAAAGATGGTCTTGAACTCCTAGTGAAAGCGGGGCAGCAAATTTTGATTGAAACAGCAACTCATGCCCAGTTGGGCCACCACCTCCACCACAAACGCCATGGCCACCATACTCCTGGAGGGACTCAGCTTTGCCAGCCTCACCCCTGCCACAAAGCACGGACAGCAAGAGTTGGGCATCGCTTTTGACATCATCACCAACGACAGCAACAGTTTATTGCAGAAGGGCCACCACCTCCGCCACAAATGCCATGGCTACCATAACCCTGGAGGGACTCAACTTTGCCAGACCCACTCCTGTTGCACAGGGATTGCCT
Source organism: Trebouxia sp. TZW2008 (assembly GCA_002118135.1). Classification (NCBI taxonomy): domain Eukaryota; kingdom Viridiplantae; phylum Chlorophyta; class Trebouxiophyceae; order Trebouxiales; family Trebouxiaceae; genus Trebouxia; species Trebouxia sp. TZW2008. The sequence continues at coordinate 68,685 of BDIU01000156.1, forward strand.
GTTGAGGTTTCATCACAGGCAGCAAACAGCACACACCCGTGTGTGCAACATCATCAGAGACTGCAATATAAAGCGCCAGCCAATCCTCTCTTGACACATTACCAAGCACAGCAGTGAAAGCTGGTGTAAGTGCATAGCTCAACAGGCTTATTGCATTGTGCCACTTGTAGTCATATTTGCCTTGCCTGTTTACGTTCCTCATAATTGGTGATGGTGAGTAGGCGGATTACGAGTGAGCGGCGAGTCAGCGTTCCGTAACAGGCATGGATAAGATGCATCTGTTTGCAATCCCCTGACTGACAGAATTGGTGTCAACAGCAAACCAGCCTTGGAAAACACAGACACTGCCACCAGAGATGGCAGCTGGGATCACCTGTGACTGGCGTGAGGCTCTTGCTAAACAGCAAGGCGCCTATGGTCAAGCCTTCGAGGCTAGCACCATGCGTTCCCCATCCGCTCTCCTTCCACACCAGCAACAGAGTCACTGTCAGTCCAAAAAGAAGCAACTATGACTGTTTTCCTGTTACCTGTGACCATAGTAAGCCTCTTGCCAAACAGTAGGGTGCCTGGTCAAGCCTGTGAGGCTAGCACCATACATTCCCCACCTTTTGACTGCAGCACATTCGTTCCCTGTCCAAGAAGAGATGAAAGCACTCTTTACGTGTTACCTCAAGGGATAAAATCCTCCAGGTCGCCCAAGGAAGATCTGGAATGACATTGTTTGGTCTGACTTTCAACAGTTGTACATCAGGCGTCCATATCGCAACGCTCAAGACAAGCCTGCCTGGCGAGATAGGACTTGTGCCACACATACCTAGCAGTATATGCTGGAACATGTAATGATTATTATTGATGTATTACGTGTTACCTGTGACTGGCGCAAGTCTCTTGCCAAACAGTAAGGTGCCTATTGTCAAGCCTGTGAGGCTAGCAGCATGCATCCCCCACCCCATCTCCACCGTCTCAGGCACTGTACGAGATGCGTAAATCTCCCTGATGGTTTGGAAGACAGGGAAGGTGAGATGACCATTCTGAGCGCCCCAAGCAGCTGACAGCAAGAAGCAATACAACACCTGCACACCACTCAGGACTTCTGTCAGGGGTGACAACATCAGAAGTACAGAACTTGAAAGGCACATTGTGAAATGCATGGATTTCTTTGAAGGTCTGAAAGACAAAAAGGTGAGATGACCATTGTGAGCGCCCCAAGCAGCTGAGAGCAAGAAGCAATACAGCACCTACAGAAGAGTCAGGTCTTCTTCCAAAGCAGGAAGCTATATGAAAGAAAGGAACAGTAAGGGCACAAGATGGGATGCGTAAGTCTCCCTGAAAGTGTGAAAGGCGGGGAAGGCGAGGTGACCATTCTGAGCACCCCAAGCAATCGGCAGCAAGACGTAGTGCAACACCTGCAGAACAGTCAGGTCTTCTGCCCAAGGAGGAAGCTATATGAAAAAAGGAACAGTAGAGGCACAAGACGGGATGCGTAAGTCTCCCTGAAAGTGTGAAAGACAGGGAAGGTGAGGTGCCCATTCTGAGCACCCCAAGCAGTTGACAGCAAGACGTAGTGCAACACCTGCAGACTAGTCAGGTCTTCTGTCAAAGGAGGAAGTAACATGGAAGAATACCAAACAGGAAAGGCACAGATGGGATGCATAAAACTCCCTAAGGGTGTGAAAGACGGGGAAGTTGAGATGACCATGCTGAGCACCCCAAGCAGTTGATAGCAAGAAGCAATACAGCACCTACGAAAGAGTCATGGATCCATGGCCATTGTCATGAGAGATGACTACTTTGAGCGAGCCAAGCAGTTGACAGCAAGAAGCAGCGCAACACCTGCAGAACAGTCAGGTCTTCTTCCAAAGCAGGAAGCTATATGAGAGAAAGGAACAGTACAGGCACAAGATGGGATGCGTAAGTCCCCCTGAAAGTGTGAAAAACGGGGAAGGCGAGGTGACCATTCTGAGCACCCCAAGCAATTGACAGCAAGACGTAGTGCAACACCTGCAGACTAGTCAGGTCTTCTGTCAAAGGAGGAAGTAACATGGAAGAACACCAAACAGGAAAGGCACAAATGGGATGCATAAAACTCCCCAAAAGTGTGAAAGACGGGGAAGGCAAGGTGACCATTCTGAGTACCCCAAGCAGTTGACGACGACAGGAAGCAATGCAGTACCTGCAAAAGAGTCATGGCTATTGTCATGAGAGAAGAAACAAATACACAAAGTGCTCCTGATCACGTCAAGCGAGTGACAGCAAGAAACAGTACCTCACGTGCGCAACAGTCAGGGCTTCTGTCAGGGGTGACAATAACAGGAGAACAGCACCTGAAAGGCACATTGTGGGATGCATGGATTTCCTTGAAGATTTGCAATACAGGGAAGGTGAGATGACCATTCTGAGCCCACCAAGCACTTGACAGCAGGAAACCGTACAACACCTGCCCAAGCGTCAGGGCTTTATCAAACAGGACAGGGAGAAAAACAAAGTCAAAGCAGAATTCAGGTACAGGGCAGAAAACACATCAAACAAAAAGTCTTTGCCTTTTCGTATGTACCTCCCAAGAAGCAAAGCGATCTGTCAGGCATTCCCTCAGTAATCCTGTGGAACTTTGGCTCAAGCATGGGCTGCCAATGACACTTGATAGGTCTGCTTAAGAGTCGTGTGAGTGCCTCTTTGTAGCAGCTGCAGCATACTGCTGCTTACATGCTGCAATCTGCAGCTCTTGTATAATGTTGCAGAAGACCAGCAGGCTTGCCATGCGTGTGCTTACAGTATGACAGGAACAGGCTGCATGATGCCGCATATGGAAGCTTTGAAATGTGCCGCACATTGTTGCAGGCAGCTAACATCATGTTGCAAAGCCTGCCCAGCAAGATGACACGCTGTTGGGCCTATGCTTATGGAAAGGCAAGGTCAGCGATTGCAACCCTTCATCCTCACCTGAAAAGGGATGTAAGCCTCTTCAGCTATGGCTAAGACTCTTCCACTGAGCTGTGAACCGTCACTAGCGCATCACTACAAGTGACCATTTCCACTATGTCCAGCTCGCAGCAGTGGTCATGCATGTTATTCTGCTTGGAGAGCACACCTTGCATGGCTCAGAAGACTCTTGGGAACATGCTAGTTTTGGCATGATCTCACAAAAACAGTGTGTTGAAGCATCATCACCTGAAATGGGATGTAAGCCTGTTCAGCAATGGCTGAGAATGCCTCAACTGAGCTGTGAACCGTCATCAGCCCATTGCTAGAAGTCACCGCTTCTACAATATCCAGGTCAAAGCAGTGGTCATGCATGCAATTTCACTCAGAGTGCAAAGCTTGCATGGTTTGAAATACTAGTATTTGCATAGTAGCCAAAAGCGCTGTGTCTTAGCATCATCACCTGAAAAGGGATGTAAGCCCGTTCAGCTATGGCTGAAAACTCTTCCACTGAGCTGTGCACGGTCATCAGCGCCTCGCTAGAAGTGACAGCTTCCACAATGTCAAGCTCAAAGCAGTGGTCATGCATCCGATGCAGTACGCCTTTTACATTCAGTGACACATCTTTTGCTGCTATCTCTTTCACTGTTGCTTCATCCTGCATGGCATGTCCGCATGCAGCAGTTTTAATCCTCATGTGAAAATACACACTCCCATGCTTCATGCAACAAGCACTGCAGCCACTTTGATCAAGCCAAATTGCAAGCGCGTGAGAATCAGCAGGAGAGCGGTTCTGAGGCCCGCACGTGCAGTACTAGGTAGCGTGCCACATGCTTCACATCAAGTGCCACATGCTCCACACCAAGGATCATCATGATGCTATCACCCACTCACTCAATCACTTATGCTAGGCAACCTCAAAGCCACATCTTGATAGGAAGATCACAAGGTACTGAACATGACAATGCACAGCATATAGGACATACCAGTCCTAACAAGCTCACTCTGCTGATGGCATAAGGCGGCCTTGCATGCATGCTGAGGTAGCGTGCCACATGTTTCACCATCAGGGTCATGATGATGCCGACTTTCACTTTCAGTCAATCAGTCAGCCACTCACCCACCCAGCCATTTGTGCTAGGCAAATTGAAAGACTCAATCTCATGTGCCCAACAACCAGGTGCTGTGCGTGCCAGAGTTGAACAGCGTAACATACCAGGCCCAACAAGCTCATTCTGCTGATGGCATCAGGCGGCCGTGCATGCATGCTGAGGTAGCGTGCCACATGCTTCACCACCAGGGTCATCATGATGGCAGCTACTGAGCCTGCAGCTGTCAGGACTATGAAAGCAGCCTGAGGTGTGGGTGGCGGGAGGCCATTTGGTAGGTCAATCCCATAGGATAGCATCAATCCAGTGATGATGATTGTCCAGGCTGCTGTGATTGGCAAATACTGCAGTTGCACATGCTGTCAGGACTGCTATCTCACAGCACAGCATCAAGCCTTGCAAAATCATGATATGAGCTGCGGTGATTGGCAAGCATTGCAGGCACTTGTGCTGTCAGAATTGAGGTGTGAACGCCTGGCAGCACATTGTTGAATAGGTCCATGCCATAGCAGAGCATCAACCCAGCAGTGATGGTCCACGCTGCTGTGATTGGCAAATACTGCAGGCACATGTTGTGCCATTTTGATCTTGAAACACAGCATCAAAACAATGACAATGATGGTCTGGGCCGCTGTAGTTGACAGGTGTTGCAGGTCCATGTGCTGTCAGAGAATCTGCTAGATGGTTGCTATGACTTTGTTTGGTAGCTCAATCCTGAGGCCTAGCATCAGGCCAAAGATGATGATGGTCCACGCTGCTGTGATTGGCAGGTATTGCAGGTGCATGTGCTGTCAGAAATCTTGGTCGACGGCACATGTGCCGTCAAAAGTTTGAGCAGGAGGAATGTCATGCAAAACAGCAGGTCTGATGAGATCAAGGATGACGCGTGCATGGAGGGGACCCAACTTGAGGTGACTCAGCATGATGCAAGACCACGGCCGTCATGAAAAGCTTGCTTTTCTCACACATGAGCATTCCTTGCAAGCATGAGCCTCTGAGAAGGTGACAAATATTTTGCATGTGATTGTTGTGGTGTGTGATGCATGAACATTACCCAAAGCATCTGGTGGAAGCAGTCTTCGCCTCGGAATATGCTACCCCTCATCATCAGAAAGCCTATGGACGTGATTATCACAGTGGCCGGCGGAGCAAGAACCCACATCAGAAAGACCGCAGCCAAGCCGTCAATGTGGCCAACAGAATGGAAATGGCCAAAGTTAAATGCATCAAGGCCGGGGAACACTATAGTAGCTCCAACTGTTCCAGCAACTGCAAGGCAGCAACAAGCATAAGGCATGCTCAGGAGACATTTGGCAGACACATGGACCACTGCACAGCCCATGCGTGTCTTGTTGCATAGATGCATTGTTAATGTTGCCTGTTGACCCCCCTGTTGGGTCCCAGGACAGTGAAAACTGATGCATTGATTGATGGATTGATGTATGTCACATGTTTTTGTGAGCAGCCACGCAGCATGTCCATGGAGTATGACAGAGTACTTGGCTTTGCTTAGAAAGTACACTCTCCTTGTAACAACTGCTTTGGTTACCAAGAAGTTTGCCCTTACATCAAGTCTTCTTTACTCTGAGGGACCACTGCAGTCAGAATGCAGTGATTGATTACCAGTGGCGTTCTCCTTACATCAGGATTGTCCTTAAATCAAGTGTCCTCACAAGCAGACTTTACTGTATCAACTCAGATGTGCAATCTTGCAGCTGAGGCACTGCACTTGACATGCTTACAAAGCTGACATGTGACAATCGCAGTCTGCGTTTTGTAAGCCAGCACTTGAAACATTACAGCAAGCGTAGTTTCCAATGCATGTTTGTCGACAAGCAAGGGTCCATGATGACAGTAAGAATAAGAATCACACATTCCAGCACATGTGATAGGTGTGTGTGGCCTACAAGCAAGTGTCAACAAGCAAGGGTCTCTCATACCAGTCTGATCAGCTTGCTGTTTGTTGCTGCAAAAGTGGCAGTGTGCCATACCTGTTGCAAGGTACATTGGCATCACAATCCTTTGCCACATGGCCACAAGCTGCCATATAAGCGGGATGATCAAACTCCATGTGAGCGCATACATGGTCTGCAGTGGATGTGTATACAGCTGCTGACGATGGTCCAAGAAGCTTCCATATGCACTGTGCACTTCAGGCCCAAACACAAGCAGGCCAAATGCCTGGCCAATCAAGCCTAAAATGACAGCATTCTTGTAGGAGATGACCCTGGCTCCAACACATGGTCCCCAACAGTTGGCAGGCATGTTTGCACCTGTATGTGTCACAAAGAGCCTGATGCTGCATACAAGGCAACACTGTTTGCCGAAAACCACTTTGTGCTCAGGAGTAGCACCACGCACTTCTTAAATAAACTGCAATCAGCTTGTCAGCTTGTCGTACAAACACAAGCTGAACAGCTCACCGTACACGACTGCTAGCACTTCGGCCGCAATGCCGGCCGCAACCACAATCCACCATGCAGAGGTCATGCAGCTCTCTTACAGGAGCTGTCGAGTGCGCTTGTGCCGGTGACGTTGCTGTGCTACCTTTGCCATCGCATCGCTACTCTCTGCATTCCGGCAAATTCCTGCCGCAACCGCTCATCAGTTTCATGTGCTATATCATCATTCAAGCTATTGACATTGCCTTGCGACGTTTGCTCTGTGCTGCATAACACATGCAAGTCGTTCCAAACCAGAGTCCAGATGATCGCAGCTCATCGCGAAGTCGCAAGTCGTAAATTACTCACAGGCCAGCTTTTAAAATGTGATTGTTGCAATGTAAAAGGCTCTCTTGAGCCTAGCTTGAAGCAGATGTGTTGTCGACCGAAGCTTGCATCTGTTTATGCTGTGCCTCGGTCCTGGGCGCATTACATAAACAGGCGACGTTGAGTGCCGATGACTATGTTCGTGGCAGGGAGTTGATCTCCTCTAACAGACTTGTTGTCAAACTCTCTTGACACTGTCTAACAGATCTAGACAGTACCCAAATTCTGTTTTTGTTGCGCGCTTTGCGCCTCTGGAATTTTTGCTTTTGGCGAATTTGATTGCAGATGGACTTGTAGACGGATTTGTGCCTAGACTGAAATCGCCTAGTCATGCCTGGCTTCTATGAATTTTACACGAAACCTGGCTACAATTGCTGAGAACGTTCTTGACTAGTTTAATTGTTTGCTTGACGGCTGAGTCACACGCCCTGTGTTGCCACCTTGGTGCCTGGGCTTTTTTGCTGCTTCAGTAGAAGTTGCAGGTTGTCATGTTGTTGTTGTTGTTGTGCGCAGTGCAGCCGAACTTCTGCAAAAAAAGCAGACACAGCAACCGCGCTCACAGCCTGTGCTCAAAATGTAGCCTTTGAGAAAGCGTGCAAACCAATCACAGCCATGGTCGATCGCAGGCTCGCTGCAGCCCAAGATCACCCTTGATCTTATGATGTGCTGTGAGCATGCACTGTTTGAGAGGCTTTTTCATGTCTCAGGTGCAGGCATGTGCTATTGAGCCAGGTGTAGGGTGTTGACAGGCGTAATTTGTCTTGATGAAACTGGCCAAGGCCTGGTGTTGGACGCATTTGGGGCTCAATTTGCTATGCTGCACCTGAGCAAACTCGCTGCAGCAATATCATCTGGTGTGCTTGAACATATATGAGGCTGTGACGTACGCTGCATGATCAAAGCTGATGATTTGCTGGCACCTTTTCGTAGTAAAATGTTTCAGCAGCACGTGTAGGCCCTACATGAACTGCAGGCTGCCATGATGTTGCTATTGTGTCTTGTAACAACTTCTAGACTGGTTGTGCAGAAGACCCCATGCTGCCACACATAACTATACCCGCCATCTCAAACATCCATCAAACTGCATGACTCCCAATGTCAACCTATGAGCGTTTCAACAAACTGATATGTTGCTTGCATTCTGTACCATTCGAGGTGAAATAGGGTTTAACACTGTTGTATGTGCTGGGATTCCAAATGACATTATAAGCAGTAAACTCACCACAGCAAAAGTAAGGTATACGTAGCGCAAAACAACACTGAACCTCACTCACTTGACTGCCTACACGTATTTGCATGCTGCATGAAGACTGCCATTACTTGAAAGACACAGGACCTACATTTGACGCAGCAAACTTGAGTACCACTATCAAAATGATACTGGCATGCATTGTGCTGCACTGCTGTCTTTCTACACTTCACTTGACTTATCACTGCTTTGAACGCAACACCAGAAGGTGTACACATGCTGTCCGCAGCGTACCCAGAGCATCAGTCGTTACTATGGGGTCTTCTGTGTGGTGCTTTGGTCTTATCATCATGATGCAGAGGTCGTGATCACAGGAATTTGGCTTGGATGTCATCATCCATGGAAGTCAGCTCTTGAGCAGAGCCTTGTTTCGCCAATGCCAAAGGCATGCTTGACAACCTTGTCAATAGCCCTCATATGATACAGTAATCTTGTCAGCAGCATACATTAGGTACCATTGCCTGACAACGGCAGCTGACACATGCTGAGGAGCTTGTCCATTCGCATTGCAGTGGTGTGAGACAGTTCTAGGTCTGGAGTCATCATCACGCCTCATTCATCAGTAGCCCTCGTATGATACAGCGATCTTGTCAGCAGCATACATGGGGTACCATTGCCTCACAATGGCAGCTGATATATCATGAGGGGCTTGTCCGTACGCACTGGAGTAGCCGTAAATGGTAATAGCTTTTGCACCATCGTCATGCCGGATTCTGCCCCCTCCTACAGGTTGCGCCACCTGCATACCACAACTGCATCTGCCCTGATACATCATGAAAGGCCTGTCTGTATGCATTGCAGTAGCTGTAAACGGTGATGGCTTTAGAGCAATTACCATGTCGGATTCTGATCCTCCTAGAGGCTGCGCCACCTGCATACCACAACTGCATCTGTCCTGATACATCATGAGAGGCCTGTCTACGTGCATTGGAGTAGCCGTAATGGTGATGGCATCGGAGCCATTACCATGTCAGATTCTGATCCTCCTAGAGGCTGCGCCACCTGCATACCACAACTGCATCTGTCCTGATATATCATGAGGGGCTTCTCCATACGCACTGGAGTAGCCGTAAATGGTGATGGCTTTGGCGCCAACATCATGCCGGATTCTGCCTCCGCCTAATGGCTGTGCCACCTGCACATCACAACAGCAAAACTGTGCAACATGTGCATCAGCCTAAGTGTGAGATGTGTCCCAGAGACTCTCATGCCCATCTGAAATTTGGAGTCTTCAAGGCTGGGCCATCTGTGCACCACAGCTGAATAACTCCTGCAGGCGGCAGCTGATACATCATGAGAGGCCTGTGTATATGCATTGTGATAGCCGTAAACAGCGATGGCTTTGGAGCCATAATCATGCCGGATTCTGGCTCCTCCTAAAGGTTGTGCCCCCTGCACACCACAGCTCAATCACTTCTGCGGGCAGCAGCTGATACATCATGAGAGGCCTGTCTGGAGTTGCCGTACATGGTGATGGCTTCGTATCATATGATGCATATGCATATATATGTGATATGCATCATGCTGGATCCTGCCTGATCCTAGAGGCTGCGCCATCTTTACCACAAGCTGAGGCCTTAAAGCAGACGACAAACAATGCCTGTGTAATGTCTCATCTTTGCTGAACAACTCTGCTTCTGTGTGCGCTTAGCAGGGTCTTTATATTCCACCAGAAAGCATGTGAACAATGATGGTCATCATGCCGATGACAAAAGAGGCATTCCTAGGTGGGCTTACATGCAGATTGAACGGCTGCAGGTCTCTAATGGTCTTCTCAAACACATCCATGTGATAGCCAGATTGGCGGTCACCTCTCACAATCAGCTTACTTTGGCCCTCTTTCAGGTCTGTCACCACCAAAAGGACGTACTGCAGGCAGGCAGGCAGGCTAGCTATTACTTGTCGTATTGTGAGCATAACAGCAAGATCCCACCAAGATGAGACAATCTGCTATCAACTCACTTTCATCTCAATGTCTGAAACAATCATTGCGCTTTGATGTCCATGGCTACAGCGAATAGGTTTGATCGCATTGGCTGCAGCTAACATGGCACGCTTGAATGTACTGTATCCATACAGGCTTGCAATGTGATGCTGCGAACAGGTGCATGATTCCAAGCTCAGATGCGCTAGCACTTGTTATTCTGATGATAGTCAGTCACAGCTGCAAGCATTGAGTAAATTCAGCAGGGCTTGAAGGGACATCCTTAAAGGTAGCTTCAAGGTCACGGGCAAACTCCTTAACTTCAGCGCTGCATCCAACTTTATCGTATGGCTAAGAATGCGGTGACAAGCATGATGCCATACTGCAATATGGCAGGTTGACACACCTTGAAAACCCCAGTCTCAATCTCACAGTCTGGCACTTGGTCAAGCGCAGCTGCAGATTTGGCTTTGTCCAGCCAGGTATTGAAGGCGTCGCGCAAGCACCCTTCTGAGCCAGGAAACAGTGTGAAGGTGCTGGATGCCACTCTGCCTGCAGTCAAGACTGCTTAAGTTGATCGAGAAGTAACGACATTGGCACATGCATGTTGCAGCAATGAGCTTAGTCACATATGAGCTGGCAAGCCAGGGCAACATCAAGTTTTCTTTTCAGGCAGCACACAGAAGATGGGATTTTGCTGTTCTGCTGGACAACACCTTGCCAGCATCAATCTTTTTCTACATGCAGCAGCAAACACCCCTCACACTTACATAATGCAATTATTTTGCGATCTTTGTTCTGTATGGATGTGCTACACTATCTACAACCTAGAAATGGCGCATTGAATACAGCTCACGCTCAGGCTGTGCAAACAAGCTGCTTGAAATTGCAGACATAAAATTACATGCCCGGAAATGAAGCAGTTACGAGAAGCACATATGGGAAGGGTTACCTTGACTTTGGGCTGCCAACCAGGGCTTGCGGGACCACTGGGCATGCGCAATTCTGCTCAAGTCTGGTCTCAGCTGTGGAGGCATTTTGAGACAGCTTACATTCAGGCTGTGCAAACAAGCTGCTGAGGCACATGTGAAGGGTGCCAAGGACTCACAAGGAGCACGGGCAGGTTCACCTTGACTTTGTGCTATAAGCCAGCGTTTGTGGATCCACTGGGCATGCGCAATTCCGCTCTGGTATGGTCTCGGCTGTGGAGGCACTTTGAGACAGCTTACATTCAGGTTAAGCAAACAAGCTGCTAAGGTACATGTGAAGGGTGCCAAGGACTCATAAGGAGCACGGGCAAGTTCACCTCGACTTTGTGCTATAAGCCAGCGTTTGTGGAACCACTGGGCATGAGCAATGCTGCTTTGTTCTGGTCTCAGCTGTGGCGGCAGGTTGCCCAGCACTGCTTGCACCTCATGGTCTTGGAGTCGGACGTCTTTTGCGCATTGCAAGGCCTGACCCTGTAATGCCACAGCAGCCTCATGCTGTGAATGCTCTGGGAAAGCGAGCAAGATGACTGTGATAAAGCACCGATGTGTCCAGCTCAATCAGCACTGTGTTCTCTCGTCGCTAGCAGACGGCCGAGCTTGCTGCATGCAGATAGTTTGCAGATATGAACACGTTGAGGGCAGCAAGCTCAGTCAGGTGAGCTATCTAGGCACACGTCAACTGTGCATGAGTTGTGCATGAACAAAGCCAACAGAGTGTCGACTGAAAGTGCTGAAGGCCTGTCATGTGTTTGTGATGAGTGATGAATGTCTGTGCCTGGCCAACCTGAAGCAGCTGCAGGCCAGTTGCCTTTCCTGCAGCTTCATTATTGACTGCCTGGGCTTGCACGATAGCGTGATGAGATAGTGGGTCAATTCTTTGCAGGCTGTTCCTGTCAATGCTTAGGCCCGCTTGCTGCGATACTGAAGTAAGTGCATCTGCATCCGCTGCCTGCTGGCCCTCAGGTAATGTTCCTGCAGTCATTGGAGGTTGACCTTGCATGAGGCATCTGATGATACTTTCTAACTCCAAGTTCTGTGCAAGATGCTTGGGTGCAGTAGGCAGCATGCTTTCATTCAGATCAAGCAGCAGCAGTAGCGTCACAGAGCTGACAGGCTGGGACAGGCACTACTGCCACTGAACACATTTCAATGACTTTACGCTTGAGTGACGTTGATTATCATCATCGAGCAGTAAGGAGCTTGCTGGATGGGGCATGCACCTTTTGGTCACAGGATTGCATATGTAGCCCCTGCATTGATGCAGCAATTGTACCTTGGAGCAACGCATAGGCATGCTCTGGGTAGTCTTTATAGCTGACAAGAAGCACATACTCCCCATGAGTCACGACCACAGAAACGGTGTCTGATGAGGCAGACATTGCATAACCCCTGCATTGCACGGTACACGATAAGTCGAGTTGCTGCAGCCAGACTGAAATGCAGGCTGTGCTGGCCCGGGCGCGGTTGCACCTGTTGGTGCGAGCCCTTGCTGCATGTCGACCGTGGCGGACACACGCAGCTCCTGCTGAGCACTGCAATGTTGCTGGAGTGAACATTAGGGCAATCAAGTCGGTACCTCGCAGCCGAAGGTCTCGTGCGATTGCAGTAGCGTTGACCCCCCGCGGCAGCCGCAGTTTTCGTCCCAAGAGCGGTGGAACAAGGGCTTGAAGAGACCCTCAAACGTGCACAACTCGCAAAGCGTAACTGCAGATGATGCGTCAGCCGTCTGTGATGCCTAGCACAGCCGAAGCGGTTGCCACGGGGATGTCGAGGAGAGTTGACAGGGGTGATGTGTGGCTTTTTGCAAAGTCGAAGCTCCGTGGAGGCCGGGAATTTACTGATTCTTAGTGTTCCAGAGCGTGCTGCAATGCGCATCGACTTCGCGCTAATGATCTTCGCCGGCAGAACAGTGTGGGTTGTCAGCAGGACATGCTGATCAACGCGTCCAGGCTGCAGGCAGGAGAATCTGGCTGTTGGCGGATGAACATCCGCAACAAATCAACAGCGACTCCTCGAGCACCTCCAGCCCCTCAAACAGCTGCTCCTTGTGTGTGTAAATCGTAGGTAAGCAAATGTGCAGCAACAAAGACGCTCACCTGCATGACGATGAGTCAAGAATCAGATTGAGCAGATCTTGTTGGATGGCAATTGAGGGCATTGTACAGCTTTGCGTTGTCAATTGAGCGTCATGACAAGCAAAGGGTACAAACTACTGGCTCAGTTTGGCATGCTACTGTCATTCTTTGCCTTGATCAGCAACTGTTATAGCAGAAACGAAGAAAGAGCTGAAGCTAATTGGGAAAAATGCTTGGAATTCAAAGCGAAACAGTCAGGACGTTTGCATAGCAACCCTGAATTTTGCCCCTGCACTATTGCACATTGCTTGCAGGCTTTCAAGCGTGTGACAAAGCGTGTTGGCATTGCATGGCCACCGTAACAGGCCATTCCAAATGGTTGAGATACACCGTAATGCCATACAGTAAACTTACTGGCGTGGCGGTGGCGGTGGCCTTCCTGCTAAGTTGCGAAGCCTCCGAGTGGACCTCGAGCGAGGCAAAGTCGCAGGCTCATCAGGCTCAGCGGAGAGAAACAGGTTGCGAAGCCAGCTGCACAAGCCGGCTGTTGTCGACTGTGACCTATTCTGCCTCCTGCGCTTGCCGAGAGTCGCTAGTGTCAAGACCTTTGAGCGCCTAAAGCCAATTCCAGGTGCGTTGCTCGTTGCACTGCGCCAAAAGAAGACTTGTATATGCCAAACAAGCGCGGCAAGGCAGCTGCCTCGTTTTCCGCCAGCTTACCTTCCCTCGCTAGATGGCGCATACTTCAGTTGATCAGCATCAGCGCGCACGTTTTTTGTCAAAGCTAGCCTGTGATGTTGCATCTGCAGCGACATGCTGCAACATAGTGCGCGCGCTCTTCATCTGCACTGAGCGCTCATGATGTCGTCCATTGTGTCGCTCTCGACCTATGTGTCTGCAAAGGTTTGAGTTCTTGCTTGCAGGACCTGTGAGGTGTCTCACACCATACAAGCTGTCTTTCCCACGCCTGAATGGCTTCGGCGACCAGGTTAGCCATGACTGCTGCTAGCTATGCCGCATCTAGATTGTTGCATTCTTTCTGCAGTTCATTTTGAAAGCAGTGTACAGCAGCAAACTTCACCAAAACATAACTCTGCAGGAGGAAAGGCATGGTGAGCCTGGGGCGGGTAGTGGCCCCAGCACCTGTCAATTTGCCAAGTGTCAGGTATGTCATGTTGCCATATTGCCAGTCCAAGGTCTTGGCTTGGACATTGTTGAGTGCTATCATGTTGCAGGTCTGAGAACCATGGCAATGACCCAAGCATACCTCTGGTTCCCAAGTGAGTTACAGTTTCCCTGTTGTCTTGCCTACATAGCATCATTCGAACACATTGCCATGCCTGCAATCATCAAGCGTCGCACCGCTGAGCCGACCCCAGGTCCCAGGTTGAATATGCAGTGCGCTCTTGACGTGACATTTGTGTTGTTGGAGCATACGCGAAGGCCCTTTGTAGTCCTCATGTCAACTTGTCCACACTCTGGCGTACCACTGCAGTCAGGTTGCAGTGACTTCTTGCCAGCTGCAATGCCCTTACAACAAGCATGTTCCTATAGCGAATGTCCTCCTATCAATTCTCCTTCCTACTCCTTGAAGTTTGCAATTTCACTGTCATTCTAGGGCTGGGGGTTGGGTGACACAGCCGCAGCAGCCACCCCAGCAGCCAACAGCATCAAATGCTTGGGGCCAAAGGGCTGGTGAACAGGCGCCAAGCGGGCCTCAGCCAGCAAGCCAACCTCTCCATGGGCCTGCTGCTACCCCAGCCCCTGCTTGGGGGGCTCCCAGGCAGGCTGCACCACGCCAGGTGTGATAGTCTTGACAGATCTGTTCTGGATGCGGGAAACCATGTTGGTACAGCAGTGCAATTTTGCCAAAAGTACATGTCATACAGTACTTGCAGAGCATCTCAACCCCTCAATGAGCCTGCTGCTACACCAGCCCCCGCTTTGGGGGCCAGGCAGGCCGCACCACGCCAGGTTTGATTGTCTTGACAGACCTGTTGTGGACGCGTGAAACGACATTGGTGCAGCAATGCGATTTTGCCAAAGGTACATGTCGCACAGTACTTGCAGAGCATCTCAACCCCTCAATGGGCCTGCTGCTACACCAGACCCCGCTTTGGGGCCAGGCAGGCCGCACCGCGCCAGGTGTGATAGTCTTGACAGAACTGTTGTGGACGTGTGCAACGACCTTGGTGCAGCAGTGCAATTTTGCTAAAGGTACATGTCACACAGTACTGGTAGAGCATCTCAACCCCTCAATGGGCCTGCCGCTACCCCAATCCCAGCTTGGGGGCCTCCCAGGCAGGCTGCACCACGCCAGGTCTGTTGTCATGGACCTTATTTGTGCATGTGATGCTGGCCCAAGCAGCCTTGTGTAAGGCCAGCTTAGTTCTCTTGGGGGAGAAAGAAGCATGTGTTGAACAACATCATGTAGAGCAGTGCTAGTCTTGCATTGTCTGACTTTCAAAAGTTGAATTTCAGCTGTCCCTATGAAGATGCTCAGAACAACTTTGCCTGGCGAGACAGAACCTGGACCACACACACATAGTGTTGGTCTTAAATCTGGTCTTCATTTTCCCCGTACAACCATGGGCTAGGCAGGCTCAGCAGCCCAACTAGGTACGTACAGAAGCAATCAAGTGGCTCCAGCCAATTTGATCATGTGCTAACCTAAGCCCATCATATCTTGACACTAGCATGTGTCACACGATATCTGCAGAGCAGTGCAAGCTTGGCAGTAGCATGTGTCAATTCCCGTTTGCGGTGCAGCGCAAGTTTGGCAAAAGTATGCGTCAGACAGGGCCTGCAGAGCAGTGCATCTTGAGCAAACGCATGTTTACAGACACTCGCAGAGCACCCCAAGCTGTGACATCAGGGGTTCTACAGCAAAGTCAAGCAATGAAGTTGATACAGCAACGGCAGCAGTCCTGGAGACTAGCACTGACAGTCATGCTTTGTCAGGCGATGTTGGTCTCCTCTTGCCTTTTTAAAGTCCCCCACTCAGCTCATTAGGACGAGTCATAGGCCCCAGCAAATATCTGTGCACATTATTGATTGATCTTAGCTCTTACAGCCTTGCCATTTTGCACATCCCCTTTGACTGCTTTGTACATCAAAGCCTTTTGCTTTTTGGCATCTTGATCCAAAACCTGTTGATGTCTGCCTGCATTGCTCGCAGGGCAACTTGCGCCAGGATGAATTTCCCACACTCAGTGGAGGTCCACAAGGGGCACCTTCTGACAGTGGGGCCTACGGTCGGCACCCCGCGTATGATGAGGATGAACGCCACTTCATGCAACCGCCAGGTGCAGCTTAGTCAGAACTTGTAGCCGCCTCTGTTGTGTTTGACTGCCTGCGCTGCTGCTGTATCGGCAATAGCTGCTGCTGGTGCAAAGCCCAGGCTCTTGCATACCTGACCCTGTGCTGCTGTATCATCGTTTGACTGCATCTGAGCGCACTTTTGGTAGTCAAGTGAAAGAGCATCAGCATAGAACAGCAAAATCAAAGGTGTTCTCATCAGCACATCCTCAGCTTCACTCCTTGCCCATGTTGCAAAGGAGCAGGTACAGGACATACATCTTCAGCAGTGCCAGTGCATGCCAGCTAGGACGCTCACTGACATGCATGTAACGCCCCAACCCTAGCCAATGCTGTTTTGCTATTGTGGTAGAGGGCATGCAAAAGTGTATTGGTTGCGGTCAGCAGGTGACGATGCAGGTCTTTGTTTTCCAGTCCCAGCAGTGACATGGTGTGTGCATTGTCATCAACAGATCAGCAGAAGGCAACAGCTTGCAACACAAGCATGCATCATGATCAGTCTCTCCTTGGCTTCAAGGCACCGTGGCTTGTTTGGACAGACAGCAAGGGAAACATATGTTGTGAGCATAGGGGATGCTGCCAACAACAAGCCATTGTGATGTTGTGTGCATTGGAGTTGTCAGCAAACTCCCTCCCACATGATGTCTTGCAATGCAAAAAGTCTGTGAATACAAAATTGCAGTATCTTTGATTAGCTAGGACTTGGGCCACACACATTCCCATGTTGCCCTTGCGCTAGGGTGTGTACCATGTTGCCATTGTGACTGCTGTTATTGCCGTTGTCGTTGTCGTTGTCATTGTCATTGTCATTGTCATTGTCGTCATCAGCATTGTTACAATCATGTTTGACTCTGAATATCTTCAGGTGCGGGTAGGCCCAATGGCCCACAGGCTCCCTACGGCTACCGCAACTCGCCCCCTCATGGATCTCGCATGGATGAGCGCTGGGCCATGGAGCGGCAGTATCAGCCACGGGAGGAGGGTCATGACAGGTAGCACAGCAGCTCACTTTCTACACCACATATTGCAAGCTTAAGCCAAGCGCAAGTCTGCAACCTGCAATAGCTCTTTTGAGATCAAGTAATTTGTTTGAACCAGCAAGCTGCAGGCATGGGTTGTATCACAGAAAGTGGTGCGCTGCCAAGTTTGTGTGTGGTGCTGCAGCTGTCTGTCCTGGCTGTCCTGTGTGCTGCTGCTGCTGCTGCTGCTGCACACATTCTGAGAGATCAGATTTGCACACATGAGCTGAGCTAGCTCCAACATCATCCTCCTTCCTACTGCACAGGTATCTGGCACATCGTTCAGCTGGGCGTCAAAAGTTGTCATTAGCGGCAAGCACAAGGATCGTTGCATGTCTTGTTTTGCATGACCATGCAGCATCTGTACAGTCTTTACTCACTTAGTCAACTGCAAGATTATAGTCACAACTTTCAGCATGCACCTACAGGGCTCCTTTGCGGCGGCCGTATAACCCAGAGCTGGACGGGTCGCGCAGGGATTCAATGGGGTATGGGCCCCCTAGGCCGGGCTATCCAGATGCTCAAGGACATGCTCCACTGTATGGCTACGAGGTCCCCCCCAGACCAAATGCGTTCCCTGGAAATTATGGGTAAGCTTGCTGCTTCCAGCACAGGGTTTCTCAGCTGTTTCCCAAAGGAGCTGTGGCCACTTGCTGCAGTGTTGCTGCGAGCATTGTGCTCTTGTAATTTTTGGAGAGTGGTTGACTTCCTTGAAGGGAATCATGCTGCCGTATGGTGTACAATATTGTTGTGAGGCTTCATGTCTGTATCTCAATCAGCTTGTGACATCGGCACAGTGTTGGGGTTTACAGGCCTTGACAAGTGAGCACTCTTTTGCACATGAGAGATTGGGTTTGTGAAACTTTTTTGTTTCTTCCTCACAGCTGTTCTACATCTGATAATAGGCGCTCTGAGCTGCAGTGGATTCCAGCTTTTGCTTGCCCTCTGGCAGATAGGTCATTGCTGGGCAATGGTGCAGCAGTCTTGTGCCTATGTGTTTTAATTGCTTGACCAGCATGGTGCATACCTGGTCAAATATTCAGAATACGTAGGATGGCAACATCACTGCAAAGCACATTCCTACCAAAGCTCATGTCTCTCAGCTGCTTGATCAAAAGCTGCGGCCAAGTGGCCATGTGGCTTACAGAGCAAGCTTGAGTTCTTTCATCCCCAGGCAGATACATTTTGGGCACCCATCTGCTCTGGTCCTGGCTTGCTGTAGCAACACTGTCACAGAATTCCACTTTGTTCTTAAGTTGACTGAGTAGATTAAAACAAGCCAGCTGTTGTGTCAGCGATATCTATCTTTTGTGGGTGGTCAATATGGGCTGGGCAGCTCACTTGTCTGGACCTTCTCTCCTTTTGACTCCATCTCAGAAATGGCAATCAAGCATATTGTGACAAGTCAGCATCATGGATGCCTTTTACATGTAGAGTGACTTGTCAAACACAGCCACATCAGTTCACACTCTGCAAAGTGCTTAAGTCAACGGCAGCCTTGTCTTGACCAAGCTGCCAGCACCTGTCATCGAAAGCGTTCCTCAAGTCGCTTCTGCTCGCCAGCTCAGATGTGCAAGGGCCCTGCGCATTCAGCAACGATTCCGAATTTTTCAAATCGCTCTTATGCCAATGATGCGCAATTCATCTGTTTACAGGATGTTGCTCAAATTATGTTGGTGTGCAGGTACCCTGATCAGCGTGGGTCACATCCCCCACCCCCACCCCCCTCTCATGTGCGCCAGGGTGGCTACAGGTCCACCAGCCCAGAGGACAACCCCCACAGCAACGCTTACGATCCTAGGGATCCCAGATCACGGCAGGATCATCCAGATCGCAGGATGCTGAATGGGGATTCTGGCCACAGAGACCGCCTGGGGTATGGCCCTCAGGGGCAGGGGCAGCCTGGCAGGGCCCCATATGTTGGGGGGCCAGATGCTGACTACCCAGGCGTTAATCATTCTGGACGCAAACTGGACCAGCTATCCATCTCCACCTCCCAGGCTCCAAAGGCAAGTCCTATTGACTTAACGAGCTGTCTTTAACTACGGTGTTGATGCTGAGGTGGCCATCTCTAGCTGTTTGTTTTCTGTTGTGTAACTCCAGTTGCATTTGTGAGAGCTTGTCATTGAGCAACAGCAGGCAAGACATCTAGATGAGCAGAAGTTGGAGGGGCATGACGGCAAGCAGCAAATCCCGCTCAGATGGAGGGCTTTGCTGCTTGCCATCATGCCCCTCCATCTTGAGCTCAGCTGTATGTCATGTGTGCTGTTGCTCAATATCAGGCTTCCAGCAAAGCCCCACATGGTGGCATGGAAGCTTCAAACACAATCACAGTCAACAAAGTTTGATGCCTCTGGACGCATGCATGCGATGAACAAAAGCGTACAGCATGCTGTGATTATACTAGCCAAATACCTGCTTCCCCTGCAATCCTGTTAGTCTTGTTGCCTGCATTACTTTCCAAACTGCGCCCAACAGATGATTCATCTATCAGCACCCGTGACGTCTTGTGATTCTGTTAACAGCTGCTCTGCTTGTCCATGCAAAGAGATGCTGATGCCAGTCAGCAGAGCATCAGCAACAGTGGCACTCCCAACCTGGAGTGCCATTGCTAATGATTGCATGCTGCTGAATGCACCCATACAGTTGCCAAGACAGTCCTTCAATCAGGAACATGTTGTAGCTGCAAAGGGTTACAAGATGCCGCCAACACATGCTTCGCTTGGATGTGCAGAGGCATGATGATGCCAGCCAGCACAGCATCAGCAACAGTGGAACCCCAACCTGGAGTGCAATCGCTGATGAGCCCATGGACTACAGCCAACCAGCCAGCCAGATCTTTGGAGACTCTCAGATGCCTAGGGATGGCGGCCCTAGGCAAGACCATGGCATGCGCAGAGTAAGTCTCTCACCTGCAGTCTTGGTGCTCAAATGACTGTAGCAGCTACTGCTCTGTCATCACTGCTCATAGCAGTGCACTGCCGACGTTTGCATGCTGTTGACAACCTGGGTCGCTAGGCTACGTGCAAACAGGGCGTTGTGGCAAGATGTGAACCAGGCATCACTCTGACTTATCCATCTAGGTTGCAGAGCCATGTTCACCGCAAGGCAAGGGCATGTTGGCTCTGGGTCAGCGTTTGGCGTACTCAATGTGCTGTGTTCTGCTCTGCGAGCTTTTCCTATGCCTTTTTGTAGGCAAAATATGAACCAGACATGGAGCAGCCTGGCTCAGGCAGGGCCTATGGCAGAGAATCTCACCGGCCAGACCCTAGACTCAACCCACGCTTCACCAACAGGGGCGGTCACCCTATCAGAGATGAGCCCCACTGGCGAGCGCCCAGCAGGAACCCTCCTCCCCCCTATGACCCACGTGACCCACATGACCCCAGGGCTGATGCCAGGAATGGCCCCAGGGCAGCCCCCCAGGACATACCCCATGGGCCCAGGGGGCTGCAGCAGCCAGAGGGCAATCATGATGGCAGTCTCAGCACTGAAGGTGACAGAGCAATGGCTGAAGCTTTGGGAAGATCTCCTGGAAACTTGTCACCAGGTGAGCTGAGTCATGCTGAGTGTGCCTGAAAGCGTTTAGCATTTGCCCATTGCAGTCCTGGTATAGGATTGAGAGCACGGTCAAGTGGGCGCCATTTGATGCTTAATCACTGCTCCGTCAGACGCTCTCCTGAATTTCTGGAGCCAACAATTGGCAGAAAGTAGACTTTGGCAATGTTTTGATGTATGACAGTAAACACCTTGGACAGCAAGGATTACAAATTTTCCCAACATTGCCAATTGCAGTCATTGCTGGCAAGAGTGCTTGCTATCATATGTTGAACAGGTCAGTCAAATTACTGAAAACCAGGTGTACACCTCTGCCCGGGCTGATTCATTGCTCCCTTTTGTAAGCATTATAAGGATGACTTTGACAAGAGAATAGCCTGTAGTGCTGCACCATGGTATCCAGAGCCAACCCAGTCGTTGTGTCCTACACTGCAGGAGAGCATACCCGTGGCCCAACTAAGATCCTCAAGAGGGAGTCGTCATCAGAGGCTGCTTCACCACATGACCACGCTGTGCCCGCTGCTCACGGCCATCCACATGCCTCCCAAGCTCAGCATGACAGCATCAAACCACCAGTTCACGGCCATCCAGGCATGTCTCAGGGTCAGCATGACAGTGTGGAACCACCAGCCCAGTCTCAAGCAGCCCCTGCCGTGACGGCTGCTGCTCCTAGGCCTTCTGCCCCTTCTGGTGCTGCTCAAACACCTGCTGGCGCGGCTGCTGCAGCAGCTGCTCAGGCAGCTCTTGCTGCCCCGCCACCTGCCCCTAAGCAAAACCCCAAGTACAACCCCCCTGGGACCCATACCCCTGCACCCAGCCAGCCCCAACAGCAGCACATGTCTGCTTTTGATGCCCTTGCCACTGCTGGCCTGCCTCAGCCTCCGCCCAGGAGCTCTTCTTCTCAAGGCCAGGGTGTCCAGCCTCTGAACAGGCTTTACGACCCCACTGCAGCTCAGCAGAACCATCAACAGGAGAGTGGGCAGGCTAGGAGCAGTGCCCAAGAGCCCCTCCCAGGCCACAGGGCAGTCTCTCAGCCCCCTCAGGGATTGGGTATGGGTGCGGGGGTCCCCACCCCAAGTCAGCAGATTACAGCTCAGGCTGCGCGCCATCAGCCCCAGCTGCAGCAACAAGGCGCTGGCATCATGCAGTTTGGCAGTGTACAGCATGTGCCAAACACAGTGCAACAGACGGAGTCAAGCCAATCTGCAGCGAACCCGCTTCACTTTGGCATCCCTGCTGGGATGATACCTGGTGCCAGGGGGGACCCTAATACAGCGTCACGGGGTGGTGACAACCACCCAGCCAACCAGGGGGTCCAGCAGGGGGGTAGGACTCAAGGGGCTGCAGGTCTGGAAGGGCAGAAGGGCAGGGCAGGTGCAGCTGCTGGCCCTTGGCAGCCACAGGATGCTGAGCAACAGCGGGAGTTCATGAGGCAGAAATTGGCTCAACGACAACAGGCTCAGGCATGAACATTTATCCCTGCTGCAGTAAATGTTCAAACTGCAAGAACAGAGTGTAGTCTCAGCGTCGATGTCCAAGATGCTGACTGCAGCATCTTCAACACGAGTCCTTTTCCTGAACATTTGCCCAAAAGAAAATGGCTGCTTTGTCACTGTATTGTCCATTGGCCGAGAGTGGTCTGCTCAAGCCTCCTCAGGATGAAGTCTGCAGATGTAGCTACCCAGCGCCAAAGATGGCATAGTGAGGAGCTGTTCTCAAGAGCGTTCCTCATTGGAACAGCAGCTCATCCTGCAATAATTGTCGCTGAAGTGATATACCTGTCACTTTTGTGTCCAGCGCAGGACAAGATCAAGCAAACGACATCAAGCCAATGCACTGCCACTGTGCAAGATGTCATGGCCTGGCTCCTTGCCAGCCAACAGCATTCACCTGCTTGTAGCTGCGTCACTCTTGCTCCTCAGGCACCAGCATCAGCTTATCAAGATCGCATCTGGCAAGCATAGACTTGAGTTGCCTTTTGTCAGAGATACAGAGCACCAGCACAATGTAGTCTGAATTCTGTTGGCTCCTGCAGTGTCAGCAGCAGGGTGCAGTACAGCAGGGCGTGGGGTAGTTGCATACTTTCCACTTTTGACATGCCCCTTGAGCGCAGCAAGCCCAAGTTTAGCAAGGCCTGCCCCTTGCCTTGCCTCCTGAGTTACTTTTTAGAATACTTCCTGTCCCAACTCAGCATCACCTGGCTGTTGCAGGCACAGCAGCAGAGCGCAGCACAGCAGGCCACAGGGCAGGCAGGCCAGCCTGGAGCCCCTGGGCTGCAGGGCAGATCCCAGACTAAGGCCTCTCCCTTCCCCCAGTTCCTCATGCAAGCTCAGCAGCAGCAGCCACCCCAGCAGCAGCAGCCTCAGATGTCCCAGCAGGGGCAGGGCACTGCAAGACCTGCGAGTCAACAAGGTCCTACTGGACCTGGTCAGCAGGTGAAGCAACTTTCCTCTTGCACTCAAATCTTCCTTTCCACCCTTAGAAAAGCTGCTTCCCATGAGCCATGCAGCTGCTTGGGGCGTCTCAGTGAGCTGTTGCTTGGGATAGCTTGCAACAAGGCCTCACCAACAGCAGCAGATGTTGAGGTTCCTGTGTGAGGTGTGAACAAACACACAACCCCATCATCTGCTCGCTTTGTGAGGCCTTGTTGCAAGCGACTCCAAGCAATATTTCACTGAAGCAACCCAAGGATCTGAAGAGTTCATGGCAAATGCATGCATGTTTATACCTCACACAAGACTTGCTGAGTCCTTGCAATAGCTGCAGCATGGGTTGCAATGCATACACACGCATTCTCTGCTGTGCAGATGGAGCACGCCTTTGAGTGCATGGTTTGCAGCAGGCACTCTCAGGAGGATGCAACAAAGCAGGCAACACTGCTGCTGCCTCTCCAAATGCTTGTATCTGGTTGCAATATGATGTCTAAACACCTACCGTCTGAGCAGGTTGAAACATATCAAGCAGTCCACCCAACAGAGGCTGGCTGCAACTTGAGCTGAAATACTACCCTGTGATGTGCAGGCACAATCAAGGCCAAGCAGTGTGCAGACGCAAGTGCCTTGGGACAAGCCTTCAGACACACCATTGGACGCTCGTCAACACCCACAGGCACAACCCCTGCCAAGAGACCCCTGGGCGGCCACACCAGACCCCCAGGACATAGGCAAGCAGCCTCACCCCACTGCAGCTATTGTAGGGGGACCTGCTGGCAATCCTCTGAGTGCCTGGGGTATCCCCCAAGCCGCTTCAGATGGGCGGCAGGCACAGCACGGCATGCAGCATGCACAGCAGGCTCAACGTGGCTTAGGCCAGGCGCAGTCGCAAGGTCCTGTGCGGCCGCCATACATGCCACATCTGAACAAGCAGCAGCAGCAGGCTGTGCTGGCGCAGCATGCCCAGCAAGCACAGCGCAGTTTGAACCAACGTCAGCATCAAGGTGGTCAGCCCATTCAGGGTTCACAGGCGCTGTCACAGGATCAGCAAGCTCAGTTGCAGGGCTACCATCAGCAAGGACAAGCTCAGAGAGCGCAGGGATCAAACCAAGGGCAGCAGCGTCGCAATGAAGGGCAAACTGACAGGCAGCAAGGAGAGAGGCACCCACAAAGAGGGGCTCGCAGGAGCCCTCAGCAGCCCCAACCCATTAGCCAGCAGACCCAGCCCACCAATGCTGAAGAGGCAGCAGTGTTACCTGGTCCACCTAGCTTGCCTCCACCCCTAGCTCAGAGGTCCGCACCCAACACTCGGCGAGTTGTGCCCATCAGCGTGAGTCAGGGAGGCAGGAAAGCCCCTGAGCTGCCGAGTGAGATGCTTCCACCACCGCCACCACCGCCGAGGCAACAGGGGCAGGGCCAAGAGCAGGGCATTCCCACACAGCCTCAAGACAGCGCCCAGCCAGGACCCCCAGGGCCTCCCCCCAACCTCCCCCAGCCTGGCCAAAGGGATGCCAGTCACAGCCGGCCAGGCTCAGCTAGGGGGCAGAAGCCAGGTCAGGGCCAAGGGCAGGGCCAAGCACAGGGGCAGGGGCAAGGGCAGGGCTTGTCTGAGCAGGACAGCTCTGTTTCTGTGAATGCTGGAGAGGGCAGGTCAGGAGATCAGCCACGCAGCAGAGATGGGCGTGGCCGAAACAAATCCCGCCAGTCCCGTGACAGGTGCCATGCTACGCCATGCACCAATTGCTTATTCTGCAAGAGTGCATTGCTCATCTGTCCACACACACGCTTGCCTTACTTTATTGTGAGAACCACACATAATAAGCTGTTTTTGCCAACATTCCTAAGCGGATGTGTAGTTTGTCATCTGATGCGCTAACGCAATCTATTCTGCCCACATCATCTGTAACATGAGGTGAAATGTGAATTTAGAGTCACGCATTGCTTGCATGTGCTTGCACTGACACATACATTGGATGACAATGCAGGGCTGCGCGCGAGGGATCATCAAGTGCAGCAGCTGGCACGGGGCCCTCTGAGGGATCTGCTGAGGGGCCACCAGCCCCAGGCCTCACGAAACGACCCTCCAAGCAGCCTGACCAGCAAGCACAGCAGGTCAGAGTGACTCATTTGTGTCTGTCAGGGCATCACGTGGATGGATCTACAATGAGTTTCTGCATAGCTACACATGCTTTGCATGACACATCGTCAAGCCTCTGCCTATGGCATACCCTAGGTGCAAAAGGCATTGTGGTATACGCTGTCAGGCACATGCCTGAGATCCAGAACTTCTTGGAACCTGAAGGAATGCATCTGCACACTCAGATGTCAGTGTGCAGAAGTCAGAGTCAAAACTTGCATTTCTCAGAGGTCTGATTGCACGTATACACCCAGGTCTCTCCTGAAATCAAGTGCAGTAGTCACACAGCCTTTGCGCCTTGTACAGTCGACTCACACATTCAAACGTGTAAAGTATGGGAGTCTCTGTCAGCATGCATCAAAAGACTCAAAGAGCTACGCAAACAGTTACTTGGCTTCTGTCTTTTGCAAGATGGGTCAACTGCGCAGCTGTCATGATTCCCACTCACACCCCCACCTGCTCTCCCTGAACTTCGTCCCCAGCATAGCATTCAGACAACTTTTGTGCTTGCAAAGTCAATAATCATATGCTTTGTTTGTTTTGACAGCATACACTGATTGACATAAGGGTCATGCAAATGAGTCTGTTAGTCATACGAATTGTGTGCTCTTCAGGGCGGGTCAGCTGAACAGCTACCTGGACCCCCACCCAGACCCCCACCTGCACTGCCCCAACCTCAGGGCAATACTGCGTCGCAGCAAGCTGATTCTGAGCTCCTGGCAACGGCATCCAACCGGCCAGGATCTGCAGATCAGCAGCAAAAGACTCAGCAGCCATCGTCTTCACAGCAAAACGAGCAGGTAATGCATGTGCTCTGACGGACATTGACGTACAAGCTATATCTACCAGCAGCGAGACAAATGAGTAAAGAATTGTCAGATGCTGTCGCTCATGCAGTGCATGCACTCACAACCAAATATCAGAACAGCATGCGCAGGTTGTTCTGCTTCGTGTCGCAGCTGTGTTTGGCAACTCTCACAACATGACATGACTTTTCAGCTTTGCAGTGCCCATCTTGATTGTTTGAGCCCTCCGTCTCCTTTAGGGTGGCTGTCAAAGGTAATATTGAGCATTACTGTTGATGGATGCAGGGTCAGAGGCCCCCACGTTCTCATGAGCGGCGACAGCAGCGGCGTCAGCAGCAGCAGCAGCAACAGCAACAGCAGCAGCAGCAGCAGGGGCAAGAAGGTCAAGAGCAAGGAGAGGGCTCTGAGCCAGCCGCTGGCAATGCTGGTGAGCACCCATTGCCCAAACATGCCTCTTGCCTCATGATGAGTTTTCCTTATGCCCACATGACAGGTGTTATCTCTGCCCACCTGAAAAGGTTCGTATATGCCCAATACATCAAGTCAAATTCCGCACATTTGCCACTGGCAGTTGTCTTTGTGCTGCGGCACTCAAATGAGTCATGCATTGCATCCAATTGCGGTTGCGTTTGCTACTGGCTGCTTTGCAAAACCTGCACATGTTCAGCTCAAGCATGCATTCTGCAGATTGCACCCAGATCATTTGGGTGATGCATGTGGCCATTCCAGTTGCTGTCAGTGGCTGCAGCTGCTATCAGTGTCTGCAAGAAGCTTCCCACTGATCTAATCTTGCTTGTCAAGTCTCTTTCACTTCCTGGGACTAGGCATCAAGTCATTGGCATGCAACCGCAGCTCACCCACTTCCACACCCGTCATTTTCTAATCACAAGAAGTTCTGTAACTGCAGATGGCGAGCAGCCGCTCAATGAGAGTAGCAAACCCCAAAGCTGTCAGGGAGCAACAAGCCGCCGCTGCAACTACCTCATTAGTTGCACTAGTGTGCATTCTGCTTATCAGCAGAGGGCGGTCGTATGCAACTGAAGCCAGCAACCTCTGCTTCTGTATGCATCTAGCAGGGTTAAGGCTCTTTCAACTCCACCAACAAGCATGTACATAGTCATCACAATGCTGAATTGCTGCTGCAGATGGCGGCAGGCCACGCAATAAAATTAGCAAGCCTCGCCGACGTGAGCCCAAGGCTGTCAGGGAGCAGCAAGCCGCTGCTGCAGCTGCCGCTGAGGGTCTGTCTGCTGAGAACAGTGCCAGCACAGAGGGCAGCGCCACTCAAGAGAAGCGCCCACCACCTGGTCAGTCTGCCTCCCTCGCATTGATGCAAGCTCATCTGTGTCACAGTGCAACTTGACATGAGTCTGGTCAACAGTGCATGCTCTGAAGAGAGAAGAAAAGAAAAGTCTATGCCGTTAAGCCTCATAACGGCAGCCTCTGTCTAAAGGGGCAGCTCGGCATGCTTGCAATTGTGAAACTATTTCTCAGTTCAGTACAGAGGGCAAGGGCATTGAAGAGAATCGCCCACGACATGGTCAATTTCTGTTGTCTTTGATAGGACACAAAACTGCAACTTGATGTGTGTGGTCAGCGTAGCAGTACTTGTGCATGACATAGACATCACTCCACTTGCTAGCATACGTGTCGTGTGCGCATGGCCCAAGACCTGACTTGTCAAGCTGGCTTATGTTTGGCTCTGAGGATAATAGCAATTGTCTTGGTTCATCACTTTCAGATGTAAGTTGTCATTGGCATCTTTAGTCATTCACCTGCAAAGATTTCTTTGACGTTGACGCTTTTAACCATTGCGCCACATCAAGTGAGGTGTTCTGTGCCCTAGCCGCCGAATTGCATCAAAGGCAACTTGCAGGTGAATGAGGGTTCATCTCAGATAACAAAGTTCTTTGTCACATGCAGGCCTGTCTCAGCGACCTCGTGAGACAGTGAATGGCAGGGGTTCTACCCCACCCCCACCACCACCCCTACTTGAGGGCAGTTTTGCCGAGCCCCAGGACGGGCCAGCGCAGGAGGGCAAATCTGCCAGGAAGCAGCTGCCTGACAGGCCCATCTACCAAGCGCCTGCAAGGGAGAACAGCAACCCAGGTACATCTGCTGCACAACAAAGTGCAGTTTCCAGTTTTGAGGGCTGAAGTGAGCAAGGGTACTGTCAACAACCCTCAAAAGCTCTTGTCTCTCTCTCTATCAAGGTCTCTGATCTCAGCAGGGTACATGCCTCCAACTTTTGGACAATGACATGCCTGACCTGCTGTCACGGGCAAGCGTGTGCCATGCTAGATGTATATGCAGATGAGCGCAGGCGTATTGACTTAGAGGTGCTTCCATCACATCTAGAACAGACCAGCTTGGCAAAACAGCACTTGGGCAAGACACACCTGGTGTGTGTGACACAATGCCTCATCAATGGGGTTTTGGGTTATGAGCACATGCATGAACAGGCTGGGGTTCCTCATGACCAATATCCTTTGCATTACGGTGCTGATTGGTGCTGTCAATGCAGGCGAAGGAGGTGGCCGAGGTGGCAACAGGGGCAACAGGAGAGGGAGAGGAAGAGGCAGGGGTGGCGGCAACAGCCAGCCTCAAGGTAAGCACACTTTCAGCTGGTCATGACTCACGCATTTGTTTGACAGGCAAAGCACATTTTCAACTGGTCATGACTCACGCAATTGTTTGACACTCGTGTCCACAGTCATCAAAGTGACAAGTGCCAAGAGATGCAAAGTCAGGCAATGTCTAGTCAAGGCCCGATTGTGCATCTGTTGATCCTTGTCACCTGTGTGACAGTAAGGATGGCGGGCATTCAATACCACTAGGCAATGCTGGTTGACAACCAGGTGGCAAGCAGCCTATTTGGGATCAGTAGGATACTGACAAAGCCCAGTTGACGCATGAGCTGTAGAGCTGTAGGATTGCAAGCCTGCAGCTTTACGTTCAGCAATGCGTTCGTCCAAATCAGACTTATTGCAGTTCATTTCTGTGCTGATACATGGCTGGGACAAGTCTGCTGCCGTTTTAACTGCCATTGCATTGCTGCCTGTGCTGTCTGCACATGTCAGCTGACAATTTGCTCGGGTACTTGTATGCTCTGGCTTTGACAGGCATTTTTTGTGTTATTTGGCTATGAAATCGCAGCCACATTGGGTGTGCAACTTTACAAATCAACTCTGTTGAAATACAAAGGTCCAGCATCATCAGCAGCAACTGCACCCTTGTCGTCTCAACTCAGCCAGCTGCCACTTTTGTGTTAATTTGTGTGCTCTGCGGCAAGCCTCATTCCACTTGTGCTGCAGATTGCGATGTTTTGCTGCATCCAATGATGTATGCTTTGGCTTGCAGATGCGGCTGGAGAGCCCGCCACAGATAATGATGGTGCGTCAAACAGCGCAGCTGCTGAAGGCAACAGGCCCTCAGGCAACAGAGGAGGCAGAGGAAGAGGAGGGGGGCGCAACAACCGAAGCAGTGGTGGAAACAACGCCTCAGGCAACACAGCAGAAACAAATCGCTCTGCAGTTGCGCCTAGACAGGGCATTGATCCATTGCCCGCAAACAGTGGAGGTGGCTGGGACTAGAATCTCGGGGACGATGCTTTTTGCTTTACTGCACTAGCAGGCACAGCAGCACATGCATATGGCAGGTGGTGCCTAATGATGCTTCTTCGAAAGTGTATTTGGCAGGTGGTTTACAATGGTTCTGCCCAGGAAGTATGGTTTCTGGACATGCAAATTCCTGCAATGGTAGCAGCAGGCCTAGGCGTCATGGCAGTCTGCTGTAGCAAGCATTATTGGACCAACAGCAGATCATTTGGTCTCATGTTTGGAGCATGCAGCAATGTTGGAAACGATGAATGCCAATTTTGCATCAGGTGCTGCCGGCGGCTATACCTCATCTTACATCCCAGTCACATAATGTCCTCCCACCTGTGTACATTTTGATGCGATTTCTCGATATCTGTGATCTGTGCAGCTTGCCAAGTGGCTTTGCCTAGGTATGTAAGAGAGTGTCCTTAACTGACCTGCTTATTTTGTGTACGAGGCATATACATCTTGGGGCGTGCTGAATACCGCGTGGGCGTGCTGTCCACCCAGCATACACAGTGCAATGTTAAATGCAGGACTTGGGTTTCAAGCAAATCCTTAATTATCCAGTCATTACAAAGGAGTTTTGCAGCAAGAACATGGCTCCATGTACATGGTAACATGTTACCAGCCGTTTTCAAAGCTGCCAATTGAGCTGTATATGTACTGTAGGTGTTGTGCATGACATGCGTGACAGGCACCAGATTGACTCTGACCTGCGACAGAGGCATCTGTCTTTTGCATATGCAAAAGCTTTGGTTGTCATTTGCACGTCTATGATGAAATTGTTGCACTCTGGCTCATAGGACTGCGTTCACCAAAGCCAAATAGCAGCTCGAGGAAGTGCAAGGTGTTGCTGGCCTCAGTTTTGCTGCTGCTGTACTCAAGACAGCCAGAGCACAATTGAGTGCATCAGTGCCAACAAGCAAGCTGCACATAAGAGAAACTCAGTGCAATGCTGTCTACAGACAAAGTGGGCAATCCAGTAGGGGCACAGTGGCCTGACAACAAACACAGTGCTTTTGGAGAGAAGAGTAAAGAAAAGTCTACTGTGAACGCCTGTCACCTGGTGGTAGCCTTCCATTGTGAAAAGCTGTTAGGCACCATAGCAGGAGCCTCTGTCAGTGAAAGCAGACAAGTGATTGGAGATCAATGTGCAGCCCAATGCATTGGGCGGTCGAGAAAGCCATGATAAGCATGCCTGGAGGCACCTCTGCAATATCAACTCATCAAAGTTTTACATCCAAGATGTAGTCACTGTCCAGTCTATGGTATGTCAATCGTTCATAAGAGTTTGCCAATAGACTGTGAGACACACTAAGAGTATTGTGGCTTATGAGTGCTTGGCATCTCTGTAGGCACCCTTTGCCTCACCCTTGGCATCCTTGTATCTGCCCTTGATGTCGCCCTTCAAGTCTTTGGCGGCACCCTCGATGGAGTCATCGTTGTTGATGGCCTTGTACAGAATGACTGAGCCAACGACGGCAGCCACTCCAACCAGAACCTGCAAAACCAGCGAGTCGATCAGGTTTTAAGTAAGCTGGCGAAACCTTACAGTTCGCTAGTCAAAGTTGAGAGGTGCTGATTAGTCTTCCCAAAGCATCAACACGACCAGCGCGGCGGGAAGTTTGTACGTCCATGACAACTAGATCTAAGATGAAGCAGCCGCACAGGAGCGCAACAAGCAAGAGGATTGCAAAGACGCGCTGCAAGCCGTGCATCTATGTCAAAGCACTAGTTGCCATGCTCTGAAAGCCACTCTCAAATTCAGCAGACCACGGGGAACGAGTTGCATCTTATTGCCTTGATGCTGTCAAAAGCTCACCTTGACCAAGTCGTCAGCCATTGCTATCTGTTGTTTGAGAGACGAAGTGAAAGCGTAGGGCTATGTACTTTTGCAAACTTGGAGCTCGGCGGATGTTCTCGAACTTTGTGGGAAGGCGTTCTATCTCGAACTTGATACAGCTCAGAACCGCTGACGTGCGTTCCCTCCTCGTCACTGTTTTTGAGTTCTCGCTAGATTCCCGCTCAAATGGTCAAAGCTCGGCTCAAAAGCTGATAAGCGTTGACCGCACGACGAGCTTGGCAATGCTTGCCAGACAACGCTTTTGCATTGACGCGTGTGTCCTCGGCGATAGAGCGCAGTCGTTGTGATGCTCGATGTCCTGCTGGTCATGCTTCAAGCCATCAACACTGTGTATCGCTTATCGTGCATGATTTCTCTACTCATACAATGCAAAGAGGTCCATGCAATCTGCTGCAGATTTGCATAGAGCAGAAAGGAGCTGCAAGCTCAGCTTGAGTTGAGATGACCGCAGGTACAATGTGCAGGATGAAGCTAGATGGCCATCTAGCACAGTGAGCAGTTTCAAGGACTCGTGTTAGCATGGCGTCTACTGGCGCAGGGATGAAAATTGTATGAGCAAGCTCAGGGGACTGGTGCACAAAGTGTGGTTACAATTGATAGCTTTGAAGCTGCTGTAAAACTACATGGCAACTAGCAGCCTTGTTCAACATTGCAGACAAACAATGGACAGGCGACATGCAAATGATCAAGGCAATTGCAAGGTAGGTGTGACATGCAGATGCGCAGTGCATGCAGATAAGATGCAGAGCAGACTTTGCTAGACCTTTGCTAGAGAGAGGCAGCAGTAGGTATTTATTACATGTCAAGGAATAGTTGGGCTGGGGTCTTGAAAGCTAAGCTAGCCATACAGCACAATACACAGCAGTACACTGTGCGCAAACAATAATGTTTGGCAACTGCTTCACACCTGCTACACTACAGTCTGTAAACTGCAAGCAAGAAATCAATGAAGCAAATCGAGTTGATTGGAACGCATAAAGACAATTCAATCTTTGGAACAGAGGTTTTGTTAAGCAAATGTCTGTCAAGCAAATGTATGAAAGTAACGCTGCAAGCCAACGTCAGAGCACTGAACTTGGCTGTGACAGCAAAAGGGAAACAAGGTAAAAAGGTAAACAAAGAAGACAGAAGCTATCTTGAGCCAAGGTTAGATCACGCTAACCTTGGCTGCAATGGAAACAACGCCAAACAGTCAATGACCTGAGGCTCAATATGCTGAACGCATACAGGTAAGATCGCTAATTTGGCTGATACCAAACTGAAAGCTGCTGCTATATGACCGTTTAGGAAAGGGCGGGACTGGTCATGGCTGTCAAAACTTCGGTGTCAACCGGGCAAGTAATGAAAAGCATACGTGCTACACTGCCTGCTGTGGACCGGGACAAAGGAAACGTCAGCTGACTTAGGTCAGCGTCAAGTGTTTAGGCCTCTGATGCAATTGATTGTCAGGGCAGCTGGGCACTGCCCTGTGTTGTAGGGCCGCTGCAAACTGCCCTCAGCTGCTTCTTGCAGCAGCCTGATTAACTCAAGTATGCAGTCACCTGGATGATCTGAGATATGAACCACTCCAAAGTAGTCTGGCAATGCGGGGAAGACTAGCCGCTCTGTGGAGATTCTTGCCTACTGATATGCCAACTGATCTGTCAACTAATAACTGATTTACCAAGTATTTGAAGATAACTTGGGGGAACTCTGGGAAGAAAAGCCACGCGTGTCAGCATGAGTGGCAACTCTGATGGCAAAAGCCTTGCATCCAGGTAGCTCCACATTGCCCATAAGCAGCCTGCAGCAGAGTTACAAATCCAGTCAGCGTGCGATGATCACAGAACAGCCAGCAGTAAGGGCATTGCCCACAGCAAGAGCACAGCTCATGTCGACACTCAAGACTACACGGAGCTTCAACTGATGACAACAGCGCAGCTTTGTTCCTGACCAGCTTTTGCATGGAAAGCATATCCGAAGCAAGCAGTGGTCAAAGCTGTGCTTGGATAGGAACACAAGACTATATAGACCAGCATGCACCGACAAGAGCGCAATGGCAGTCAGCACAACATCAACTAGAGCAAGGCTACATTGATGTGTAAGCAATGGCAGCAGCACAGCTGCAGCTAACCTGTCACTGTGCAGTAATGTCACATGTTAGCTGCAAACATGCTGCGGGTAATGCAAACAAGTAAGCGTATGACCTCGCCCACAGAACTCCCATGATCAATAGCAGAGATCTGCTATTGGTGCAAGCAAATGATGTGAGTGAGTTCATGACCTTGCTGTCAGCAAGTAGACTTGCTGCAATGCTTGCAGCATCAATAAATGGTGTTGCTGCGCACATAGGAGTGACCCTGGGACGGGTATCTGCCATCATGCTTGGGGAGCTAACATGACAAGCCGAATGGCAAGCCCAATGGCAAATTCCTGTACCAGGGCTCAAAATTATGTGCACAAGCTTCAAGCAACTTGCTTTGAAGTATAGCCAAGCATCACCGCCCGACAGATAGCATGCAACATGCACTGCGGTGTCTGCTACAGTCAATCTGTTGAGCAGCTGCTGCTATGACAATGTGCTCACCTGTTGTGGGCATGTAAACGCTGATCCTTTGGGGGGAATGTCAGTGCACCCTCCTGGGATAGCACTGGGGGTACTGACAGGGGCAGCAGGGGGGGCATTGCCGTGAGTAGCAAGGGGGGTAGTAGCAGGGGTAGTAGCAGGGGTAGAAGTAGTTGTGCTTGAAGAGCTTGAAGCGCTGCTGCTTGCAGTGCTGGTACTGCTGCTGGTTGGGGTTGTGACAGTGGAGGTGGCTGAACTGCTGGATGTTGAGAATTGTTGGTTGGTCTGGAAAGTGCCCATTGTGGGGCTTGTCAAAACATTGGTGAGGGCAACCTGCACATCATGGTTCAGCTTGAATACATGCCAAAGATGTTTTGGCGTTCTAGGCCAGAGATGTGAATGTTGCTGCATGTTGTATGTCATGCATGCTACGCTGGCCAGTGAACCTTGTCAGACTTGATTTGCAATCGCTGCAACATGCTGGGGATGACATGCATGTGCTTACATGACACACTTGCATGCAAATTCAATACCAATGTACCAACACGTAGATGTTGCAGAATGTTGCGATTGATCACAAAGGCACACTCTGTGCCACAACACAAGCTTTTAAAATGTGGCCGATTGAGATCACTCACTGTTTGTGAGCCTGAGGTGACTTCAAGGGAGATGGGGTAGGCGGGCTGGTTGGGCACCTCCCATGCCGCACCATACGTGTTGGTCATGGGCCGGTACGCTCCGTCAGGCCCAGCAATGTTCACCGCGCTGATGGTGCCCAGGTCAGCCACAGTCTGCAGAGCAGGATATGAATGATCAGCATAGTAGCGAACATAAGAGGCAAGCAGCAACAGCCGCACCCCAGGACAGATGGAAGTGCATGCACAACACAATTGGCACATATGTTCAGCAGGGCTTGACTGCAGCACATGCTGCATGCTGCTGAGACTGAGTGCTGGAGACAAGCAAACACAGCAATGATTGAACTTGAAGCTTGCAGTTGCCAGCAGCAGGAATGTGCATGTCTATAATGATGCATGTCAGCGCAGGTCTCCAACGAAAGCACATGCATCTCCCTGTGCTTTCATTGGTAGCCTGTGGCCAGGCTACCAAGATGAGCTTACTGTGATGGCAAGCATGAATATTTCAACACCACCATTGCTATCTACAGTAAACCTGAGGGCAGAGGTGAGAGTGTGCATGCACCATAATTGGCAGGAGCAAAATGAGCTTAGTGTGATGACGCCAATTTCAGCCAAAGGCCGACTCGAACATTGCAATCTACAGTGACCTTGGGTTCAGATGGAATGGAAGTACATGCATGACAGTGCTGCCATGCGCCTCACAGTGCTGCTAGGAGCAAAATGAGCTTACTGTGATGACGAGCCTCAGCCACAAGCCAACACCATCATTGCCGTCCACAGAAACCTTGAGGGCAGAGGGAGGGGTGCATGCCACAATTCTGTAGTTGATGTCAATTCTGCCTGAGATCATAGGAGAGATCTGGTTGTAGGCCAAGGCGTTCAGGTCAAAGTGGTCGCCATCTCCTGCCTCAGGGTCTGAGCACTCTGGGCAGACATCTGTCACAGTGACTGTCACAGTGGCACCAGCAGCACCGCAGCGGCCCTGGAAACAGAACAACCCAGCTGAGATTGCAGTGACGTGTTGTGTGTTTGACTGCCTGATGGAACAGCAAGGGCTGAGAAACAGATATCTCACTGACTGTATCAACAACAACGCCCACACAACTTTTGGCTGCTTCCACATGCACCCAGCGGTGACAAATGCATTTGCATGCTCATGCATGATATGCAGAAGCTAACTCTTGGCAACTAAATGTTGGGACGGAACACTCAAAGAAGAGCCTTGCATGAGATGCTCAAGTTGTAAAAGACAAGACAGAACAGATACTCACCGCATAGTCAGGGGTCCTGTTGTTGACGCACTCAAACTCGATGCAGGTTCCGCAACCGCCAGTGGGGAAGGACTTGATGTCGCTGTTGGTGGGGATGCCCACAGCGCTGAAGAAGGGGTACTGGGAAGCAGGCAGGTTTCCATAGCCACAAGCGCCCTGCAGAAGTCAGATTACAGATCAAGCACCGTGACTAAGCGTGATGCAGCACACAAAGCACGCTGCAGACATATCACAAATGTACATTGGCATGATAAGTCTGCTTGAGCCAGCAAATAAAGTTGCTTGTTTGCAATGCATGCAGCAGGTGACGCCATCTGCAAAGGAGGCAAGGACGCACAAGCTCACACTGGAAGAGGGTCTGTAGACTGTACACCAGCTGCTTGTGCACACAAGCTTATCACATGTGATGAGATCGCAGACAGCTTGCAGTGTCAAGGTATGAAGCAAAGCAGCTCACTATGGGAAGGGCAGTGCATATACTGTACTGTGGTGCTAAGTACTGCAATGAAGTGTGATGCATGCACATAAGGTAGTGACAGGACAGCAGCTGTAGGATCTGAACAAGGATGTGTGCAGGGAGGCGTGCTCACATTGCTGAGTCCGTATGATGCTTGAGTGGGGTCCATGCCGGAAGCTGTCCCTCCATAGTTGGTGGCCACTCCTGGCGTCCAGTCTGACAGGGCTGTTTGGGCATAGCCCTCAAAGGCAGCAGCTAGCAGCAAGACGGCTGTGAGGCAAAGGCTGTAGGCAGACATGGCGTGTGTGGGTAGCTAGTACTGGTGCTATAAGCAAGCTGGGTGTGCACTAAGTTGAAAGGAGAGCTGTCTGTGCTGTGCCTGCTGTGGGCTAGGCTGTGCTGAAGGAGGCTGTGTGTGCTTCAAAGGGTGAGTGCAAGCTGAAGCTGCAGCTGAAATTGCTGGTGATTAAGGCAACTGAAGTTCCTGCACGGCAGCAAAGGCGTTTGACGGAGCGTTATGGAAGCAAAGAGGCTTGCAGGTCGTGGGCCGGGTGGCTGCCCGCAGAAAGTTGGTTCAGAACGACCAGTGCAACGGGATTTGAACCCGCGACCTCTGGCGTGACAGTGCACTCGAGCGAGCTGACAAGTTAGGACGGTGAGTGACGGTTGCAGCCGTCAGCAGCTGCGGGAGAGCTTGATGCGTGAACGAGCTGCAGCTAAACTGCATATAGGCTGCAGCAGCACTATGCGACAAGACCAACGCCTAGTGATGGCGACTTGAGCAACATATGCGAGTGTCCGGCAGCGAGAGACACCGCAATCTGGTGCAAGCTGTGGTATACTACGTAGCTACGGGCACCCTTGATTGCACTCCTTGTATACCGTCTCTACAAAACTGTTCGATCGCTAACCGGTTGCGATGGGCCTGAGAAAAGTCAAAATGCCATGCGTCGATAATAAATGCGATAGTCGCACGCAATTCTGACGCTGATGCTGCCCGAACCCAAGGTGCATGTGCGTTTGCCCGCAGGGGCTTCGCGTCACGCAGTAGACCTGCCGAGTGCATACAAACACAAGCAAACAAACTCGATGTTACGCCGAACCATAAACACTACTTCAAGTAGGGCAGGAACTGATGCGAGACTACGTTAAACGAAGACCTAACTTTGCACTGTATATGATGCTGATCAGTGACAGGCGCGCACCTGCCAAGGCGGAAGACGTGAGAGGGGTCGGTAGTCGAGAGACAGGAGCCAGGTACACCAGGACTTGGCGATGTGACAATGCTGTTGGCGTTTGGCTATTCTGGCTGCTTGAATGTTTGCTGGCTGAGCGTTTACGAGTTTAAGTGTGAACCGATGCGGCAGGGTTGCCTGAGCAGCGCCACAAAATTCTTGCAAAAATCTGGCGGAATGTGAATTGCATTAACACTGCACAAAGTACTGGAAGGCATCTTTTAGCGCGCATGTCATAAATTTGGCGATGCCTCCGCCGCTGTTGACGCTGGAGCTGCAGTGAGCCGCGGCTGCACTGCAAGACAGTCAAAGCACATGCCCAGTGTTCAAATTTGTCGGACTGAGGGGCAAGTCTGACTTGGCAAGCAGCAACTTCTACCATTGCAATGTACAAGAGCTTTGCCCACAGGGGCTCCATGTGAGACTGTCACATGCCACCTTATCTGCTGAGATGGCTTATTTGTCATGGCCTGTAGCCACTCAATGCTGCAACACCTGACCTGTCTGTCAAGGCAGTTTGGCCTGGGAACATGTGATGCTTTGCAAATGCTGCATCGCTTGTTGCGCCAAGCAGAGGCCAGAATGCATATAAAGCTGCACCCGCTGCTCAGCAAAGGAAAGAGGGAGCGTATCTGCGCAAGTGCATGCGCCGTTGCAGCTTTTGCATGTCAAACATCATGACAGCGACAGTATGACTGCTTTTCCTCTCCCTGGTCATGATGCTCACTAGCGGATGTGAAGATCAGAGCATCTGCTAGTTGCGCTTTTCTTGCTGTGTCTGAATTGAAAATGCAAAGTCTGCATGAACCCTTATGCACCAGATGATCTGTAGAGCATGCAAAGGCATGTTGAGATGAAGCGCTTGAGCTCTAATTACCGCAGATTTGTCAAAAAAGCTTCAGTGGCGATCCTGACTCTGCAGCTCAGCTGTAAGTGTTTGCACGGCAGCAACGGTCGCCCAACAACGGCCAGATGAATGTTGTGCATCATGACTATGCACAGTTCTGCTCAGCTTGGTGAGCTAGCGTGCATGTGTCTGGCCAGATTGAAAGGATCCTGCCGCTGAGCATGCTGATGGGGAAAAGAGTCGGCCAGCCCCACAGAATTCCCATCCCATGCAAGTGTGTTAGTCAATACGCTGAGTATCGCCTGCTGGATTTCAGTCTGTAAATGGTGGGAGGCCCCAATTTGAAGGTTCAAAGTTCTGCAGGCTGGTGATGACCTCATCTGCCAGTTGTGTGTTTTCAAGGTCCATATTGCTGTCAGGAACCATAACCACAGACCTGCATGTCAATCGTCAACTTATGCCAGAGCCAGACTGGGCAAAGCATTGCAGCTTGTGAAGGATCTGCACAACATCAGAAGGGTGATCCCAGTGTACACAAGCATGCGGGCCATGCCAATTCAAGGCACTGTAGTTGGCGCCTGGCATCATATATCCTGCAAGAGACGCAAGGCAGCGGAAGGATAAGCACAGCAGGCTCACACTCCAACTGCTTTGCCTGCATGTGTGGCATCGCTCCAAGCCCAGTAGCGTCATCAAGGTCAGATGAACACTGTATGTGACACAGAACAATATAGTAGTCGCAGACAGGCAAATGTTTAGATTCAGTCGGCATAAATTGCTTGCATGCCAGCTGCTTTGCCTGTTTTGACATGGTAATTGGCATAGTCCAAGACAAGACAAGTGGATGGATCAGGTTTAGGCTCGAAGCCCTTGGCAGCATGCAGGAGAATTATCAGGCACAAAAGATCCAGAATTTGATTCAATTTAAGAGAGACTTACATGCCAGCTGCTTTGCCTGCTTTCATGCCATTAAGGGCATCCTCAAAAATAAGACAGGGGGTGGAACCATGTGCAGACGCTGATGATGATGCATCACTAGAAAGCATAGCAAGCACAGAAAGCGTTCTGGCATTATCTGTATCCAGAAAAGAGTGCTCCCATGATAGCTGCTTTGCCTGCTTTGACGCCATCAGGGGCATCCTAAAAGACAAGACAGGTGGAACGGTCAGGGTTAGGCTCAAAGCCTTGAGCAGCATGCAGGAAGGCATTAGGCGCAAAACAAGTCAAAGAAGCATTTGTGTACAAAAGTGAAGGCTCACATGCCAGCTGCTTTGCCTGCTTTGACACCATTAGGGGCATCCTCAAAGACAAGACAGGTGGAGGGGTCAGGGCTAGGCTCAAACCCCTTGGCAGCATGCAGGAAGATGTCAGGTGCCGGCTTGCCATTCACAATCATGTCCCCTGCGCAGTACACACCTTGGTGTTCGGCAGAGCAATACACCTGGCACCTTGCATCATAACAGTAAGAACATGTCAGGGACTGAACTGACATCAACAATCAGATCTTCTGCACACAACAGAGTTGGCATTTGCACATGATATGACTGCGCCTACATCTAGCAGAACAAATCCATCGCATTACAGCACTGCCGACAGACGACTCTGAACACTATGCCATCACCGTGACGTAACAATAGCCTGACCACAACACAGTTGTATTGAGGTAGAGGGCATGTACTCGGCAGATCTGCAGCCAGTCTTTGCATGTGTGAGAGCTGCGTGTCGCCTTGGCTGCATTGCTGCCATCTGCTTGCTGTTGCAAAGGCGGCAATGTATGCAGAGTTGCATTGCACGGCAGGGACAGCTTGTGTTATTGCACCATAGAGTTGTAGGTTGTCGTGCAGTGCTGACGCAGGCCGCAAATAGCCTAACAGCTTCTGAAGACGGAAGTCATGTGTATGTGCTACCGTGCCTCATGCTCAACATACGTGTTACATGCAAAGGATGCTTGGGATGGAGTCAACTTTCTTCATGGGTTTGCTGCTGTTGAGCTTGGCATACCAGCTGACAGCGCAGTCAACAATACATATAAGACTAAGCAGACCTGCTTGCATTGCAACACCTCTGATGCTGGCGCATCAAGCTTCAGGCTGCGCTCTGAGAACCTAAATTATGTTGCATACATTTGCAGCATTTGTGCACAGCAAGCCCTAAGCATTCTGAAACGCGTATGTTGTGCCAAACATTGGCTGTATGTGCATGCCTTAGTCACACAAGATTACCTGTAACTCTGTGATGAAAGACCTCATTGAACAGGGCTTTGTGATTTGTGGTCTTCAGGTTGTAGTTGAAAGCGTCTGAGGAAGTAGCTAAACAAATGGGGATGCCGCTGTTGCACAGATGCCGCAGTAGCCTTTCTGCACCTGCACAGGCCAAATATTGTTAGAAGACAAACACACAGGCTGGGTCAGAAGTGACAATGACAGCTGCAACTCACATGAAACGTTGAGAGCCTTGAGGAATGATTTGCTGCTTGCATCTAGCTAGAAAAGTCCTGTGCACAGTCACAGCATGGCCATGCTCTGATTGATGAGGTGACAACCATGTTGTTGAGCCCTCGGCCTTGTAGAGGGCCATAGCATGCCTGACACGGTTCTAGTAAGACGAAATCACACTTCACACCCTCACATGTTTGAGCAAGACAAGCTCAGACTCTACATACTCACATGGGTCTAGCAAGATAACCTCGCATTCTACAATGCTCACACATGCAAGCAAGACAATCTTACACTCTACACACTCACATGAGTCTAGCAAGATAACCTCTCATTCTACATACGAAGTCGAGTCTAGCAAGATCACATCACGCTCTACACACTCACATGATTCTAGCAAGACTCACCCATCCTCTGCACCCTCACATTGGCCTAGCAAGACAATCTCACACTCTATATACTCACATGGTTCTAGCAAGACAAAATCACAGTCTACACCCTTATGGGGAGCATGTATACACCTACCTGGCATCAGGATTGCTGTTGCAAACGTCTTGTGTAGAATAGTTTCTCGGTCTGTCAGGAACTGCTGCGCTGTCAGCTGACCCTCAAGGCCCAAAGTCTCCACCACCAGCGCTGAAGCAGGACCTGCCTTCATGCCCATTGTCTTTGCCTGATTGCACAGAAACGCAAAGTTGAGCAGCCACTACCTTGATGCAATCATGCAGGCAAGCAAGCATGTCAGATGGTCAAGCAGACGCTGTCTTGACAGCACTGTTCAGGCTGACAAAGTCTGACAGTTTACTGTTTTTGCCTGACTATGCAGCCAAGGAAGTCTGTCAAATGGTGAAGCAGCTGCTGTCCTAGCATGATTGTGTAGGCTGGCTGGTCTGACAAGTGTGCAAGCAGACATATCAGCGCCACTGTGCACATAGGCAGAGAGACCGTCTTCTAGTCTTTAAATAATCACACAAGTTTCTACGCTTTGGTTGCATGCTTGCTGGCAAAGAAAGGTGGGCGCACAGGGGGAGATCCAAATGGCACAGTCAAATCAAGGTGCAGCAAAGAAAGTCACAGCAAGCAAAGCACGCTGGCTCAAGGCCTGTGCATGCATTGTTCCCCTCTCGCATATGGTGTTGCATGGCATGCAACACAGCTGACCTTAAGGTCCCAGGTGAACTTCTTGCCATACCGACCAACGACTTCCTGCTGAGCCGCGGTGTACAAGTCTTCTGTGTTGAGCAGCAGGCCGTCCATGTCAAACAAACAGTGAGTGATGTTCTGCAGCAAAGCATGCCATCAGTGAAGTCTGCTGTTTGATCTGCAGGAGGACTTACTCAGAATTTCATCATGCCAACGAGTTGTACTTGATTGCCATCCGCCTGCTTCCGCGATCTCGCTACTGAGGTGGCCATGGCTCTGACGGAATAAAGCTTGCGCCCGGTATGCCGCCTACTGCAGGGTCTGTGATAGGTCGAGCGCTTGCCACCAATACAACCACTACGCGCAAACGATAGGCCTGTTGTCGAGGCACAACCTATCATAGATGAGTTCGCGCCACCTTATCGAGCTTTCGTTGGTTGCCGGCTGCCTGCAAAAATTGTTACAGCACAAATGTTGACCAAGGACTGCAATGATCAAAGTCAAATTATGCTCAAGGCTGTGACACTTTGCAGAGCTCGTGCCTTGATCACGCTCACTGCTGCAGCATATGCAGCTATGATACAGATAGTCAAATGAAGGCATCACTGTGCCAGCAATGCTTGCCCGCCAGATGATGCTGCCATGAGCATTGCATTAACAAGGGTCAAGGCAGTGCTGCTGCAACCAATCGTTGTCACATCAATTCTCACAGCTGTTGCAGTGTGCCAGATGCTCTGCTGTCGCAAGCCACAGGCTTACAAGCAAGCGGACCATCCTGATTGGTGTCAAAGCCATTGATTTGCTACACTCCTTATTTAACCTTTGCAAGCCCTTACTGCCTGCTGTGCAGAACGCACAGATTTGCACACCTGCTTGCATATTACCAGAATATCACAGCACTGTCAGGAGGCCCAGCCACAAGAATGCAGCGTTGCTGGCACAGTCGGAAAGCAATTGATGTTCATGACAATGCAAGCACAAGGCATGTCATACACTGCAAGCAGCGTTTGCACACAATGGCTTTGACAGCTGTTGCATGCAATGCAACATTTTAGGAAACTGCCAATGGAGTGTTTGCAAACAATGGTCTTGTCAGCTGATGAATGCAATGCAGGGTTTGAATATACTGTCAGAGGAGATTGTTACAGGGAGATGCTATTGTTGCAATATTTGGCCGAGGTCTTGAGGCCAAAACAATAGCATGCCATAACACCCTGCCAGAACACACAAACTGAACCACACAAGGTTTCAAGCCATGCCTGGAAAATTTGGCTGAAACTGTAAAAAATACAGTTTGGTATATGAATGACTGTAAAGCAGTTTCTGAGTGCTGAAATCTATCTGTGTTGGCAAGCAACTGGCGTGAGCAAAGTTCAAACCTATTGAACTTGGCTGCACAAACAACAGAAGCTATTTAGCCAAGAA
This sequence comes from Trebouxia sp. TZW2008, assembly GCA_002118135.1. Taxonomy (NCBI): domain Eukaryota; kingdom Viridiplantae; phylum Chlorophyta; class Trebouxiophyceae; order Trebouxiales; family Trebouxiaceae; genus Trebouxia; species Trebouxia sp. TZW2008. Next base: position 112,453 of record BDIU01000156.1, read on the forward strand.
AATGGTCCTACAGCTGATTAGCATAAGCGTTGGAAAGCAAATACGGTTACAACAATCATTCCAACTACTAAGTGTTTGTAATGAATGTAATGTATACGCTAATGTATATGATGCCTGCCAACTAAGCATTGTAATTGTGACCCACACTGAGCAAAAAGCAAATGACAAATGACAAGCTCCAACAGCTTGGCACTTGCAATAAAAATCAACAGATGCAAAGCTCAGGTGTGTGTGTAACTCTGACACCTATTAAGGTGTGTGAAAAAGCCTGACACCTTCAAGGCCACAACAACTTTTGACCATATGCTGGGAAAGACCTGATGACGCAAAATAGTAAATCATACTGCAGGGGCTGTGCCAATGTGCCCTGCATGTGCTGGGAAAGACCTGGTGAAGCAAGATAGTAAACTTATACTGCAGGGGCTTCCCCAATATGGCCTGCCTGTGCTGTGGCACTGCTAAATTGCTCTGTCTGCGCTGTCTCTCACCACGTACTGCAGTGGCCGCGTGGCATGTGTGTTGATTGTTGCAGCTGTTATTTGCAATAAATTATGGTTAAAGTGACCGACTGCCTTGCATGCTAGACTCAGGATAAGCTGCTGATCTGTGCTGTGTGCTGCAATGTGGGGTCAACATACAACTGTATACAGCTGGATAAGCTGACACCTGTAGTGCCATATGTTGCTGCAGACTGGCTCCTGGTAGGCCATGGCTGTCAGCATGTGTTGCAACTCTGATGACAGAAGCCTTGCATCCAGTCAACGCCACATTTGCCAAATCCAGCCTGCACCAAGTCATCAAGAGCAAAGTCAGCACTGATGAAAGCCAACCCCAGGTCTGGCAAGTGAACGCATTTGGCAAGAGCATAAACAGCAAGAGAGTACTCGGCGTTTGCAATGGAGAAGGCTGCCTGAGCACCTGTTGATGAATGGCAACAAACACTAGGGCTATAAAGCGCTACCAAAGCATTGATGACTGACAAAAGCACAACTGGCACTTGCAGTGGGGAACTGTATCTGAACACTGATGAAAGCCAATCACAGGTTGGGCAGACGCCCATTGCAGAGCGCGAATTGCGTCGGAAAGTCTGCGCTGCACGTACGAACATATATGACATGGCAAGTGTGCTGTCCACAGAAGACATGCTGCACACATGCTGTAATGATGAAGTGAAAATTTCCTGCAAAGCAACAAGGCACCTATACATTACTGATGCAGCAGCTTGGGCCAGACTCACCTGTTCTGGGCATGTGAACGCTGAGCCTTGAGGGGGTACGTCGCTGCACCCCTGAGGGGCGACAGGGGGATTGGTTTCAGGGGTGATAGTAGTTGTGGTGGAAGAAGAAGAAGCGCTGCTGCTGGCGGTGCTTGTGCTGCTGCTGGTTGGTGTTGTGACAGTGGAGGTGGCGGAACTGCTGGACATTGCAAACTGCTTGGTGGTCTGGAAGGTGCCTGTTGTGGGGGCTGTCAAGACATTGGTGAGAGCAACCTGCGCAGTATGAGAGGATCAGTCAAAGTTTACGCTTTATATGCATAAGCAGCGCAGAAGATTTTGCTCCAGTCCAATGTGAGACAGACATGACAAGGTTCAAACTCTATATATGCATAGAGTCCACTGCATGTACAGCAATTGACATTTGTGCAAGAAACAATCATGCTGGCATGAATGACAGTTCCCTGGGTATGCTGAGGCCGCTTGACACATGCAACACTACAGTATTTGCACCTCTACCACCAGCACATAACAAATGTGGAGCACTCAGGGGTTCAAAAGGCGCAACTTTCTGTGTACGACGTGACGAGGTGACTTCTAAAAACCTGTGCCATGATCAATGGTAGATGATCAGGCATTGTTGTCAGTGATTTCTGCATGATCATCTAATACAAATCAGTTGACACACATACACATGGCTCAGTGCGCAAAGGTGCGCCAAGACTCACTGGTCGTGAGCCAGAGGTGGTTTTGATGGCGCAGGCAGGCTGGTGTAACACCATGACTAACGACACATGATAGTACTATTGTGTGAACGCAAAGTTGGCTGCCATGACTCACTGTTTGTGAGCCCGAGGTGACTTCAAGGGAGATGGGGTAGGCGGGCTGGTTGGGCACCTCCCATGCCGCACCGAATGTGTTGGTCATGGGCTGGTATGCTCCGTCAGGTCCAGCAATGTTCACAGCTGAAATGGTTCCCAAGTCAGCCACGGTCTGCAGCACACAAGCATATGGTCAGGCCATGGTCAAGCCAAGGCGTTGACATGACAATCAGCAGCAGCAGCAGCAGCAGCAGCAGCAGCGGCAGCCGCATGCACAAGTAAATGCTCAGGACAGCCTCAGACTGGGAAGTGGTCCCCAAATCGGCCACAGTGTAAAACTCTGACGATTGGCCAAAATAGCTTGCACCAGCAGTTCACTGCGCAAGCAGACAGGCAGACCAGCCGGCAGACAGGCACGCAGCAAGCACCAAGACTGAATGCAGCTGACGTCGGCACCAGGCCAATGTCAGTCATCAGGCAGAAGACAAACTTACTGTGATCAGAAGCCTTAGCCACAGGCCAACTCCACTGTTGCCGTCTACAGTGACCTTGAGTGCAGAGGGAGGGGTGCACGCCACCAGCCGGTAGTTGACATCAATCCTGCCTGAGATCATGGGGGAGATCTGGTTGTAGGCTAAGGCGTTCAGGTCAAAGTGGTCACCAGAGCCTGCTTCAGGGTCTGAGCACTCTGGGCACACATCTGTCACAGTCACTGTTACCGTGGATCCTGGTGCACCACATCGTCCCTGCAACAGATATGCAATTTGGGTGAAGCTGGGCACTTGTTGAAGTGCAGGGAGCAGCTGATGACTTAGTAGCAAGCACAAGAACAAGTACAGCAGCACTCCTTTGTAGGGACAGACAAAGAGAGCAATAGGCAGACAAACAAGATGGCTAGGTGCAATCATAGAGACAGGCAGACGAGCACACAGGCAGAAATCTGCTTATAACAGCAACCCATGCCCAGGGCTTGGATGAGATTATGCATGCTTAGAACAAGCAAAAGATAGTCAACAGAGGTGCTGAGACTATCTTTTGCTTGTTCAAAGCAAGCATGATTTTGTCCAAGACTGCGCCGCAGAGTCAGGTGTCGTGTCATTGACACACTGGAATACCATGCATGTGCCGAAGCCAGCAGTGAAGAACGGATGACAGTCAGCAGAGGCAACAAGGTCGTACCGCATAGTCAGGTGTTCTGTCATTGACACACTGGAACTCGATGCATGTCCCGCAACCAGCAGTTGGGAAAGAGTGGATGTCACTGTTGGTGGGGATGCCCACAGCGCTGAAGAAGGGGTACTGGGATGCGTCTCCAAGGTTTCCATAGCCACAAGCGCCCTGCACATTTCAGCAAACACACTTCAGTACTCACAGCTTGCAAAGGATGACAGTCAAAGTGCCCTGCATAATGCAAACATCATACCTCAGTACACTGAGGCTGCGTGCATGGCAACAGCCATCATGCGCATTGTATCAGATGTGCCGCAAGACATAGCAGACTGCTGGTTTGCAACGCGGGTGAGCAGCTACATACGCAAAGCACAACCTGGAGGTACAGCAGTCGCATGCAGGATGACATGAACTGAGAAACATATGCATGTGCACTGTCAAACATGTAGACCTATCTCAAGCAGTACACAGTTGATTAGCAGCTGGAATGTTAGCAGCTGCAAGTCACAGACAGCTTTGCAGCAGAACAACCAGCTTGCACTGAGCTGGTACTACGCAGCAAGGCAGATTGAGTCAATTATACTCAGAACCAGAACTGGCTATCAAGCATAGCCCTTGGTGCAGTACACACAAAGCAGCGCAAATGGCCTGAAGCAAATGACTTACATTGCTGAGACCAAAGGAGGGAATGTTGGGGTTCATGCCAGAAGCTGTCCCTCCATAGTTGGTGGCCACCCCTGGGATCCAGTCAGACAGGGCTGTTTGGGCGTAGCCCTGAGGGGCAATGGCCAGCAGCAGGGCAACAGTGAGGCAGAGGCTGTAAGGAGACATGACTGGCTGTAAGAAGAGGAAAAGGAGGGGAAGAAGTTGAGCGAAGAAGTGCCAAGGCGCTGAGTTGCAAGGGCTTGTAGTCAGGTAGGAGTGAAAGGACGCAGGCAAAAGCTTGGCTGAGGACAGCTGACTTGAGGGGTCAATCTGCATCACAATCATAAACAATTTGTCAGTCGCAGCGTAGTGCATTGCAGCTTGTGTTGTGAGACCTCTCTAAATAACTGGTATGGCTGATCTGAGACATTTGCGGCAATAGTTGCGCAGCAGTAAAGCATGTTATGAATGCAAAGCACTAGTCTCTTGCCTGATACTGCTTGCAAGCTTGTAACAGATGGTGGCAAACAATAGCAGTCATAGCAATGAAGCAACGAGCTCACCAAGGAGTCTGCTGGAGTTGCAGCAAGATCTGTTGCTGAAAGGTCAACAGTCACAGCTGTGGTAGCAACTGAGGGCTGTAGGACAGGCTGTTGCTGTAGACAGGCTTTGACAGGCTGTCAGGGCAGGCGTTGCAGGCTGAGTGTAGCGGTTGCAAGTGGGATTGCAAGTTGGGGTTTCAAGCAGGCAGCAAGCTCCTGCACAGCAGACAGAAGAGTCAGACAGGGATAACCGGCAACTTTTGGGTGAGCTGAACAGGTTTTGAAGATCGTGGTCGACTGAAGCGCAGGATGATTTTGGATGTCTCTTAATTGTAACGTCAGAAAATTATCGCCAACGCATCCAGACCTACTGAAGACACTCAACGCTCGTACCTAGTTGACTGTGCTGTGCATCGCGCGGTTGCATAATGGACGCCATGAAGCAAATAGGGGAGATGAGGCAATGCAAGTCGTTCAGCTGCATGCTTTCATTCAAGCAAAGCCGAGAGACCGCTTTCTGTTGCCAGTCGCCTTGCGTAGAGATGCACAGCTGCAGCCAGCCCTGCTGACTACCTATCGACAGACAGTGCAATGGAACGGCACCGACATGGCCTACGATCACAGTGCTACCGCAAGACAGGTCCCTACGTCAACTCTACTACGCGCGCAGAGTAGCATCACTATGATGGGATTCTCAATTTACAAACACACTCAAAGGCGACATCGCGGAGTGCATTCGGTACTGGTTGCGACAGGACTACTGAGCTAGACGACTTGCGTATGCGGGTACCAGGTCAGGCGACTAGTGACATGCAATGATGTGCGACCCAACATGGCGAAGCGATTCATCGAGTTTGAATCTTACTGGGCGAGGTAAAGGCGCGGGCGACGAAGTCAGGGGGCAAAAGGAAGGCAAGGGCTTGGCAGCAAGGAAGCTCAGGCTTTGTAGGCGTTGGCAATGGATGCGAAGCGCGGGTGGCTTGTGTGTTTGGAGCTCTGCAAGCTGCTGATCTTAAGTTTTGACTCGATTCCGTCGCCGAGACCGGCAGTCAGACCTGTCGGACGGCTCATCTGATCACGTGCCTGCAAATCCAACTCTCAACTACTGCGTCTGATGGCCATGGGGCTCATGTGACACTTTTATCCGCTCACATGCTTACTGCACATGCCCTGACGATGACTCAGCCGGGGCTTATCGTGGATCAGCTACAACTCCCGCTGTCTGACAAAACAAGCAGAGCACACGACCTGCCACCTTTTGGCGCGGCGGTAGGCACCTGTTGCAGCAGCTGACTCTCAGCTTTGGCTAGACTTGCTACAGCGGGTTCACACGCCACGCTTGCCTGCAACATCATGTCTGACCAAGGCAAAGCCCATGACCGCATTTGTCGTGGCCAGCTGACGCCAGATGCCAGACCTTGCAGTGCATTTGCGTTTCAAAGCTTGTCAATGCCTGGAAAATTGCAGTGTATCTCAATCTGCAGAATTGATCATTTTGCAAGATGTGCATGCTTTGAAGAATGCTGTGAAGCATGCTGTGAATTATCATTGCATTTTGCAAGCCCGCACACCCTCCACAAAAGGACCAAGTGCATCGGAGTCATTGCCACGCAGACAGGGTCATTCAGTCTCACATTGCACAGGCATGCAAGCAAGATCGAACTTGCCAATTTTTCTGCTAGACAGTGAAAAGCAGTGTATCACAGTGACTTTCTGAACAGCAAGCTGAAGACCGCCAAACATCTAGATCTGCACACCCGGTACAGTAACGCCTAAAACATCAATTGACAGCCATGCAGAATGGCATCCAATGGGCATGACCTTGTGGCCGTTTTGGCAGAATACAAAGCCAAGCCATTGCTTCATATGACACATCCAAAGTAACAGTGTCTCCTGATGAAAGACAGTGTTCCTTTTCTGCCTTTCCAAATGAGCTACGTCATTCCATCATTTGAACACTTAGTGGTTCTTTTCAAAGGCGCCCAAACCCTCTACAAGGCGCTGAACCCTTGCTGCCATCTCTTTAGCCTGTTCCTTACTGTAATATTTCACCTTAGCCACTGGCTGCAAGTACTTCTGTTGCAGCTGAGCCTGCATCAATAAATTGACATTCGATGCATTTTGACAACTGGAGACACACTTATGACGTGCGTTGTTGGCTATGGCGTCTGATGCAGCTGAGCCTGCACGAACAAAACTGACAGTGACAATTCAGCTGTTAAGGTACAAATTTGGTGTATGCGCGCCTATCTTCTCGTCACACCAGGCCATATCATTACATTGGCAGTTGATGCATGTTGGAATGGTAATTGCACATGTTCAATTTACACCATTGCAATGTGCTTCCTTGGCTGCAACTTCTGCTGCAGCTGAACCTGCAACATCACACATCAAATGTTCAACTGAGCTTGGCAGGTATCACTACCACAATCCAGTCACCTGCACATTGCATGTCCATTCACTGAAATGCAGCAATTGTAGACGTTTGGTGAATGCAGACAATACACACCTGGACTTGCAGCAACATACACGACATCGTTTCTCAACAGCTGGCAAGGCAAAGTGCTGATCTGCAGCATCTACAGTTTTCGGCAGTTGTCAAGTGGTGTCGGCCAATATTGTGTTAGCACGAGCGACAGCACCTTGCATAGACACCTGAAGACATGTACTTCACCCTGGCAAGACTCTGCAAGCAGCACTTGAAACACCGCGTGTTCAATTGCTGCAAGTTGATTTCAGCTCTATTTCACCCTTGTAAAGTAACTCCTCAGCTTGTCAGGCAAGCTTTGATCAGAAGAGATCATGCAAACAATTGGTTGCAAGCCTAGCGTGTGTTATTGAGCAAGTGAACAGTGATATTCAGCTGCCATCGCTCCAGGGTGATATTCATCATTCAGCACAAGGCCTTCTTGTCGGAGGCTAAGTTGGCTACTGAAGAGAGTGAACAATAGCTTACTTTGGTGGCCTTGCGTGTCTCTTGGCATCTGTCTGCCAAGGCACACAAGTTCTGCTTGTGCTCCTCCTTGCTCACCTGCATCAGTACAGTTCTTCTCGTCATGATGACACTCACACGCTTGCAGGAGACTCTGCTAGGTGTTGACTCAGGTGTCAACGGAAAGGATTGGGCACCATGAGCTCAAGTATCTGCTTGGTGAATTCTCCATGAAGTCAGTACACTGTAGCCTGTGTGAGGACATAAGCTTAAGGTGAGGCATTAGAGGTCATGTCAATTGCAGCCCAGAAGTTGCTGGCTCAGGTCAAAAAGGCCTGTATGCCATCACACACTGGGATATGGTGTCAAGCTGTCAAGACTGATGTATCAAGTCTCACACGGGAGTCAATGACCCTGAGAGGTAGGATGGTTGCTTGGCATTGGTACATCGGCATAGCATCCATGATTCTGGCTTGTACTCAAAACCATCATTAAGCCAAACAACATCAAGTCAATGTTGCGTCTCACCCGTTTGACTGGCTTGTAGGACTCTTTGTAGCCGTCATACATCAACTTCACTGCTGTGCTCTGCTCAAGCTGCTTCTTGTTGTCCTTCTTGGGTTGGACACTCAGACGTGCCACAATAGCGTCCAGCTCATCAGGTTGCACAATCATTTGCTGCATGGCACATTAAAAAGTCAGGAGCTGACGGCCCTTGTGAGCGTGTCTCAACCTTGTCAAAGCATGCACATGTGGCAGTTTCGTGCCAAGTAAGGCTGCACAAACATTTGCCGCATGCCATGCACAACAGTCAGCATGTGTTGATAAATGTGGATGATTCAACTTTGTCAAGCCATGCAGCGGCAGCAGGTTATAGTACAGAAAGCAACAGCACCCAGTGCGCATGAAGGCAGAACCCCAAGTGTGGGCCAAAGGTTGGGCGCCCTTAGACACTGAGGTTGAATGCCCTACATGCAACCACGATGTATGCAGAGTGAAAGCAATGCACCCCAGGACATCACCTACCTGTTGACATTCGAGGTACATAGTGTACATCACTTCATGATCTTCCTTAGGCGGAATGCCTTGTGACTTGCTTATGGTGGGACAGACATGATAGGCGTGTAGCCCTACAGTGTCCATTTGTGCATAAGTAGCACAAAATGCTGGGAAGCAATCAATGCAGATGCGCGTTTTGAATCACGCTCACAGGTCATGTCATTTGACATCATGCATCATGATTGTGGCAGCAAGACAGCATATGACCTTGACCCATTGAGTGCCAACCCTCAGGTAATAGCTTCCGTCTGGCCCCACTTCCCGCATGCCAGTGGTTGCTTGACTGTGTTTGCTTCCAGGTGTGGATAATCTGGAGTCATTGTGCGCGCTCGATCTGCAGTGAGCAGTGCAGAGTGATGCTACAGCGCTTGAACGTGCTTGTGATGCTAAACCAGATGCTATGTGAGGTGAGGTGGCGCAAGCTTGAGCAGCATTGCTGTCTTTGGCTACCAGGGATGGCATATTGCGTTTGGCAAGAATGCGGTGCAAGCTGTTGTGATTACCCATAAGAGCTGTATCGCTCTGGGGTGCTGAGCCTTGTAGCAGATGCTTTGAGCTGCAAAGCTGTCAGCTTGCTTGGCGGCTTCTCGGGACTCAGGTACCACGAGTTGTCGTGACGATGCTGCGCTGCTGGCATGATGAATCTTATACGCTAAGCTCGCTACGCCATCAGCCGTGCAGGCGCTTCTGATTCTGAATTGCCTGTGGTGCAAGCCCAGATCCCTAAGTCGATACCCGTAACGAACTCCGACGAGGTCAACAAAACTTGCCTGCACCCTTAATACCGCAATTCGTTGTCTGCCGATATTGAATTACTATTGGCGCGTTTGATAACGGCGGTGACGTGCAATCGGAGACCACACTGGCACCGGCACTCAATGCGATGGCAACACAGCGCGAGCCTTAACGGTCAGCCAGTAGCAAAGCTTGCTCCACAACGCAAATGAGAGTCGATCGCTGGCGCAATTGGCGCAGCATGCAAGAATCGCTAGCTCGAATCGGTGTTCGACGTTCCATCTTCGCCCCTCATGGGACGAGGGGGCAATCGAGTCTGGCTTAATTCAATTTTGCATGCAATCATGCATTGCAGCAATGCTGCAGCAATGTGTGAAGTGGCCTATAGCAGGCAGTGCCTCCCCAGGCAAAGGCAGATCAAACGCTTACTGTAGCAGAAGCAGCAGAATCAGCCCCCGCAATCTGCTTCGAATTGTGGGATGCAGCGACTGACAGCACAGAATGCGAACGATCTTTCTTAGCTTTCAAATGGGTTGTGCATTAACTCTGTATGCATGCTGCAGCTGGAAGCAGCACTCATCACTTGAAGCTGTGAAGCGCAGTCATCATGTTGAAAGCGTTCAGTTCCAACACAACATTCAAAGGGGCAAGCTTGTCACATTTTGGTTGTGGAGCTATTGCTGCTGCGCAATCTCTGCTTGTACTGCTCGAAGGTGCCATGAAAGGGCTTCACAGTGCCAGACTCAACTTGCCAAAGCTCGTCCACGGTGGAAGAGATCAAATGCTGGTCATGACTGACCATCAACACACCACCTTGAAAAGTTGCTAATCCCTGCAAGCAAACTTCCAGTCAGATGGAAAAAGAAAAGTCTACGCCGTTAACCGTCGTAGCGGGAGCCTCTGTCTAAAGAGGCAACCGGGGGTGAGATGTTGTAAAAGGTTTGCAACTTGTATGACTTACAAAAGAGCACTGGACACAAAAAGCTGTGAGTGTACTACTGGTCTCATGCTGAGGTCATTCCCTCCATTTGATAAGCAGTTTCTGTCCTACAGACCTGCAAGTTGTGCGTATGCTTCAAGCTTCAGACGGGTATGCTGTTACCACCAGCAACAACAAAAATCTTTGCAAAGATCAGAGGCAACTTTTGAGGCTGCTGTCAACAACATGGTGTTTGCTGAGCACACTCACGATCAGCCAGGCTTCTGTGAGCCTTGCGCAGACCTCAGCAGGGCAACGTGTACTGGTTCAGGTGTACCTCGGGCTGCCTCTTTAGACAGAGGCTCCCGTCATAACGCCTAATGGCGTAGACTTTTCTTTTCTTTTTTCAGGTGTACGCAGTGCTGAACTGCTACAATGCAACAGCCATGCCACGCTGTGGATATGCATGCTGTTGAGCAAAGTGGGGCACACAACATATGTTTGTATGCTAACAGTCAATGCTGTCAAGAGTTCTGTTCATCAGCAGCATTCATAGCAGCACCACATATAGCATGCACAGTTCCAGTCAGTGGATCCTGGCCAAGTTTCTGTAACTTATCACCTCAAACTTGCGTTGACGACTGTATTATGCAGTCAATATGAACAAAAGCCATATCGAAAGACAGACCCAGTATGGTGGCTAGAGAGACAGCTTACCTGAATAAGGGCATTGACAGCATCCAAGTCTAAGTGATTGCTAGGTTCGTCCAGGAGCAGGATGTGTGGCTTGCTGAAGGTGACCTTGGCAAAAGCAACTCTGCTCTTTTGACCCCCAGACAGAGTGTACATGGGCTGAAGGGCAAGGTCACCTCCAATGCCAAAGGACCCTAGGTGCTGCCTGCAACAGCAAACTTGCAGGTCAAATGTGTGACAGGTATCACCACAGTCATCTAAACCATCAAAAGCCTGGGGACAGGATTGCAGCATTGACGTGGGGTTCCATACACACCCTGACAGAGTGTACATGGGTTGAAGGACGAGATCACCCCCAATGCCAAAAGACCCTAGGTGCTGCCTGCAACGACATGTAGGCGCGTGAAACATGCGAGAAGCATTTGCTGCTGGCTGAAGACTGCAATTGAGCCGATTGGCACAGAGTCTCACAACATTCTGCTTGCACATCGGAGGAGTTTGCTACCTATGTTCTTGCTCCTTGATGTTTGGAAAGCAGGCCAGCATATATGCCAGGGGAGTGAGCACAAGATGTAGACAACCAACGCAATGCTGGCTGCAGATTGCAATTGAGCCAAGAGACAATGAACTTCACATTTTTCTGCATACATGTCAGGAAGGAGATTGGCTACCTGTGTCTGCTCCTTGGTGTTTGGGAAGGGTGGCACGTACACCACATTGTGCTTTCTAACCAGAAACCAGCGCACACAGTACATGACTCTGTCTCAGCGTTCAAGGTGAGGCTGCCCAGAGTGAAATTCTTACCTGTGTCTTTGCGCCTGTGTGTTTGTGGAGAAGGTCAGCATGTATGCCAAGGGCGTGAGTGCTAGTCCCAGCCCGTCAACGCCATGCTGGCTGAAATCTGTTGCCATGCAATATAATCAACCTCATCTCAGCTCTCAGGTTGGGGCTCTTCTGCTCACAGATCAGTGAAAGTATGCTACCCATATTCTGCTTGCAAGGTCAAAGGAGCTGTGTGTTACCTGTGCTCTTGCTCCTTGGTGTTGGGAAAGGAGGCCAGCATGTATGCCAAGGGTGTGAGCGCTAGGTCCAGCCCGTCAACATGATGCTGGCTGAACACTGCCATCCTGACCTTTGGATTGCGTGTGATGGTGCCCTTGGTGGGTTCCAACTGCCCAGAAATCAGACTCAGCAAAGTGGACTTCCCAATGCCTGCACAGAAAAGCATGCAATATGTCAGCTGTTGTTTGGGACTAAGCAGACAGCTTTGGGTCGCGTGTGATGGTGGCATTGGTTTGGAATTGGTTGACAAGATCAGACTCAATAAAATGGAGTTCCAATGCCTGCTCACAAGAGCGTTTAACATCAGCCTTCGAAGCTGACTGTGATACTGGCTGAACACAGCCATCCTGACCTTTGGATTGCGTGTGATGGTGCCCTTGGTAGGTTCCAAGTGCCCAGAAATTAGACTCAGCAGTGTGGACTTGCCTATGCCTGCACACAACAGGATCCACTTCAGCTTTTTCATTTATTCCCTGAAGCTGCCTGAAGATTTGGCTAAGCAAGGTGACATTGATGTCTCAGCCTTTACGGAGAGCAAGCAGAGAGTAGCTGACGCATGATGGTATCCTTGATTGCTTACAGCTGTCCAGGAATCAGACTCAGCAAGGTAGACTTGCCAATGCCTGCATATCAACAACAAATGCATGTATATTCAACGATCAGTTGGGCTTGAAGCAACACAGCAAGCAGGTAAAAAAAGATCCATAACGTAACAGCAAAAGACCATCAATACACCTGTGTCTTTTGTTCAAATGAGACCAAACCTAGACGCCATGTGATAAAATTCAACAGGAGATTGACACAGGGGGGCTTTCTAAACTTAACGCCAATCAATCAATTGACAATGTAGCATCAAGACAGCAAGCACAGGCAGGAGCAACAAAAAGAAGCTGCGCCAAAAGAGTGATTTCAGAGGGTAAACAACTTTCACTGTTTCAGCAAAACATTGCAAAGGCGGCTTTCAACATCAATCCTGGAGCTAAAACTTTTGAACAGGGTAACTAAACGGGTATCAACAACAATATTGACAAAACTTTCTTTTTGGGTGAAGTCTCCCTTTTATGTTTTGCTAGTCTCCTCCAGGGGACCCAAAGTCCATATCTGTGAACCCCAAAACAAGTCAGGCTTGAGATAGCTAAGCTCAGAAACTACAATACAAAGACCAGCATCAGTAGACTGAACCAAAGGCATTTGACCCCGTCTTAAAGATCCAACCATAGCAAAGCGGCTTCCGATGTCAATCCCAAAGTTTGGATTCCTGAACCAGGTGGGTCCCCTAGATCACTTGAAGTTTACATCTATTGAGCCTCGACATCGATTTCATAGATTTCATCTTTGAGTTATTTGGGTGATCCACCTTGTTTATCAACAAAATTTTGGGGTGGACATGGAGAACCCATATGTTGAGTTCATAAACTTCCTGAACTCTACATTCTGGCAACCTTATGTTGTTTGGCCCTGCCAAAGCTTGCCCTGTTTCTGACAGCCGATTTTGATATAGGCACTGGGTAAATGTGGATGACTTGGAGGACACACCTTGTGCAGCAAATGCAGGCAGGTGCAGCAAAGTATGCTGCATAACAACATCAAATTCAGCTTATCAAGAGCACTTACCATTTGGGCTGACCAGTGCAAAGCGGCTTTTCATGTCCAAAATGAAGATTCTCGGAGAGTCTTGGGAACCACAGTCGTTTCCCGAGGTCACTCAAGGTCGACATCCACAAACCCCGATCTCCAGGTCATGGATGTGAACTTTGGGTGATCTTGGGGACGCACCTTTTTGAGAAATCCAAGCTTTGGGTTGACTTTAAAAAGCCGTTCTGCCATAGCCAGCGCCAATGGCAAGTTTTGTTGATTTCCTGAACTTTACATTTTGGCAGGGTGGGTTTGATCAGCCCTGCGTAGGCTTGCTGTTTCTATGCCAACCGAGCTTGATGTTGTCACGCGTCAACTGCAGATAAATTGCAGGACACACAAATACAGGCAGGTGCAGCAGATTTGGCTGCATCAGAAACTTGAGTTCTAATCATCAAGAGCACTTGCAATCCGGGCTCACCATTGCAAAGCGGCTTTCCATATCAATGTCCAAAGTGAGGATTTCTGAACAGAGTGGTTCTCCTAGAACACCTATGGTTGACATCCATAAACCCTGATGTCGATAGATGTGAACTTTGGGTGATCTTGGGGACCCAGCTTGTTTAGGGATCAAAGCTTTGAGCCTGACATGGAGAGCAGCTTTGCGATGGTTGGCCCCAACAGTAGATTGATGTCTTGAACTTTACATGTTGGCAGGGTGATTTTGCTTGGCTCTGCCTAGACTTGCTGAATTTATGCCAACAAATTCTGACATTGTTACTGGTTATTTGTGGTCACTTGGAGCATACACCTTGTTCAGCGAATGCAGGCAGGTGCAGTACATTAAGCCGCATCAACAACTGAGCTCAGGTTGTCAAGAGCACATACCATTGCGTGCAACAAAAGCAAAGCGGCGTTTCATGTCAATCCCAAACTTGCAAGTCCTGAGCAGGATGAATCCCAGACAAAATAGAATAAGCAAGCAACAATGCGTTTGTTTGGCACTGGAAAGACAGCAAGGACAGGCATCAGAAATGCATCTTAATAAATTGATGTCTTGAACTTTACAGGTTGGCATCAACTGAGTTCAGGTTGTCAAGAGCACATACCATTGCGGGCAACAAAAGCAAAGCGGCGTTTCATGTCAATCCCAAACTTGCAAGTCCTGAGCAGGATGAATCCCAGACAGAATAGAATAAGCAAGCAACAACGCGTTTGTTTGGCAATGGAAAGACAGCAAGGGCAGGCAAGGGCAATGTAAACAGCTGCATCAGAAATGCATCTTAATAAAATCAAAAGAACTCACCATTGGGGCCAACCATTGCAAAGCGGCTTTCCATGTCAATCCCAAAGTTTAGATTCCTGAACAAGGTGGGTCCCCCAGGGTACCCAAAGTCCACATCCATGAACCCCAATATGGGCGGGGATACCGGCTCAGCTGCTGGGAATCTGAAGATGTAATCTGGATCCTCCTCAATGAGCTCTGATTGGCCCAGCCTTTCTATGGCTTTGATTCTGGATTGGACTAATGAAGCGCGTTTGGCATTGAATCTAAACTTGTCAATGAATGCCTGCAACAGCACAGAGCCAGACTGAGTATTGTAATCAGAACAAGAGTGAAATACAGTCTGAGTCTGAAGCTCAAAAGCAGAACGGGCATCAGTAATTAGTTGTCTTTTGAAAAAGGGATTGATCAAAAGTTTTGCAGATTGAGCCGACTCAAAGAGCGAAAGCTGTTGGAAGCAGTCGATCGTGAGTGGACTGACGAAGCACGCTTGGCTTTGAAGCTGTTCAAATACAGGTTTTGCCGTGTCCTGCCCTGGGAGCTGGCCCACACGTTGGTCTGCTTGAGAGGTTGTGGTCCATACATATGCATCACAAGCACTTTTGAGGACAAGCACTTTTGAGGTCTCTTCGCAAGTTCACGAGCAAGGTCAGAAGTCCCTCTCACCTGCATGTGAGCTTGTCGTTGCGATTGTCCCTCTGCCGCCTTCTTGGCATAACTCATGCTTGCTATTCAATCACATGTGGTCATTCTTCGACTCAAAATACAAAGTGAGAACATTCAACTCACCTGCAAATGATCATGGCAGCTCCTTGGCATCGCGCAGCCGCTCAGTAGCTGTCCCATCAAAGATATTCAAGCCATCAAGAAAACTGAAGAAGCACAAAGACAGGCAGCCTTCTGTTACCTGCATGTGCGCTCTTTGCCGCTCCTGTCCTTCTGCAGCCTTCTTAGCATTACGCAGCCGTTCAGTGGCCGTCCTCTCAAAGGTGTCAAAGTCGCCCTTGTAGCTGATCAGTTTGCGGCTGTGCAGGTGAAGGATATCGGTGCAAACTACATTCAGGAAATCCCTAGCGTGTGACACCACCATCAAAGTCTTTGGCCACTTCACCAGATAGTCCTGCAAACACACATGGACACATTTACAAAGTAGCCCTTCATAATTCTGATAGAGGTCAGTGCACACCCTCAGTGGCTGTCCTCTCAAAGGTATCAAAGTCGCGCTTGTAGCTGGTCAGCTTGCGGCTGTGCAGGTGGATGTCTGTACACACTACATTCAGGAAATCCCGCGCATGGGACACCACCATCAGTGTCTTTGGCCACTTCACCAGATAGTCCTGCACGCATGCATGGACAGAGTCACGGCATCATCATGCACACATGTGTGGACAGACTCATGAGGTGTGAGACACCACCATCACGCTCATGAGCTCATCATCAAGTAGTCCTGCACACACACATGGACAGGCTCACAGAATGATCACGCAGACACGGACAGGTTGACAAGGCAGTCTTGCGGCTATGTAAGTGAAGCATGTTGGTGCACGCCACACTCAGGAAATCCTGAGCGTGAGACACCACCATCAGTGTCTTTGGCCGCATCACCAGATAGTCCTGCACACACTCATGGACAGGCTCATAGGATGATCAGAATGACTTTGACTGATACAGCTGTAGCAGATGAGACCCACAAAAGAGGCCACCAAACTATGATATGTACTCAAAGTGAGCAGGTGATGTGTACAACAGCAAGGCGCGACACAGCTTGCATTGTCTCATGACCTGAAAGGCTGAAAAGCGTCACCGGAATGTAGCCTTGTTCCTGTGCATGTGTCTCTGCGGCATACAACGCAGAGAGCACGTGTGTGCTGTGGGCCAAATTACAAAAAGAGAGAGAATACTATGCCTGGCTTTACTTGCTGGGACAGCACCAGTATGTGTCAATGGTGTCGCAAACATTCAGTCGCAACCCGGCTTTTGCTTTCTCATATCCTGTGAAGCTGCAGAGCATCTCAAGAATCAGGTGTATATTCCTGTCTCTGCATTTGACGGTATTGTGCTGTGCGCCAAGTCGCAGAAAGACAGAGACTACTATGCCTGGGAGTAATGTTGCAACCTGACATTTCATGGGAAAGTCACCTGCCTGCAGAGGTGCAGCACATAAGCACCCAGACATGCATTTTGCTTTCTGACTGCCTCTGAGGCTGCAGAGCATCACCACAGTCAGATATAGTGTTTTATCTCTACGACCAACTTCAGTGTGCTGTGTACTGTCCAAGTGAGATGCAGAGACAGATGACTACGTCTGACTCTGTTGTGCCGTACAGCCTCACACTTCATGTGAAAAGCACTAGCATTTTTCGCTGCAACAAGAATCCAGCTGCGACATGGCTTTGCTTTCTCATTCCCTGCAAGGCTGCAAAGCAACATTAGAGTCAGATAAAGTGTTTCAACTTTACGATCAACTTCAGTGTGCTGTGTACTGTCTGAGTTAGATGCAGAGACAGATGACTACATCTGACTCTATTGTGCTCTGGCATCTCACGTTTCATGTGTAAAGCACTAGCATGTTTCGCTGCGACAAGTATCCAGCCGCAACATGGCTTTGCTTTCTCCATCCCTGTGAGGCTGCAAAGCACCACCAGGGTCAGATATAGTGTTCTGTTTTCCATCCTACTTTCATCTGCTGTGCAGGGTCCAAGTAGAATTGAAAAACAAAAAAACTACGTCTGACTCTGCTGTGCTGTGCAACCTCACATGTCATGAAGAAAGCACCAGCATGTGTGGCTGACATTGTATGCCTGATGTCACAAATGTGACTTGCAATGGCTTGCAAGCTGGCACAGCATGATCACAAGCAGAGTCAACACTTGAGGAAAATATTCCAAAAGAACTCAACTCAGCACAGGCAAAACTGCACCACCATGCACACATGAACATTCTTTGTTGTCATGGAGGCCCGTAAAGCATCAGCATAAATGAAGCTATGGACCACGCTGCAGACCTCCAGCCACAATACAGCATGCAAGTTTGGGTGTTGATTGGATGATGCAGCAGCAGCAAAAACAACAAATGGACAAGCAAATTGAGCACAACTGAAACTATGGACCATGCTGCACACCTCCAGCCATAAGGCAGCGTCCAAGTCTAGGTGAGATTGGGTGGCTCATCAAATAGCAGGAGGCAAAAGATAAAATTGTAAATAGCAGAAATGAAATCATGGAACATGCTGCATACCTCCAGCCATAAGACAGCGTGCAAGTCCAGGTGATTGGTTGGCTCATCCAGCAGCAGCAGCAGCAGCAGCAAAAGGCAGAATTGAAGACAAGACATGGACTGAGCATGACTTGAACCGTGCAGCATGCTGCATACGTCCTGCCGCAAGACAGCGTACAAGCCCAAGTGATTGGTTGGCTCTTTCAGCAGCAGCAAAGTCATATTCCAAAACCAAAAGGTGGGGCAAAAAGTGTGCGCAGCAACACTAAAATCATGGCATACCTCCAACCACAAGACAGCGTGCAAGTCCAGGTGATTGGTTGGCTCATCCAGTAGCAGCAGGTCGGGTTCCACAAAGAGGGCTCTTGCAAGGGCTATCCGCATCCTCCAACCCCCAGAAAAGGTCCTTGTGCTGCGCACCTGTAAAATAAGGTGACAGCATCTAAACCTGGAAACCAATGGATGCATGATTGAGGACCTCAAGTGATGCAAACAAAGACTTCACACTTGTGACGATGTTTGAATCCACACTTGCATGCTGATGTCAAAAGACAGCCTGCAAGCATAGTAGCTGCTAACTCCAACAGCAGCATACAGTGCCAGGGCAATGTTGGTAGGCTGCAAGGCACTACATTGCATTTTAAGCCCTCTTGAGACTCAATGATGTATGCATTAGCAATGAAGCCTAGCTGCAACTGCACTCTGCTGTCAAGGAAGCCTGGCTATAATCACAGCTGCTGCAGCAATATGATGCAACAAAACACGCCACGCAATGTGTGCCCACACAGATCCAGCAGCGTTGCGAGCCACGGCCACTCATCAAACCAAACTTTATCGCACCTGCATGCTGTTGTCAAAGGACAGCCCTGCCAGAATGGTAGCTGCCCTTGCCTCTGCTCCGTAGGCATCAATCTCCTGCAGCCGCTTGTACACCTGCAATCATTATAATGCAATTCAGTATAAGATGACAAGTCAATCCCATGTAGCATCTGCAAAGCAGCTAAAGACTTGCAAGAGCTTGACCTATCTGTCTTTTGCCGCCAGTTGTATACCTGCAAAGCTCATTTATGCAGTTCAAAATGGGCAGACGCAATGCCATGTGAAAGTCCTGAAGAGCTGCAATGGGGCAATACAAGGCAGGCGTCAAACGTTCGGACATTCAGCACATACACAGAAATATGTCGCCTTGCACAAAGGTGTATCCCCCACAAGCATCAGACGACCATACTGTACAGATGACCTGTGGCTATCTGGCACATCTATGGCATGTGGGCTTTCCATCGATGACGGTCCATGACAGTATGTCCCGGGGACAATGTACTTTTAACCACAGCTGTGGCATTGCACAGCTGACACTGAAGCCAATGTACACATTGTGCATTGGGCTCATGGCCAACATTGAAATGCCATAGCTGTAGTCCCAACTCTGCAACGCACTGTTATGTTGGTGATGTCAGGGTCTGCTCATCACAAATCAGAGGGCAGCTCCCACGTCCATTTGTTGACCCTCTTTACGGTCCTGAAGATATGGCCAATGACTACCTAGCATGTCTGTGTCATCTGAGCTTTTCACTCTCGAAACGACATTGCTTAAGGTCGACACAGAGCGACTGTGCATTTGAGATCACAGCTGTGGCACTTTATCGATGACCATGAGCCCACTACATATATTGGGCCCGTCGTCACCAGTAAAATGGCACAACTAGGCTCCCAACTTATTTGAGGCAGAGAAAGAGCAAAGAAAAGCCTTCGCCATTAGGCCTCATGACACCAACCTCTCTGAGCACAAGCAGCCAAACGGGATGCACTGTCATACGTATCAGGAAGAGCTTTGATCCCTGCTAGACAGACTGTTGGTGCCCTGGTGCTTCTTTCTACAGAGGCTGAAGCATCATGTGGCTGTTTGGCAGATTCCAGCGCTGCAATGCACTATTGTGCTGATGTTGTAACACAAAGAGCTTTGACTGCTGCTGGACAGACTGTTGCTGCCTTCATACCTGCTTCTAGCCAATAGAGGCCAAGGCACAGTCATGTCAATGCTGCATCAGGGGAGACCTTGATTGCTGTTTCACAGACGCTTGATGCTTTGGGCGGTGCCTCCTAGAATCAGATGCCACAGCACTCAGAGTCTGTTCAGCAGATCTCAACTCTGCATTGCACTTTGCATTGACATTGCATCAGGCATAGTTTTGATTTCTGCTGGACAGACTGGTGCTGCCGTAGTGTCTGCATCTAGCCAACAGAGGCCAATGGACAATGCTTCTCAGTGGCAGAGACTAAAGCACCAAAAGTCTGTTCAGCAGAAACCGAAGATGAACCTCGTGTACATGCCCTGCATTTGTAAGCTCAACTTTGCAATGCACAGTCATGTCAATGTTGCATCACGGAAAGCTTTGATTGCTACTGTACAGGCCGTTGGTGCCCCATAATACTGCTTCTGATAGGCAGATAGCACAGCACCAAGAATCTGCTCAGCAGATCTGAACTCTGCTAGGCACTGGTGTGTTGATATTGCATCAGGGAGGGCATTCACTGCTGCTCGACAGACTGTTGCTGCCTGAGTATCTGCATCTAGACAACAGAGGCCAATGCACAGTCATGTCACTGCTGTATCAGGGGAGGCTTTGGTTGCCACTCAACAGGCTCTTGATGTTTTGGGCGCTGCCTTTTAGAAGCAGATGCCACATCACCAAGGGTCTGTTCAGCAGATCTCAACTCTGCAATGCACTTGTGCATTGATATTGCATCACGGCAAGCTTGCATTGCTACTGGACAGGCTGTTGCTGCCCTGGTCTCCTGCTTCTAGAAAACAAAGGCCAAAGCAGGAAAGGGCTCTTCAGCAAAAGTCAAAGATGGATTTGGTGTAGGTACTCTGCAGCTGTAAGCCCAACTTGCAATGCACAGTCATGTCGATGTTGCATCAAGCAAGATTTGAATTGCTACTGGACAGGCTGTTGATGTAGCGGCACCTGCTTCTGATAGGCAGATGCCACAGCTTCAAGAGTCTGTTCAGCAGATCTCAACTCTGCAATGCACTTTTGTGTTGATATTGGATCAGGAAGAGCTTTGATTTTTGCTGGACAGGCTGTTGCTGCCTGAGTATCTGCATCTAGACAGCAGAGGCGAATGCCCAGTCATGTCACTGCTGCATCAGGGAAGGCTTTGATTGCCACTCAACAGGCTCTTGATGCTTTGGGCACTGCCTTCAAAAAGCAGATGCCAAGGCATCACTTTCGAAAAGCAGCGCTCAAAGAATCGAGGGTCTGCTTAGCAAACAATGGAAGCCCTACCCCATGTCACAAATCCAGAACAACAGCACATGGTGAGGCATGGACCACAGAGCCTGTGGCATTCTGATGCTTGACTTGACACGATTGACAGAATTTTCCATTGCATTCAAGCATCAGGGAATCTGTGACACACCAAGAGCAAAAAAACATCTTTTGCCATTCACCTTGTGTGATCGTCCTGTGCTGACTGTGCAAGCTGTGTATGATATACTTATATACCTCTAACAGCCTGCTGCCTAGAAATCCTGTTGCAGAATATATTTATGATGGCAGCTACAAGGGCTTGTAGGCACAGCTGGCACAGCAGGCACAGCAGGCCATCATAGACCTATGTGACGTCTGCTGCAGCTCTGTTGCCGAGGGACCCTGCTACCAGCTGAATCTTGACAAGTGCATCAACGCTCCAGCTGTGAAACGCGCACTATGCAAGCAAGCTGAGGTATAAGCGTATGTGCACTCATAGACCTATGGACATCTGCTACAGCTCTGTTGCCAAGAGACCCTGCCACCAGCTGCATCTTGATGTGTGCATCAATGAATCATCTGTAGAATTCACACTGTGCAAGCAAGTTCAGGTGCAAGCGTGTGTGCACTCGTAGCCCTGTGTGACATCTGCTACAGCTTTGTTGCCGAGAGACCCTGCTACGAGCTGCATCTTAAGGTGCATTGCTCTTGCAGCTGTAACATTCACGCTGTGCCAGCAAGCTAAGGTCTGAGCTTGTGTGCTCTGAAACGAGATGCCTTGAAACAACAAGGTTTTGTGGTGAGTCAGATGAAATGCAAAAAGCGCGCAGTAACAAGACAACAACCAGACCAACACACGGTGATGATGTAAATAGCTATGCTGTCCAAGAAAGTGATGTCAGAGTGCTCATGACACGAGCAATCTAAGGACAAAATTGATGTGAGAAGCAAAACATGGAAAAGCAAACTGAGTGCATTAGGACAGAGCATACGCACCTGTGCCAATTGAGATGCAGCCTTAGACTCAGCAGCATCAGCAGCTTTGTCGTCAACTTCTGCACCCTTGGCACCATTGCTGTCTCTGTGCTCTGCAGCTGTGGCGGCGGTGCCGTTGGCTGTGGCGGCAGTGCCGTCAGCTATGGCTGCATGTCCGTTGGCTGTGGCAGCATGTCCATTGGCAGTGGCTGCATGTCCGTTGGCAGTGGCCGCCTTGCTCTGGTCCGGCGCTACTCTGTTGAGCTGAGTGAGCAGAGTCTGCTCTTGCTTGAGCAGCTGAGTGCGCTCTGTGTCACATGCCAGCACAGCTTGAATGACTGTTGTGTCATCACCAGACACCTGCAGTTCCCACAGTCACAGTCTTGTGGTGATTGCACAAAACAGACTGCACTAATCATTGCAGTCGGTGCCATTGCAGCCAATCTTTCCACTTGTATCCAATTCCATATGCTGCTATTTTTGCAAGGGTGCATGCTGTTGATCTGACACATGGCCAGTATGGCAAGCTGTCATACACTTGCTCTCACGCCAAGACCCAGACACTGCGGCCTGAAAGCATGCTCCAGTGCTGCCCTGTCTGTAGACCATTGAAATGTCAAAAGCTAAGGCAGCTTCAAAGGACTGAACTGAGCTTTGAAAACCACAACAGCGCAGCTGATCAACACCATCACAGCAATCATCAATATAAGCATCCGTGGAAGCATCACTGTCCACAATCTTGCAAACAACCAGCGCACAAAAAGAAGCGCTATGGTGCACAGAAAACCACACTTCCCTGCAACCGTCATTGTGCATGTCAATGCATAAGGATCCCAACCCCTTGCTCAGCCCTCAAGAATGCACACATCACAGCAAACACGTTTGCGCATGTCAAGGCTTGCAAATCTAACCTCATGCTCAATTGTTGGGAATGCACAGATTGCAAACATGGTTGCTCATGTCAATGCATAAGGATTCTAACCTCTTGCTCAGCTCTCAAGAATGCACACATCACTGCAAGCATGTTTGTGCATGTCAAGGCTTGAGAGTCTGACCTCTTGCTCCACATGCAAGATTTGGCAATTTTCTGGGATGCCCTTGATTTGGTGCTGGGCCATGGCCCGCAGCAGCGTGGTCTTGCCGGTACCGTTACGCCCAACCAGACCGTATCTCCTTCCGAATGCCATTGTCACCGTTGCATCCTGTTCACAGCATTCGGGTCAGATGTAAAGGCAGGAAACATGATATACCCTACCAAATGATCTATAGAGACGGAAAACAGGATATGTCCCACCAGACCATATCTCATTCCAAAGGCCATCGTCACCTTTGCATCCTATGTACAACACGTGTGTCAGATGCAGAGACAGAACACAGCACAAGTCCTGTTGGGCTGCGACTCTGACAGCCATTCTGACTGTTGCAGCCTGTTCACAGCGTTTTAGTCAGATGTGGGGGCAGGAAAGAACCATGGTCCGCAGCAGTGTGGTCTAACCTGTATCATCACGCCCAACCAGACCCTATCTCCGTCAAAAAACCATTGTCACTGTTGCATTGTCACTGTTGCATCCTGTTGCACAAAAATAGAGTAGGCAACACTCAAGCAAGAAAACATGTACCATACACGCAGTGCAGACATCACAAAGCATGATGGAGCCATACAATGCCACGTCTCAATGGCAAGCATAGTACATCAGTGGTGCTTCGTAGCACATGATGACATTGCTGATGGTGTGCATCTTTCAGCTGTGGGTCTACAAGTCAGGCCAAGGACCAGGGTTCTACAAGGCCTCTGAAAAATCGGGGGTTGCCCTCCACAGGGGCAAAATTTCGCGGTGGCATTTTGGTTGGCGGTTTGCGGGGGCTGTCCACGGGCAATGACGAGTGCGTGCGGGGTGCCAAGTTGCGATTTCTGTTCGAAAGCACATATTGCCTGTTATTCCATTTAATTGTGGTGTGGCAGCACCGTATTTGCTTAAAAAGCAAATACGCATCTTTTGCAGGCAAAATCTTTGTACAGCCCACAAAATTGATGTTCCAGCCATAATTTTGTGTGGGCTGCCCACTTTGATGCAATTTTTTGACGGGGTCTTTGCCCCCATCAAAAAATCAAATCAAGTCAAACTACGGGGCCTGCCCGCGCACGGCCGAAGGCCGGGCGCAGGTCGGGGGCCATGCCCCCCCGGGCAGAGCGGGGGGTGTAGAACCCTGCCAAGGACCTGATCCCAAGCATTGCATGCTAGGCTTCTGCAAGCAGCCAATGCAAAGGCACTCAATTGCAAGGCTGTTTCCACACCCTCAAAGTGTACTTCCAAATGCAAAGGGTTTGCAGAATCATTACCTCAATGAGCTCTTGGCCACCATTAGACACAGAGAAGTTCTCCAGGTGCAAATCCTTGCTGCCCATGGTGCCCTTGTTGCGCTGCACTTGAGGAGCGGCGCCTGCCATTGTCTCTGCTGCCCTTGCCTGAAACAGCACGCAATGGTGTGACAGCAAGTTGATGCAAAAGCCGAAAGTGGGTCAACACATAAGCGTCTGCAGGTGGCAATGGTGACCTTGTTGCGCTGCACTTGAGGAGCAGCACCTGCCATTGTTTCTGCTGCCCTTGCCTGGCAAGCCACAGCATGATGAACTGTCTTGACAACTGTGTAAAGCAGGAGGGATACGCATTGCAACAGAAACAGGGTTGGCATGCTCAAGCGGCAACGCTTGTCAATGTCTCCGCTGCCTAGCCTGGCACAAACCACACAGTGCAACAGTGCAACAGTTTCTCGGCAAGGCATCAAACAAGCAAGGAGCCTGTCCTTGTTGCGCAGTACTTGAGGAGCGGCGCCTACCGTTGTCTCTGCTGCCCTCGCCTGGCAAATCACACACAGCTGAGACCTCATAACAGCAACGCAATGCAGTAAGCATGTGTCAATATGTAGAGGAGGGGAGGTGGAAGACAGCAGAGTCTTTTCTTTGGGGAGGGGCGGTGGGGGGAGGGGGCGCAGGGATGTCGAATTGTGGAGGGGAAAAGAGGGGATGGTTGAAAGGCAGCCCCTGCCATTGTCTCTGTCATCCTGGTCTGGTAAAGCATACATTGCTGGCACTTCCTCACACTCAACACAATGCAGGAGAGAAGTGGTTGGGCGTACACATTGCCACATGCAGATTAGCACAAGCCTGTGATGCCTACTTGTACATATGCAGCTGCAGCTGTGCTGCTGTTTCCTTGGAGCCAACAATATATTCATGCCAGATGAGCAAGGTATGTTGCAGCAATAGCTAGTCATGTAATCCGTTGTCCGACCTGGTGAGCTGCCAGAGCTGCCCTGGCCGCTTTGTCATCCTTCTCAGCTTTCTTCTTCATCTTCGCTACATCTTTGTCCGTCTTCAGACTCAGATCCTCATCTCCCTCAAATGGAGTTTGGATCATATCCCTCGCTGAAACACGCTCACTGGCATGCACGGTGGCTTTGTTCATTTCAGCCATGTTGAATGGTCCACCTGCAAACAAGAACAGTAGAGGCTTAACATTAATCCTGCTCAATTGTCACAGGAAAAACTTGCTGTTCTGAAGGTTGCTGTTGCTTGCATTGTGGCCTTGTTCATTGAAGCTGCATCAACTGGTGCATCTGCAAAGAAGAACGGTAGAGGCTTGACATTAGTGCTGTTTCCTTTCCACAATCAGTACGTGCTGTTCTGACATCTGCTGGCATGCACTGCAGCCGTGTTCACTTCAGCCGCATTGAATGGTTCGCCTGTCAACAAGAAAGGCAGAAGCCAAGCCACACTCTTGCCCTCGGTACCATAACGGGCATACACTGAACTTTTGGCTTCCAAATGCAGGCCAGACATGAAAGCATTGCAGATGTTTTCAAGCTGAGCAGAACCCATAAAACGCATTGTCGCCCAGATCAACCCAACAGCATGCATGGAAGGTTGATGCTGACCTGCCAACACCCTGAAAGACGATTTGGAAGGCGCCTGATTCTGGCCAAGCTTAACGGCCAGCTGCTTGCATGCTTCCTGGCAGTCGTCATCATTGCTGAAATGCCCTCCGTTAACCTGCGCAATGAAGCTGTGATGCGCCCAAGTCACACATTCTCTACAAAATGTCCGTGCTCGCCAGCGACATGGGGGTGCTTGACTGATGAAGCTGAGCAGATATGGCATTGTTCTGTGGTAAATGTCTGGAATGGCTATGCCTTGGGGTGGGCAAGATTGGGGTGGGCATATATAAAGGGCTTGCGATACAACTTTGGGCCCTGAACTTGAATTGTGACGCGGCCTGTCTACATATATGTATGTATGCATGCATGTTGCAATGATTGCACCTGAATTGCTCAATATAGCACTGTCTCTTTGAATTGCACATTGCTGTGACATACTTTGCAATACAAACGTAAATCAAAGCTGGCTTGCATGGCTGCATTACCTAGTTGAGGTGCTATGTGACAATTCACGCAATGTGTAGAGGTGCGACCATACCAGAACAGCCCCAAAAGCATCAAAGGCCTCCTCGCCATCAGACCCAAATTCAAATTCGCAGTCCTCGAGGATGCTGACAACGTATTCAAACACGGTGTCATCTCCCTTGGTGCCTACCACCTGCTCTACCACTTGCCTGACTTCAGCTGGTGTTGGCATCGCGCAGTCTGACACCAATCCCGATCGGCCGCGTGTTCCACAAGCCTGTCGCTATTATAACAGCAAGCAAAGAGCTTGTCCAGGCCTAGTACTAACCAAAGCGCAGTCAGGTCAACTCAGATCAAACCCCGCTGTGTATGCTCGGAGCCGACAGAACGGGAGCACTGCCGAGATGTCACGAAGTGCAGGGTCCTTGCACAGGATGATCTACGTCTCGGCAGCTGATGTCGGTCAAAGCTGCACATACGCCTATTAGGCAGACCTAACAACAGCTGTGTGTCTGAGTCTTACACAGCTGTGTGAGATAACCGGTCCTTCTTCTTCATGCTGTCCCTCTGAGTGTCTAACTGGCAGTAAATTTGAAGCACACACTTTGACTTTGTCTGCCCAATGCTGCTATCATCTGCGGTTGACCACCTTTGTGGACACAGGCCTCTGGTGATCCAGGCTCTTCGACCGCTGCACATCAGTATGTCATGAAACATCATTGCCTGAGTACGTATATGGTACGTATATGGTAACACTGTGGTCACGGCTCGCTACCGCAGGATGCATGTGGCCCTGCCGATATAGCATTGGTGTGAAGTGTGTTTGCCAAGACCAGTTACATTGGTCCAGAGCTTTACTGCTGACCCACTGAAAATCCTGAATAGGACTAGGCAAAATGGCAAAAATGGATCTGCCAGCATGACTACAATGCATCTATGCGACTGATCCGGCGCATTACAGCTGCAGACGTCCTGTCGCTGCGCCATTAGCAGCTTGTTTGATCGTAGCATCGCCTGCATTGACTGCGCTCCAATCGCACGGCATTTTCCGCCATCTCCTCAGTGCTGACCTGTTGCATCTTCGATCACATGCATCTCACATAGAGGGTTGCGGACCACCGCGATGCAGCGCACACTCAAGGGAAATGGTGTGATCAAGCTATACGCATCTTCCCTCATCCGAGGCTATTCCTCCAAAAAGAAGGTAGATAACAACGCCCGCGCTGGCAAAGGAGGCGTTTACTCTCGCTGCTCTCGGCATCAACAACATCTGTTATGCGGCTTGCATACTATACTGACATCGCTTGTAGGGCTCAGCCAAATACCCAACTTTGCATGAGCCTGCAATTGCCAAGCCTGATGCCACTGGCGCTACAGCTGCCAATCCTGGCAACCATGCATACCCACCAACAGCAGGAACATCCACAGCTGCAAAGCCAAGCCAGCCGACCTCGTCCAATGGCACAACATCCAGTACAGGCACTGCGCAGTCTTCAGCTGATGGAGCGGCATACACACCCATAGGCAAAGATGCAAAAGTCAACCAAAATAGCAGCAGCAGTACCAGCTCAACACAATCATCAGGTGATTGCGCCTGATTTATCACACAACATTTTGATCAAGCCTAGCCTGGACCAAACTGATTGCTGGCTCAATGACTGTACCATGGAGTTGGGCAAGCAGCTCTTGGGGATCTTTGTATGCCATGGAAATTTGATCAGGACAAGTCGCTTGTGCTACCTGCGCTGTGCTGCAATAGCATGCCCTACAATGTACCATCATGGCTGTCCTAGTCAATGGCCATGTGAGAATGCTATGGTTTTGAAGATGATTCAAAGCTTGGATGTAAGGCAAAGCCAAGCATTGCTGCGCAAGTGATTGTCGTGCACCTGCATGTCACTCAGCATCATTGCTGTTACCTCAACATCATTGCCCTTACGTCAGCATCGTTGTTCCTGCATGCAGCCAGCAGCTCATCCTCCTCCAGTCCAAACCCCCCTCAGGCTTCTGGAAGTCCATCCTCTTCTTCTGCAGCTCAGCCTCAGGCCCCATCTTCTTCCTCAAGGGCTCCCAGGGCAAGCCCTAATGCCAGCCCTGCTGAAGCCCCTGGCAATCATGCCTACAAGCCCATTGGTGCCTCTAGCCCTGTCAATAAAAGCACCCCAGCCAATAGCAGCAGCAATCCACCAACTTCAGGTGATGACACAAAGCATTATGTTTTGGGTTTCCTACATCACCTCATGAATTTGACTGCTATTCAAAAGGCCATTCTTGCTTTTGTCCACAAACAAAACTAATTTTTCAATCAGAGGAATTGAAGTGTAGCTAACTACTTAAATGCAGTAACTTCATAACTGCAACTAGCATGGATGCGAGTCAGAAGCCAAATCTATCCAGGTCTGTAACAGCAAAACCCTGGAAAGCTCTTGGCTGGTCATGTTGCGAGGCAAAGATTTGTGACAAAGACACCGGGTGTGTGTGCTACAAAGTCTGGTGATCATGACTGTTGTTATGTAGGTGCTCCTGGCAACCATGCCTACCGTCCCACAGCTGGCGCTGCCTCATCATCAGGCAGGGGTCAACCCCCAGGACCCCCACCTGCAGAGCCCCTGCCAGGTATGTTCAGGTCATGTACAATGACATGCATTGTTCTTGTCTGGTTTGAAGACATGACTGGCAAGACAGCATCCTACAAATCTTGGGTCAAAAACTATTTGGATTTGCTGGAGAGGAAAGAAAGTCCAACTCACTCTTCCTTGCAGGGGCTAGAAACAGGGGGAGGCTGCACCCATACTTCCCCTTCGATGTGAGGCCCATCAGCGTTGCATTGTTGGGACTAGGCACATATCTGTATCTGGGCACTGAAAAGCAACAAACAGCAAGATAGGCAGGAAAACGTCCCAAAATTGCTTCACAGGAAGGAAATCTTGATCCACTTTGCTTGCAGGGGGTAGGAATAGGTGGAGGCTGCACCCATACTTCCCCTTTGATGTCAGGCTCATCAGCGTTGCATTGTTGGGACTAGGCGCATATCTATACGTGGGCACAGAAGAGCAGCATCAACCCAGGGTTGGGGATGGCAGAATTTTGGGGTCCCCAGACTCCCGAGAGCCTGACCCCAAACTGCTGCCCAGTGGTGAGCCTAAGCCTTTTGACGAAGAAGCTGTTGCCAAGTTTGAGCAGCGGCTTGAGCAACGCACCAAGCATGGACAGACACAGGATGACAGCCAGCATCAGCCCAATGCAAGGGACGGCAGAATCTTGGGGTCCCCAGACTCTCAAGAGCCTGAACCTAGGCTGCTGCCCAATGGTCAGCCTGAGCCCTTTGACGAAGCAGCAGTTGCAAAGCATGAGGAGCGGCTGCAACAGCATCAGCCTAGGGTGGGTGATAGGCGCAAGCTGGGGTCCCCAGACTCCAAAGAACCTCAACCTGAGACTCCGAGCAGTGACCAGAGCGCTGTAGGCAAACATGAGCAGAGACTAGCACAGCGCTCTCAGCATGCTGATGACGGTGACAGTCAGCATCAGCCTAGGGTGGGTGATGGGCGTAAGCTGGGGTCCTCAGACTCAAAAGAGCCTCAGCCTGAGAATCTGCTTGGCGGCTCAACAGCAGGCAACAAGTCTCAGCGTCAGTCATCAGGCGATGGTGGTGGTGATCAAGACAGTCAGCATCAACCCCGGGTGGGTGATGGGCGCAAGCTGGGGTCCCCTGACTCTCAAGAGCCTGAGCCAGAGCGTTTGGATCACACTGCTTTGGACCTTGATGCTGTTGACAGACATCAGCAGCAGCTAGAGCTGAAGGCACGCCAGAAGGAATCTGAACAGGTTTGGCCATCAACTCTTGATGTCAGGGTTGTTTAATTAGTCGGTGATTTGGAAGCAGACTCCCAAAAACTGCACTGACGAGCAAGCTTTGGAAAAGCGCCAAAATCACATATTGTAGCAACGTGTGTCAAGGCTGTTTTGTGTGAGAGTGTACACCGCTGTAGCTATTGAATGCTCTGCCTGCTTCACTGTCACCTGTCTTGCAAAGCCTCAAAAATAGACTTTGATGCTGTTGACAGACATCAGCAGCAGCTAGAGTTGCAGGCACGCCAGAAAGAATATGAGCAGGTTTGCCCATTGACTCTTGCTGTCAAGGTTGTTGTGCGTGAAAGTGCAGACTGCTGTAGCTATTGAATGCTGTGCCTGTTTCACTGTTGCTTGTTTTGCAAATCCCAAAAAGTTGTTGCCCAACTTGAATCTTGCAGAGTTCAGCACACACCTCAAGCCTTGTTCATTTCAGGGGTCAGACACTGTCATCATGCGCTATCATTTTGCTTGCAGCATCAACCTCGAGCAGGTGATGGCAGAATCCTTGGCTCTCCAGATTCTAAAGAGCCCAAGCCAGAGCTGCTGGACAACGGCGAGCCACTGCCGTTTGATGAGAAAGCTGTTGCCAAGTTTCAGCAGCGGCTGGAGCAGCGCACAAAGCACAGACAGACTCAGGATGACAGCCAGCATCAGCCCAGGGCGGGGGATGGGCGCAAGTTGGGGTCCCCAGACTCCCAGGAGCCTGACCCCAGGCTGCTGCCCAATGGTGAGCCTGAGCCCTTTGATGAAGAAGCTGTTGCCAGGCTTCAGCAGCGGCTGGAGCAGAAGGTATGCGCGGCTATTGTTGTTGTTGCTCCAGCAATTTTGCTTTGTAACAACTGCTTTGCTTACCAAGAAAGCTGTTCTTATGTTGAGCCACTGCTGTTTGATGAAGAAGCTGTTGCCAGGCATCAGCAGCGGTTAGAGCAGAAGGTATGTGCCGCTTTTGTCATTGATGTTGTTCCAGTGAGTCCTCCTTGTGACAAATGCTTTGAGCGCCAAGAAAGATGTCCTGAAATCGAATGGTCATTATTCAGAGGTACCACTCCAGTCAGGATGCACTATGTGGTTGGAAACGTTCTTACATCAAATGTCCTTACATGGACAACTTGCTGTAGTGCTGTTGCTGACATTGTTGTTTTTCAATTGTTGCTAGGGCAGAAGGCACTGAGCATCCTTTTTTCCCGTTTATTCACAGTTCAGCCTCTAAACAAGACAATCTGCTGCCCTACACTCACAGTCTGAACCCAAGCAGAACAAGATTTATTACTGTTGAGTATCCAGGATTGTCACAACTGCCAGAGCAGTTCAGCCTGGACAACTCAGGCCTTGTCACAGACTCAGTCAGCATTTGTTCTGCAACCCTATGCAGAAGCTGTTGAGTGAGCTCGTGCTCTGCTTGACTTGCTGCCAATACTCCCCTTTTATGCCATGTGTTCCCAAGTGGATACATGCCTCCTCTGTCACCCTCTTCCTACACGCACAAAACCGCTGTACTTCAAATGTTCTTAATTACATGTGGGTAGGGACACGCAAGTTCACATGCTCATAATCTGCCCAAAGGTATACCCTGTCTGGAGGTGTTGCTGCATATTTCAGGCCAAGCAGCATTCATCACGGCATGAGAACGCCCATTCTGATGAGTTTGCCCTGTCTGGGGATCAAGAGGGGCAAGAAGGGGGGTTACAGGGGAATTCAAAGGGGGGCAAGGTCGAGAAGCCAGTGTATGTCGACACCACGCCTCTGGCAGCCTTATTTCAGGTGAACTCCATATTGCTCTGCACATTATAGAAGGCAATGTATGTTAGCACGACACTTCTGACAGCCTTGTGTTGAGTGAGCTTACTACTGTGCTGTTTGCTCTCTCATCCTTGCAGCTGACAGCTGATAAATTGCTGCCAATAGCACAAGGTGTGTTTGGTATGAAACAAGGCTGTCAGAGGCATAGTGTCATTTGATGTTTGCGGCTGACAGCTGACAAATTGCTGCCACTGAAACAAGAAACGGCCTACCTCAAAAAAGGCTGCCAGAGGCATCGTGAGAAGTCAGAGTGTATTGACGCAATGCCTCTGACAGTCTTATTTCAGGTGGGCCAGCTCTTGTGCTTTCGGCAGCAACAGCAATTGTATGGTATCTGTATAACCTCACTCTCTGTCCTGGCAGCTGACAGCTGACACATTGCTGCCAACAGCACAAGCGTCAGTTAGAATGAAAACAGACTGTCACGGGCATAGTGTCAGCGTAAATGGGCATTTGATGTTTGCGGCTGACAGCTGATAAATTGCTGCCAACAGAACCAGAACGGCCCACCTCAAAAAAGGCTGCCAGAGGCATCGTGAGAAGTCAGAGTGTATTGACGCAATGCCTCTGACAGTCGTATTTCAGGTGGGCCAGCTCTTGTGCTTTCGGCAGCAATAGCAATCGTACGGTATCAGCATAACCTCACTCTCTGTCCTGGCAGCTGACAGCTGACACATTGCTGCCAACAGCACAAGCGTCAGTTAGAATGAAAACAGACTGTCACAGGCATAGTGTCAGCATAAATGGGCATTTGATATCTGCAGCTGACAGTTGCAAGTATGAGAACCCAATGTATGTCAACACAATGCCTCTGACAACCTTATTTGAGGTGGGCCATTTCCTGTGCTATCAGCAATGTTTCAGCTGTCAGTTGCCAGATGCAACGACAAGAGGCCAGTGCATGTTGACATACACGCCTCTGACAGCCTTGTTGTAAGTGAATCTACGATGTGCTTTTGGCAGCAGTCTGTCAGCTGCAAGTATGGGAAGCCAATGCATGTCGGCATCACACCTTTGACAGCCTAATTTCAGCTGAGCCACCTCTTGTGCGATTGGCAGCAACCTGTCAGCTGTGGCTGTAAATATGGGAAGCCAATGCCTGTCGGCATCACACCTTTGACAGCCTGGTTTCAGCTGAGCCATCTTTTGTGCTGGTAGCAGCAACCTGTCAACTGTGGTTGTAAGTATGGACAGCCATTGTATGTTGACACCACACCTCTGACAGCTATGTTTCAGGTGAGCTTGATATTCTTGTTGTCAATGACAATGCTGCTTGCCTGGAGTTGCAAACTTGTACTGCAAAGGCGATGTCAATGTAGTCGCAACATCATGAACTGCAAGGAATGTTGCATGTTTCACAATCTGTACAGACCTCTATGCAGCGGCCACTTTGTTGCTGCTTGAGCAGGGCAGAAGTCGTCTGCCTTGCTTCACGATCCAGCATGCAAGCAGATTGCGCCTCGGAAAGTCATCTCTGCCATTGACCTAACGTCACCTTAGGGTTGCACCCACGGATGAGCACCGTAAACGCAGTCACTGGCAAACTGACCTATCTCATTAGCCTTGCAATGCGATGATGCATCTTATGTAGAGGCCTATCATCCGCATTGTGATTCCTGATGAAACAGGTCAAGCTGCTCTGATTAAGTGATCATCGCTCAGTTGAGAATGCAAGATGAGGACGACAGCAAGCCGGTTGTAAGGATACGGGTTTTCCTGGAAGTGATGCATTTGCGTTGTGGCATTGTGCGCAATGCAAGCACGAGTGTGCTGCAGCTCGTATCAGGCCACTTACGTTTCTTTGAGAGTTGATGCATTTGCAACAAATGGGTCTGCTCAATGCAAGCACATTTCAAATGCGGCTCAGAACGCACAGGTACAGTTCCTTGTGAAGCTCATTCTGATTACGCAGTTGCTTTGCCTGACTTCTCAATGCCAGACTGGGTACATTTCTGGGTCCACTTGAGTGCATGTGTCTTACATGCGCCATGCAGGCATGTGAATCCCTGAGGAGCTGGCTCCAAATTCAATGGTGCCTAGCACATATTTGGTACTCCAAAAAACCTAATCATCTTCCGCTTGCTCGCCTTGAGCAGTGTGGAAATGAGCAATTCCTATTGCTTGTCTGCTGCATGAGCACAGTATGGACCACTTGGACGGACTGATTCACTTGTATTGGCTGCTGAATCACCCAATGCTGATGCTGCTTGTGCATGCTTGGCTGATTGCAATGGCAACATGTTCAGCTCATTTCGGCTCATCCCATTCTACCAAATTGTCCTGTCATCATCAGCTTTTGGTCGCATGCATGTTATCGAGCTTCTGTGACCCAAGTAGGTGCCTTCAAACAAGTCACGTCCAATGTCAGTGTTTGAGGATTGAGATGAGCTGTCCTGTCCCTGGTTTGAACGCAGACCCATGCTGATTCGTATCACGATTGCAACGTAGATAGGGACTCTGTGGCCTTCTTTCATGCCGTCAAGTATGAAGCGTGCATGAAAGAGGATCATTGAGTCTTGATCGGACTTGCTACTGCCTTGAGAAATCAGCATGGCTTTTGTTCATGTTCTATTTGCAGACCCATGCTGCTTTGGACAATGGATGCAAGTTGAACAAAGAATCTGTGGTATTTATTTGTGCCCTCAAGTACGAAGCGTGCATAAAACAGCACCACTGAGTCTCTACCCAAGTTGCAACTGTCATCCAAAGAAACAATGGCTACATGCTGTCTGTGCTCATGTCCCAGCCAGCAAGCTGTCATATGGCCCGCTGAACGGCCATTCATCCTGTAATGAACAGACCTCACTCACACAGTGTGTCTGACTGCACACAGTCCACAATGGTTGGGAGCCTAGTGTTGAACATGACCATTGCAAGTCAGACGGGCACTCTCTGGCCTTTCTTCATGCCCTTCAATATGAAGAGTGCACAGACAAGGATCACAAAGTCTCCAGCAGACTTGCAACTGCTTGGGAGAATCAGCATGGCTTTTGTGTGTATGTTCTGTTTGCAGACCCATGCTGCCTCGGGCCATGGATGCAAGTTAGATAAAGTTTCTGTGGGATTTGTTTGAGCCCTGAAGTACGAAGCGTGCATAAAACAGCACCACCGAGTCTCCATTTGACTTGCAATTGTCATCCAAAGAAGCATTGGCTACATGCTGTCTGTGCTCATGTCCCAGCCAGCAAGCTGTCATATGGCCCGCTGGACGGCCATTCATCCTGTAATGAACAGACCTCACTCACACAGTGTGTCTGACTGCACATAGTCCACAATGGTTGCGAGCCCAGTGAGGAACATGACAACTGCAGGTCAGACGGAGACTCTATGGCCTTTCTTCATGCCCTTCAATATGAAGATTGCATGCAACAGGATTCACAGAGTCTCCATCTGACTTGCATTTGCCCTGAACCTCAGTATGGCGTGCTCGCTATCTGTGCTCATGTTCCAGCCAGCAAGCTGTCGCATGACCCACTGAGCGGCCAATTACACTTTTACGAACATCGCCTCACTCACACGTTGTGTCTGACTGCACAATGGAGCCCAGTGATGAACTTGACAATTGCAAGTCAGATGAAGACGCTTTGGCCTTTCTTTATGCCCTCCAGTATGAAGAGTGCGTAGAACAGGACCACAGAGTCTCCATCTGACTTGCCTTGGACCTCAGTATGGCGCGCTTGCTGTCTGTGCTCATGTCCCAGCCAGCAAGCTGTTGCACAACACACTGAACAGCTCAGGATGCTGTTGTAGACATACCACACTCACACAGTGTGTCTGACTGCACACAGGTCACAATGTTTGCAACCGTCTTGAAGATCACAGACGTCTTGCAGTGCTGTTTAGGTTGCCCATCAAAGGGAAGTGCAGCCACACGGTATTCCGATGACATTCCTTGTCAGATGTGCATCAAGGACAAGGTTCTTGTCGGTTTTGAAACCTAGCAAAAGTACTTGATGCGGTAGCCCTCAAGTGACATCATAATGGCAATCACAGGACCACGTTGCCTGTTAAGACAAATAACAATGAATAATGTGAAGGAATTTGATCAAACACATTCCTGTCATGCAGGAGGCATTGGGTGGGTCCCCAGCACCAAGACAGAATGACCCCCAAGACTCTGCTGAGCAGGGTGCACAGACGGCAGGACAACAGGCTAAATCTGCTGCAGACGTTGCAAAGCACAAGGTCCAGCAGGGTGCAGACAAAGCTGAATCATTGACAGACGCTGCCAAGCAAAAGGCTCAGCAAGGCACAGACAAGGCTGAGTCACTGACAGACAAAGCCAAGTCTGCTGCACAGCGGGGGTTGCAAAAACCCGGACAAACTCTTCCTGCTGGTGAGTCTGTCCAACAGTCAGCTCAGGATACGAAGAGTAAGGCTGAGTCTGTCACAGAGGATGCGCGAGCCACTGCTGACAAGGGGGCGCAGAGGGCCAAAGAAACAGCAGGCAATGCTCAGGACAAAGCAGGAGACCTGGCTCAAAGTGCCAAACATGGCATCAGCACGGCTAATGACATTGTAGATTGTGCCAAAGACGAGGTCCAGGCACAGGCTAAGCGTGGTGCTGAACAAGCTAAGAACAAAGCAGGCAATATCAGCAAGTCTGCAAAGGGAGCCGTCAGCAAGGCTAATGACACTGTAGACTCTGCCAAAGACGAGGTTCAGGCGCGAGCTAAGCGTGGTGCTCAGCAGGCTAAGGACAAAGCAGATGACGTTGCTCAAGCCACCAAACAAGGCGTGAGCAAAGCCAATGACACAGTAGATTCTGCCAAAGACGAGGTCCAGGCACAGGCTAAGCGTGGTGCTGAAAAGGCTAAGGACAAAGCAGGCGAAATTGGGAAGTCTGCAAAAGAAGGTGTCAGCAAGGGTAATGACACAGTAGACTCTGCTAAAGATGAGGTCAAAGCCACTGCAAAAGAAGGTGCCCAAAAGGCTGCAGATAAAGTGGATCCTGCACAGACAGCGCGTCAGCATGCAGAGTCAGTCTTGGCCGCCACAGCTGCTGCTGCTTCTGCTGCAGCTGCACAGGCAGGTAACACAGCAGCTGCAGCAGCAGGGAGCGTCAAGTCAGCTGTCCAGCAAGGTGTTGGCAAGTCTCAGGATCAGGCAGAGTCAGCCAAAGTGGCAGCAGAGAAGGGGGGGCAGAAAGCGAAGCAGCAGGCTAGTTCTGCTTCGGACAAGGCTAAATCTGGTGCGAAAGACACAGCACAGAACGCTGGTGACAAGGCACAGTCTGCTGCACAGAAGGCAAAATCTGGGGCTGAAAGCGCAGCACAGCAAGTCAGTGACAAGGCCCAGTCTGCTTCAGAACAGGCCAAGTCTGGAGCCAAAGACGCAGCACAGAAAGCTGGTCAGAAAGCTGAGTCTGCTGCGGACACTGTAACATCTGGAGCAATGCAAACAGCTCAAAAGGCTGCAGACCAAGTGACTTCCGCAAAGGACAGTGCCAAAGCAACTGCGAAGGATGCATCAGATAGTCTTGGATCTGCCACAGACAGGGTCAAGTCCACTGCAGAGGACTCAGCTCAGGATGCTAAAGACAGGGCAGAATCAGCAAAGGGCCCTGCCCAGGACCCTGCTCAGAGGGCCAGGCAGCATGCTGAGTCCATTCTGGCAGCAGCCAAGAAAGCTGCACAGAAAGCAGGAGACAAAGCAACTGAGCTCAAAGAGGATGTGAAATCTGCAGTCAAGGGCACT
Source organism: Trebouxia sp. TZW2008 (assembly GCA_002118135.1). Classification (NCBI taxonomy): domain Eukaryota; kingdom Viridiplantae; phylum Chlorophyta; class Trebouxiophyceae; order Trebouxiales; family Trebouxiaceae; genus Trebouxia; species Trebouxia sp. TZW2008. The sequence continues at coordinate 150,299 of BDIU01000156.1, forward strand.
GCTGAAAAGGCGGGAGACAAGGCACGGGACACAACAGGCAAGCAGCTTTGTTTGCTTGTACTCTGGCTCTTCTGTTGTGTTGCGCTGTGCTTTCCCGTGCTGTGCTGAACCTTGCCATGTAACAGAGCAAGTGAGCTCAACTAGAATGTCAAGTCTGCTGTCAAGGGCTTTATGCAGAAACCTGGAGACAAAGCAGAAGAGGCAAGAGGTAAGCAGCCCTGTGTGCTTATGCTTGAGGCTGTGTGTTGCTGCTGATGATCATTTGAGATGTGGTGGCCTGTGCTGTTGATGCTGCTGGTCTTTGTTGGGCTGCTGTGCTGTGCTGTGCTGTGCTGTGCTGTGCTGTGCTGTGCTGTGCTGTGCTGTGCTGTAGCCATTGCAGCCAATCCATGCCTGTTCTAAATGCACGTCATGTCAGTGTCAAAGCAGCTTCAGCAAAGGGCAATGACAAGTCTGCTGCAAGGGACACTGCTCACAAGACGATGATTGAATTTTACCAAGCTAGCATCTGCGCGGCAACACCCGGTGCTGTGAACCACAATCGATGCTTGCTAACACCATCTTCCTGTTGTGCAGGCAAAGCAGGTGACAAAGCATCATCTGCGAAGGACGATGCCAAGTCTGCTGCAAAAGACACAGCTCATAAGGCGATGACTGGAAGCAAGCAAACTGGCATCAGCACTGCATCAACTGGTGCTGTGGACCAGAATTCATTCTTGCTCATTCTTGCACAACCTTCTTGTTCTGCAGGCAAAGCTGGCCAAAACGCAGCTTCTGCCAAGGACGTTGCCAAGTCTGCTGCAGAAGGCACTGCTTATAACGCAATGACTGGAAGCAACAGAACTGACATCAGCACTGCATCAACTGGTGCTGTGGACCAGCAAACGATTCTTGCTAACACCACCTCCCTGTTCTGCAGGCAAAGCAAGTGACAAAGCAGCTTCTGCAAAAGATAATGCCCAGACTGCTGCAAGAGACACAGCTCACAATGCCAGTGACAAAGCAGACTCTGTCAAAGACAAAGCCAGCAGCACAGCACAGCAGGCAGGCCAAAAGGCACAGTCAGCTGTCGACTCAACCAAATCTGCTGTCAAGGATGCCGCCCAGCGAGCTTCAAATGCAACTGACTCCGTGACAGACTCCAGCAAGGATGCCGTCAAGGGGGCTGCACAGAAGGCCTCAGACAACACAGACTCTGTGACAGACTTCAGCAAAGATGCTGCTGAGAAAGCTAAGGGTAAGGCAGAGGCTTTGAAGAAGCCTGGCAGGGAGGCAAAGGAGAAGGCTGGAGATGAAGTGGCAGCAGTGCCGAATGATGCCAAGTCTACAGCACAGGACGTGACCACTGCTGCTGAAGGTACACAGCTTCCTTGCTTTTGCTGTGCTGTTTTCCAGCCTGCACCTGTTTTGCGTAGTACGTAGTCATCTGCTAAGTCCACAGCACAGGCTGCCACAGCTGCTACTGAAGGTATGCTGCCTGCTGTGTCTGGAAAGCGGCAATCTGTGCACTTCGTAACAGAGGTCAAGTACAAGTGGCACCTATGAGTAAGATGCATGGGCAGCAGTGCGGGATGATGCCAAGTCTACAGCACAGGACGCTACCACTGCTGCTGAAGGTACACAGCTTCCTTGCTTTTGCTGTGCTATTTTCCAGCCTGCACCTGCTTTGCGTAGTACGTAGTCATCTGCAAAGTCCACAGCACAGGCTGCCACAGCTGCTACTGAAGGTATGCTGCCTGCTTTGTCTGGAATGCAGCAATCTATGCACTTCGTAATAGAGGTCAAGTACAAGTGGCACTTACGAGTCAGATGCATGGGCAGCAGTGCAGGATGATGCCAATTCTACACCACACGATGCTGCTGAAGGTACCTCGCTTACTTGCCTCGCTAGCCCCCAGCCTGTACTTCAATCAGACCCAACAGAACAGAAAGTAACGGTGCTGTATCTATCCTATCTTTCCTTAGTACGCAGTCACCTGATCTGTTGACAGCATTGGATGCTTCTGCTGCTTCTGATGGTGTGCTGCCTGCATTGTTTGCTTTGCAAGACCTTTCCACTCTGCATGAGGGAATAGCATCAGCAGGAATAGCATCAGGCTATTACATGCATTACATGCAGCTGCACACTCTGGACAAAGGGGAGACCAAACATGTGCGTACTGTTTGCATCAACGCAGAGTGACAGTAATTGCTGGATGCTCTGCTTGCACTTGATATCATGTATCAGCTGCACCGAAATGCCTTGCTTCCTGGTCGTCTGCACAGCCAAGCCCAGGATGCACTGCCTTTGGGTCCAGCAGATACATAGTATCAACAATGAGCAGAGGAGGCAGAGAATTGGTGTCAATCTGCAGCAACACTGCACATGCAACAGTCATGTTTGGTCCTCAAACAGTTGACTGCAAAAGCACACTGAGGTGCCAGTCAAAGGACTACACCAATGCTCAGACCCCCTTATTTCCTTGGCCGCTGCACTAAGCTGCATTCTTCCAGGCACTTTGGGCCTGCTACCTCAACACAACACCGAGTAGCAGTCATGTTGCTGAAAGGGCTTGATGTACCCTGGGCTGGCTTGCTACATTTGCAGCTTACTTGCGTCAGATGCACCATGCTGAAAAGCAACTTCTGGCAGTGCGGCACCATTACACCAATTGATCTTGTGGCGTGTGGTGTTGCAGATGCAGCGGCAAAGACCAAGAGGAAGGGGCGCAAGGCCATGGAGGAGGCTCTGCATGTGGTCAAGCAGTCCATGAGTGATACAGGCGGCATGGGCTACTTCCATGTGCGGTTTTGAACCCCTTGATCCCTCCTAGCCCTCCTCCCCGTCCCCCCCTCCCCCTCTCCTGCCCCACACTACCAGCCTCCCCTCCCCATAGTTGCTTGCTCTTGCTTGCTTTAGATGGCGCATAAATTGAGTTTGGAGTTGTCTGCTTGATCCTGCTTGCTTGGGATATGGTACGTATACATCTCAGAATTGAGTGCTTGAACTTGCTGGCTGAAGAGGTGATGCATGTAAATCAAGAGATGGCATACATCAGTCATGAGGAAGCCTTGCTTGACTGGCTGGCTGACTGACTGGATGATGCTCATGCTGATGCACACCACATTGGCATTGTGTTTTCTTGTTTCACAGGACAAGTCCAACAAAGTGAAAGATGTAGAGCCTGAAGATGAAGTAGAGCAGCAGCCCAACGAGGAAGAAGCACAGCAGGCAGCATTGCAAGCAGTACAGCGACTCACAGAGTCACATGGGCCGGCTGCTGAGCTGCCTAGTAAACCTATTTTGGGTGTTGGAGATGATCTGTCTGGTGCTGCTCTTGTCAGAAAGGTGAGCTAACAAACAGTATCAATTTTGGGGCTGAAAAGTTGCCCAGTTTTCAATAGTGAGCTTACGCACAACTCAGCTGCCTCGTAAACCCATCCTGGGTGCTGGGAATGATCTATCTGGTGCTGCTTTTGTCACAAAGGTGAGCTCACAATCAGGCTCTGTTTGTGCTCTATTGTATGCTAATGCTAATTATGGTTGCTGAGCATGCATCTGAGGGCCCAGATCAGTGGACTTGAGGCTGAGCACTGTTGGTGGAACACAGATCAATGGCTTGTGTCTGTCTGTGCAGGCAATAGAGGCTGGCCAAGGAGCAGGGGATGACTGGGTGGAGTTCAAGTACCGTCACCGTCAAGCTGAGCAAGACTCCCGACAGTTGTATTCAGCGCTGCAGCAGGCTGAGCAGTTTCACATGGTGAGTCATTCTGGAAATGACACATTATCTCTTCTGACTCATGCAAGTGCTGGTGCGCTTAATTTTTAAATTCCTTTTGGCTATTTTGCTATGCTCTGCGCTGCAGCAAGCTGAGCAGAACTGCGCAGTGGACCACGCATCACGCATTGAGATAAATATCTTCACTTTCTTTGGCAGAGATCCTATCCTGCCTATCGTATTGCGTGTTGCATCAAACAGCTAGAGCACCTGGCCAGCACAGAGGCAGCCCGGGCCAAATTGAATGAGGCAGGCAAGCAAACCACCAACGCTTTTGCACAGACCCTGGAACAGCCATAACACCACCAAGTCAAGCATGACTGCTGCTGCAGGCCAAGTTGGACTGGCAAGAGCACTTTCTTCACATAGGCGTCGTTCAGCACAACATCAGTCTTTTGCATAGACGCTGGAGCAACCATTGCCACTGGAACATGCGTGAATGTTGCAGGCAGAAATGGACAGGCTAGAGCAGGCACCACATGCTGAGATCAATTGTTTAGAGCACCTGGCCAGCACAGAGGCCGCCAGGGCTGACTAACCCTTACAGAGCACAGCATCAATGCCTTTGGACAGTCCCTGGAGCGGCCATGGCATCACTGACATGTGCTTCACTGCTGCTGCAGGCAGAGATGGACTGGCTAGAACAAGCAGCACAAGCTGAGATAGACCGCCTAGAGCACCTAGCCAGCACCAAAGCTTCTCGGGCTGACTACATCTTCGGGGCAGTCAAGCACAGCATTGATGCCTTTGGACAGACCCTGAAGCAGCCACAACGCCATTGAAGCATTTGTGATTGCTGTTGCAGGCAGAAATGGACCGATTAGAGCAGACAGCACAAGCTGAGATAGACCGGCTGGAGCACCTGGCCAGCACACAGGCAACCAGGGCTGACTACATCTTGGAGGCAGCAGAGCAGAACATTGATGCCTTTGCACAGACCCTGGAGCAGCAAGCGCGGCGGCACAGGCACAGGCAGCAGGCAGAACTGCAAAGGCAGCGGCAACTTTTGGCTAGAGCTGCTGCGGAGGAGCTGGTCAGGGAGCGAAGGCAGAGGATGACAGCTCTCAAGCAGGCAAGATAGGGCAGAGTTGTGTAAGAGGCATACAAACAATTGCATCGTCACCAGCATCACCATCACTGTCAACGTCACTGTTCCTGTCACCATCACCACCGTGATTGACATGTATGTCAGATCACATTCTGAGATGCTGACAGTGGCCCAGAGCTACTTGACACTGTGAATGAGATAGTGCAAGTACGCGTTCATTCAGCTGGAGATGTGTTGCAATACGCCTGTGTCGTTGGTGTTTATGCATACAGCATGCTGCCAAAGTTGCTTTGCCAAGTTGGGCACGCAAGAAACAGGAACTTGGTAGGTGTGTTGCTGTGCAATGCAGACATCTCAGTGACTTCCTATGCTGCGAAATATGCTATTCTGGCGGCCATCATATTCATCCATTCATTGTAAACATGGGCCAGGCAGGCTCAGCAGGCCCATCTAGGTATGTACAGAAGCAATCAACTGTCTCCAACCAGTTCGATCATGTGCTAACCCAAACCATTTATATTGGACATGGAGGGCGGCATCACATTCTGTTACAATTTTGACCCTGGCATGTACTGACATGGCACTTAGCATCATCAGCCACTGCACATTTGTCAGTCACAATGACTGCAAGGGCCTTTCCACCTTACTTGCAGGACCTATAACAAACATACACTTGCTTCAATGCATTGCAGATACGGCAGAAGCTGAGGAGTCTTGAGGGCTTGCTGCAGTTCCGTGGCAATGAGCAGGCCATCAGCCACACCGCTCACAGGCTGTCCATTGGCACATTCGCCCTGCAGAGTGCCCTTGACAAAGTACGCCGCCTGTTCCTGTTGGAGCAAAACAAAAGACACCGCTTGCCTCATCCCAGCACCCTTGATTCAAGATGAGACCAATAGCAATCATTAAGCAAGAGTGTTTCTGATGCCAATGTTGGCATTGCCTGAACATGCTTGCTGTTTGGTGAATGCCAACTATGTCTACAATGCTGTCATCTGTTCTGCTTTTGTCCAAATTGGACATCTTGAACAAGCATCTATACCACATGATTTGCGGGGACGGCAATTTGAGCAAGTCTGAGACACAGCATGCTTTCTTTTCAGTAACTGACACCACATTGAGCATGACATATTGGTGCCAATGTGTTGCATTCTGCCCGTAATCTCAATGATTCATAGTCCCAGATACCACATATTGTGTGTTTAGTACTGCGTGTTGGGTGTCACTTACAGTAAGTCACCAGTATCAAGTGCATTTATGTTGTTATTGCTGCTGCAGGGAGCACCCTTTGAAACAGAGCTCGAGTACCTAGCGTTCAGCTGTCAAGATGACCCCTTGGTTCAAGCAGCAGTGCTATCGTTCAAGCAGCAAACAGCCTTGAAGGTGACAAGCGTTGCCTCATCATTCATGTGTACATACTTGCTATTTGCGGTAAAGTATCATGAACCTCAGACCTAGCCCCTGTATGGCATGCTTCTCTGCTGCGTGATACAGATAATGTCAAGTGCACACTTGAGATGGTTTGCATGTACCATCAAAAACAACTCTTTCCCTTGATATCTCTTTCATGAAGACCTACATCATGTGCAGGGTTTTTGACAAGGGCAAAGCTTGTGGACTGGTGGGCAGGGTGGCACAGTCTGATCATCAGCATCATCATCAACATCGCTTTCATCATGTTTAGCACTGGCTACCGTTTTTGTTGTTATGGCAGAGCATCCCAACACGGGCACAGCTTGTGAACAGGTGGGCAGGGGTGCACATGGTAATTGTCGGCATCATTATGATCATCAACAGCGTCATCAGCAGCATTTGTACCATGCTTATCATTGTTATCATTGTTGTCCTTGTATGCAGGGTATTCCCACGCGGGCACAGCTTGTAGACAGGTGGGCAGGGGTGAGCAGGGTGAGCCGCCAGCTGTCAGCCATTCCCCAGGGTCAGGGGGGACCCCTCTCCATTGCTGTTGCCAGCCTAGCATCTGCCCTCAAGGTTTATCAACTGAAACATGCTCATGGGAGTTCATTGAACCAGTTGTGGCTGTGATGCAATGCTGCAATGCTCCAATCCTCTGCAGGTCAGCACATTCACAATGTAGGGCGACGCCATTTCACAGGTGAGGCACCAGCTGTCACCTATTCCCTACAGTCAAAGGGAATCCCTTGTAGGCTCATGATTGATATGACATCTGCATGACCAGGCCACCTCTTTGTGTGCAGCAGGAAAGTGTCCCTTGCTGTTGCCAGCTGGGCATATTCTCTCAAAGATTTGCATCTACAGCATCAGGCATCATGCCACATGCCGCTGCAAAAGACTGGAGAGACTCAACAGGTGCTGCTCCAAGGCGTTGTACACCTGTGTAATCCTCTCTTGTCCTTTGCAGCAGGATGTGCCATGCTGATGGTGAGACTGTACACCTGACTAGTCTTGCAAATTTTGCCCAACAAACAAGGAGTAGCGGGTCACTGTGACTTCCTGTTGGCTTGCAACCCTCGTTGGTGCTGTATTACCTGTAGCTGATATGGTGTACAGCCCTTTCCCAGACTGCAGAAACTGCTGTTGCTCACAGTTGATGGCGCTGTTGTGTGTGAACAAGTAGCGCCAAAGCTTAGTCACTGCAAGCATAAGGCATGGCAGCCCAGCCGGCCTGCAGCAAGGTCAATTTTGACAAATGCCTGCTGCTGGTCAAACATACATTGCTCTGCTTGCAAACCCTATACACTGTGCATACGCCTGCTAGCAGTCCCCTATGAGTGGCTATCTCTGTACATAGTGTAGTGGCTGTATCACTATACAGTAAGTTCTCTTTGTAGGGACCCTCATTTCAAGCACATTCTTGATGTAAGGATCACGCAGGTGGAAACTAATCATTGCACTCCGGCTGAGATGGGTACCCTGAGTATGGACGATTCAGTGTGACAGCAGTTTTCTTGGGAACCAAAGCCTTCGTTATAGAGAGAATTCACTGTATCGATGTGCTGCTATACAGATCAAGGAAGGTCCCAGCACATCAGGAGGGGTGGCCCATCTGATTGAGGGGGGGCTGGAAACCCGCTTAGCCCAAGCTGAAGCTTGCTTAGTTAGCGGGCAGCTGTCAGCAGCAGCCTCTCATCTCCAACAAATAGTACAGGTGCGGCTACCGCTGGTTGATATAAAAGCTATGCCTGTCAGCAACACTGTCTTTGTCATATAGTGTCATTTGTCTCAAGCAGCCGGCAGAGAATCTGTATAACCCTATCTCAGCTAGCAGAGACAGTTATGTCTCTGAGCGTGCAGTGGAGAGCGGCAGTTGCTGTGAATGCGGGCAGCATTCAGCCATGTAAGGATGTGTCGACACTTTTCTATATGCCGTCTAGCGTATTAGTCAGCATCTTTTGCTATGAGTTTCAGGGCTCTCCATCACGCCTGCCAACAAAAAGACCACTGCTCTGGCCTCTGTCTTGGTCTCACGCGCTCAGGCCAACTAAGGCGGTCAACCTTGCTAAGCTTCTGCTAGTAATAATGGCCCCCACAATGTTCTGATGCATGCCATGATTCAGTCGCCTGTTGGTGTTCTTTTAGGTGTAAATGCCTGATGGTGATTGCCTGATGAGGTTCAGCTGACTGATGTTGTTGTGTTGCTTATGCAGGACACAGAGGCAGCGCCCTTGGTGCAAGACTGGGTGCAAGCGGCGCAAGCCAGAGCTGTTGCAGAGCAAACATCTGCTATGCTGCAGGCGCATGCTGCCACTCTAGCTGCTAGCCTGTCTCACGAATGAATCAATCTCAGTCATATGATAGTGATGTCCAGTGATGAACAGTCAGTGATTGAAGCAGGGAAGCAGAGCTGCAATGACCAAAGCACCCACCCATAGTATTCATAAGGAAAACAGTAACAATAGCTTACGTCATAATGTGACTAAACATTGTCTGCTGCCACTGATGCCACGCATGGACCACACATGGACCACACATGAGCATTTTCAGATCTACACCTCGTCAGCTCCATTCCGTCAGTGTAATCCTGTTCCGTTCCTGAAGCGCCAGCCTGGGTTTTACCCCGATCATAGATGCATTGTTGTGCCTTGAAAGTGAAGATTGATCCAAATTTGCTTTCCTATTGCCTGGCATGCATCTGGTTGGGTCAGCAATGCTAAGTTGCTATCAGTATGCATTGAATGGATTGCGCTTGCACCTTCATGCAAAGTTTGCTCATTGTGAAGGTGACTTGACGAATGTGTTTTCGGCAGCATGCTGAAAGAGTGCAGCAGCTTCAGACTGCGACACACATTCGCATGGACAGACCCTGCCCGCTTAGAAGTTTCAAACTTTTGTGCCGGAGCAGTCGCCCCTTTACTCAAATGCTGTGCCCTTCGGCATGCGCGCCTCGCTGCAAGTCATACTGCTGGGTTTGGCAATAGCAACCGCAACATTGCTTGTCGAAGGTGCCAAACAGTTCATGTCGGGCAAGCACAAGAGATCTCCCAAGCAGGGTGACAGTCCTTCTGCCAAAGAAGCCAAAATAGAGCGTGACGAGCAAGAGCCAGCAGCAAGCAACCAAAGCGCCCCCACAGACAAGGAGATCGCGGCTGCGGAAGCTGCGCGTGCCCGGCTAAACGGGGAGCAAGCAGCAACTGTATCTGTAAGGAACTCTCAGCTCAACTCCGCCGCTTTCTGTCAATCGCGATCGAGCGCTCAACACGCATGCATCGCTGACTGCAGACTTCGAAAGGCAAGCTGCCAGACGGCCCAGAGCCTGTAGTGGTAGAAGTGGACTATCTCACAAGCAGCGAGCTACAACCACTGGAACTGAATACAGCTAGTGAGCAGCTGCAGGTAGCTGATCAGCCAATACAACTCATGCCTGCTTAGCTTGGTGAGTCATGATAAGAACATAGCCAAAGCGTAAAGTATCTGTGCTTATTTGTGTAGGCAGCTGTACAGCAACTTGATGCAAAGGACTGGACACAGGCAATACAAGGTCTCATCACAGTCAGACAAGCTGCAGTGCACCACAAGCACCTATTGGAGCTGTCGCTGTAAGCTCTCCATCATAGCTTTGATCATTTTGATCGTGTCGCATCAAATTGCTGAACGTGTCCCAAAACACCTTGTACTTTGCAGGGACCAAGTTGTTCCTTTAGTCCTCAAGTCTGTCAAAAGCTTGAGAAGTTCCCTATGCAAGGTGGGTCCTCCCTTGCAACAGCTTGAGTTGTTGACCATTGTCGTCTGCGTTTGTTGCCACCATGCGCCAGGTCTGGGGACAAGTGAAGGGGCAGGTCTCCATACATGCTGGTTTTGTAAGCAAAGCAGTATATATGGAAGTGCCACTGGCTGCATTGTACTGCATGCAGTGCTGTTGGACGTGAACCTAAGCAGACATCTCATGTGTATTGAATTAGCTGAATCAGAAATGGACACTGTGACACTCCAGAGTTCAGGCTACTATAGTAAGATGCAAATTGCAAAATGCCTAGCAGATTGACAGGTCATTGTGCGCATGCAGACAGCTGTGATGTGTGTGGCAGACCTCTGCTCAGTCTTTGGGAACAGCATGATGCCATACATAGACACAGGTTCACTAGCTCGGCCCGCCAACAGCTTACTACTGCAACTGCTGCTGAAGGCCAGCTCAAATGACAAGCGCTTTGTGATTGACGAAGTACAGCTGTCTCTCAGGACGCTAGCCAAATCAGTTGACTCAGCCGCTCTCTTGGACAGATTGCTGCCCTACGCAGCGCACAGGAATCCAAAGGTCAGAGCTCAGGTGGCGATTGTCTTAGCAGCATCAGCAGAGCAGATGCCTCTGGAAGACTTGGCTCAGTATGGCAATGATAAGCTGCTCAAAGTCAGTGGTCAGCTTGTAACAGACAACACACAAGACGCAAGAACAGCGGCCAGGGAGCTTTTGTCACTGCTGCGCAAGTCGCATGAAACAGCTGTCACCAGCCCCAGCACATCAGAAGGGGAGAAAGATGGGGAAAAGGAGAACTCGCCTGCACCATCCAATGGGTCAAGCAGCATCAAGAAGCAGTCAGACGGCGTTCTTGGCAGCAAATCAGTCTTGGCTCAAAACCAGAGTGAGCCTGCTTGCAGCGAGGCGTGTGGTGCAAGTCCTGATGTCACTTGGGAGACCTTCTGCAAAAGGACCCTAGCGCCGTCTGCAGCTGCTGCTGTCCTCAAAGTAGTGAACAAATAGAAGCCAGCGTGGTCGCCAACATGTGTATTTTAATTTCATTTGCCGACGGCGGCTCAGCATGCCGCAGCAGTACTGCTGACATTCCCTGAGTCAATAATGCACATTGATATGGCATCACAGGCATTGATGCCAGCTGATCAGCTTGAGGCAGCATATACTTTACAACAGCCTGTATACTGGCATGATTATGATGGCATTTGCAGTCTTGAGAGCATCACCAGGCTGCAAGTACAAGTCGCACACACTTGTAAGCAACAGTACTTGATGACGTTTCATTTGTGAACAGATTCCTTGAAGTCTCGATATTGGCTCTTGAGTGTACTGTCTGGCATCGCTGGAATGACATCCACACGTGTATTGCATGGCCATGTGACGACCATCGTAATTTCGCCATGACAATCGCTGCTGTGCATGCATGAAGATCAAGGGATGCCAGCGGCAGCGTCGTGAAGAACAGCGGTGGAACGGTGCAGCAGCAAGCGAAGCATGACAGTACCAGATGATGCTGCCAGTGCGCCGCCCTTGCGGGCCAAAGTTGCATATATCAAACCTCCTAAGCAAGATGAGGAACTCTATGTTTACAAATATGAACTGCCGGAAGGAGTCGAAATACCGACCAATCTTGCTTTGGAAGAGGTGGAGGTCCCTGTCACCGACCTACGAAGTGTGCCAAAACCGTTCAATCTGAAGCACAACGGGTTTCAGCTGGAGCGTTTCGTGATCCCAGACATAGACTGGAGTAACGACAGCGACGTAAGCTCTGCGCCGATTCAGCTCGCGACCTACGGATTTGGTTTCGAAGCATTCTTGTCAGGCTTGGGGCCATGCAATGTTTGTTTTTGGCAGATCACAGCCAAGTATTATCCAAAGGTAGAGGAATTGCTCAAGAAGACAGCGCGAGCAAGTAGAGTACATATCTTTGACCACACAATTCGAGGAGCAAGCAGGAAGTGAGCGACACATGAGATTGCTACATTTCTGACCCTCTGGCTTCCTTTTGCTGTGCTGCGCTGAACGTATTTGCGCATCATCTCTACATAAGTTTTGCATTTCTGTTACATTGAGAGGCCATCGTATGCTATGCTGCATTGGCTTGTTCATGAGTGCCAATGTCTTTATACATATTGCCTCTGCATGCTCTGTTCTTCCACTCTATGTACAGCAAGAGGGCATGTCATGCAGCAGTGAATGTCTGCGCGCATGGCTGGCTGACATTATCCACACAGCGTGATCACTATCACCCACTCTGCTCATTGTCTGTTGCAGCTCAGTTGAACAAAATGCAAGAAGCAAAAAAGATCCAGACGCGCGGGGCAAGCCAGTATCACGAGTGCATGTTGACTACACTGTCAAGAGTGGGCTGTCAAGACTGTATGCAGCTTTGCCAGATGGAGCGCAGAAACTCAGCAGGACGCCCTTTGCAGTCATACAGGTGAACAATGTCCTGCTTTCCTCTGTACAGGCAGAGATTTGCTGAGGTAGTTGTTTGCAGGCAGAACAAGGGACGAGCAGCATACATGGCTCAAGCTTGCAATGCACTATCCATGACACTCTGCTTGAATGCCTGTCAATTTTGCTTGTGATTGCAGGCTGCTCAAAAGTCGCCACTTTGTCTGAACCATGTTGCACCATTTTGCTGCTTCATGTCTACCACTTTTGAGCTGCAGATGTGCACCTTTGCAGCATTACTTTTTGCTGATGCTCATGCCTGCCTCATATGGGTACTTACTGTGTTTACCGCTCCATAAACTTTCTGAAAGAATGTAGGCATAAAGCCTAGGTATAGGTCTGGCGACCTCTGCGGGGACCTGTGCATGACTGTTCTTTGGACATGTTTGATGCAGCTTTGTGGCTGCTTGCACTATGGCAATGTCTTTTTCTTGACCAGATTGTGTTTCTGTGGTGATTACAAACAAGCCTGAATACAGGTGTGGCGGCCTCTGCGAGGGCCTGTGCATGACTCTCCTTTGGGCATGATTGATGCAGCATCTGTTGCTGCTGAGGATCTGATACCTTACAGCTTGATCTTCCCAGGCAGGAAAGGCTATAATCACGCTGCGCAATACAATTCCAACCACAGGCAAGTGTCCTGCTATTGTGTCAGGTTGAGGGCTGCCATTTGACTGACGCTCTTTGACTCAGCAGATGTCAGTGTGGCAGATGGAACAACCTGTTGCAAGGTCTTGCATAAGATGGTAGCATAATCATTAGCACCATCGTTTCTTCCTATCATGCTTGCATACAACTGCTGCTGTGGCTGCTGCCGCCGCTGCTGCTGCTGCTGCTGCTGCTGCTGTCCTGTTCTGCTGAGATCAAGCTTGATGGGTTAGCAGATACCTCTAAGCAGCCGTGTCGGATACTAAGTCTATGCCTGTTGACCTTCTGGTTGTGCTTGCGGGCTGCTTAGGGACTAGTGTCCAGCACCCCAATTGGACACTGAACAGTGCAAGCATGCTGTGTTGCCCTGCAGATGGTACTACACAAAAGGGATGACAGCAGAGGAAGCATATGTCTTTGTTTGCTATGACTCGCGGCAGGGTCGAGCTCGATTCACACCACACACCGGTTTCATAGATCCCACAACGCCCCCAGATGCTTTGCCCCGCCACAGCATAGAAACAAGGGCTTTTGTCTTTTGGGAGAATGAGCCTGAGCAAGAAATTGCTGCTACATTGTAGCAGACTACATTGTAGCAGACTACATTTCAGCAGACCTCATTGTAGCAAACATTGTAGCAGACAGCTATTGCAATATAGCAGAGCAAAGCAGACAAAGACATGAATGCAGCTTGTTGCTTCCCACAATGCAGAGCTTGTGAGCGCACAAGACCTTGTCTGTACAGTAACATTGCTCAGACGCCCCAGTGCACAAGTTTGTTGCACGTTCCCTTAGTGAGTCTACTTGATGTTCAGTGGCAAATGTGTCAGCAAACCTGTGTGCTGACTGTTGTGCAGCGGTAATGCCATTTTGAAAGGTGAATTTGTAGGCAATGACTCATAATTCGTAATGCTACTGGAGTCCTACCATGTTCAGATGCGGTGGAGGCCTCGTCCTGTCATTGCAATTAGCTGATGCCATCCCCTAGCCATGACCAGCATGCAACAAAATTTTTGCAATCAGTTTGAGACTCAAAGGTCACTTGCAATCAGTTTGCTCTGTTTTCTCTCCCTGCCCGTCAGGGTCCTTATGTCCACCTCTACTTCTTCAGCACATTGCTTTGCATTCCCAAACTCCTTTCAGCAGTACAAGACACGCTCTTTCACCAATACAGAGCGGTCTTCAAGGCGAGGGGTGCTCTCCAGATTTACTTGCTGAGTCTCTAGCTTCGCCAGGTCAGAGTTGTCTGGTTGTAGTTGCTTACAGCTGTCCCGATCGGCAGTATGTCTTCTACTGCTGGAGGATCGAAAGTTGACGAAGAGGGCTTCGTGACTCCTGCTCCCGGCCAGGTAAACAAGCAATCTGTAAATCGAAGATTACATAAGACCAGCGTGCCAGCAAAATTAATGCCCCGGATCTTCGCTTTAAACGTCTCTGCAGCCTCGCATGTGTGCATGCATACTGATGCAATCTGCATTCGATGTTCGCGATGATGGCACTCGGCAACGAATGTTTTTAACACTACTCTAATGCATATTGTCAACAAGAAATCGATTCGCACAGTCTTCGGTATGATTGCAACAGCTGACTGTTGGCAAGCAAGAATGCAGATGTGCAAAACCTAGTCAAGGCACATGAGCAATGCTTGTGATTGTGGCAGGGACACTACAAGGGCACCTCTGGTGGAGGCAACACTAAAGTTGATGCAGAGACAGGCGAGACTGCAGCTGTCTTGTCTAGCAGCAATGACCCCGATCCCCGTAAGCCCCATGTGCCATTACTCAAATCTGCATGTTTCGACCACATCGCTTGTGTGCTCTGCAAAACGCAAGAATACTAGATGTTCAGCAGTCCCATTCCATGTGCATGCCACACTCTGTGAGGGCCATATTGCATTTGCAACACTACTCACTCAGTGAAGCCTGTTCTGAACTTCACACACTTTTCCTACCACTGCTAAATGCTGGTCTTGTTGCATTGATGCAATGCCATGTTGATAGCCAATTTGCAGTTACGACACCTGCAGGCAGCAGTGTCACTGGTCGAGGTGGAGCAGATCAGACAGGTGGCATTGCAAATGCACCTGGCACAGATGCAGCTGCAGGGAGCAATCTTGGTAGCGGCACATCAAAGGGCATTAGCTCTACTACCCGCACTGGCCCTGCTCAGTACCAAGGCACCGGCCACTGAGAAACAAGCGATTTTTGCAGCAGCTGTAACAGTCACGCTGGCTGGTTGACGTCATTGAATTAGATGCATGCCATTTTGCAACTACAGTCTGCTACACAGGAAGCAGTCATGTCAAAAAAGGATTCACGCATATTGCAGCAAGATGTTTGAGGCATTGTAAATGCACGTGGCATGGACGCAGCTGCGGGAAGACATCTTGGTGGCGGCACCTCAAAGGGCAACAGCTCTGGTACACGCACAGGCCCTGCTCAGTAACAAGGTGCTGGTCACTAAGAAGGAACAAGAGCCAAAATGTCTCAATTGAAGGTGTCATGTTTGGTCAGAATACTTTCTGTCAAAGTATTGTGACCAGAAGCAGCATGCAATTTTGGCGCAACAGCAATGAGAGAGCTACTTTGCTGCCAGATTCCTGATATTCAACACCATGACGCCTTCTACTGCGTAAACTGTGCACCGCTGCAGCGCGAGAGTCTTTCCCGTAAAACATCAAATCGTCGGAGCGAGAAGTTCTTGCGGCAGCGCAGACGGGTCTAGCTGTACTTCATTGGCTCGTTCAGTTTGGTCACGGTGGCACTGCGCGAACACCACTACAGCGCTAAAGACAGCAGTCTGGCGGCAACATCGCTTGCTGCTGGTGAAGATATACACGCACAATTTGCAGCTTGCTTCTGGGGTTCTGAGGTGCTGTCTAAACCAGCTTCGTTTTGGGCAGCAGCACAAGCCGCAAACCACCTTGCTTGGCATGCTTGTTGTGTGCGGCCCTATCACTTCGGCTGGAAGCTGCAAAGAGTATAGATGAGCCGCAATGCCACAAAGGCAAGGCACCGCAAGAAAGTCCCTTCAGCCAGCGCAGCAGAGGCTAGAGGGGTGAGGTTAATCGAGCTGCACATCCCACCACCAGCGCTGACCAGCTGAGCTCAACCGCTGCTGACGTCCAGAAATCTGACAATATTCAGCCTGCCAGCTTGCTTCAAGCTTGCAAGCTCCTTGGCCACATTACCATCAACTTCTGTAAGGTCTGCATATATGTCACTTCAGCTGATGACAGCCCAGCCACTCTTGTGCAGGGTTCATTGGGCTTTCCAGAAGTAGATCCTGATGCCTTTGTGCATTGGAGCAGCCAAGGCTCAGAAGCTACTTCCAGCCTTCAAAGTCCGCCACTCAACGACAACACCTCACCACCCGCCATCATCAGCAGCACATCCCATCAAAGCGCCAGCTTTCAAAGCGTCAACCAGCCAAGCAGTAGCTACAGGCAGGCAGGGCAACACAGCACAGGCAGCTTAATTTGGGAGTCAGCCGGCATGATGCCTCGCTTGAAGCTACCAGTTCTCCCCAACAGGGAACAAGGACCCCCCCCTAGACCCCCCGCCCCTTTCCCTGGGGTCCCCCCTGACATGCCCAGTGGGCCTAGCATTGCCACAGCCAGGTACAGCTTCTTCCCAACAGGAGATTAGCAAAGTTGGGTCACTTCTGATGTGAAGACACTACAATTTGGAAAACAATCACTGCTTTATACCTACAGCGGTATCTGAGTAAGGAAATCTTGCTATGAGGACAATCTTGTTGGTAACCAGTGCAGTCGTCATATGTGCAAATCACTGTAGTTCTACACTTGAAAGTGAGCCCCGTAAGCTACACGAGCTGTATTAGGGCACCTTCAACATGGTATATATTCCCTCTTACTGGGCAGAGACTTTGGCGTTGTTCACTCCAAACATCCAAACATTGGAGTCATCCAACGTGTGCAAATGCATCTGTTCCAACTGTCACAGACCAAGATGACTGTTGTGGCTTTGGAACGGGAAGCTGTCTGCAGGGTCAAGCACCCTCTCAGCTCCACCGAGTCAGTGGCTCTAAGTCAGCTGAGAGCTGAGTTGAGTGCCGTGTTTGCTGAGGCCAACAGCGAGCCAACTATCTTCATTTGAATTAGATGACTGTTACAACCACAATTTGAACCGTGAGCTGTCTGCAGGGTCAAGCACCCTCTCAGCTCCACTGAGTCAGCGGCTCTGACTCAGCTGAGAGCTGAGCTGAGTGCGCTGTTTGCTGAGGCCAACAGCGGGCCAGATCTCTCCTTAGTGCCCCTGCCCAGACAGCTCAATCAAGCTTCAACGGCACCTCAGGTTTTGCCTCAAACTGCAATTTGCACTATGTCATCCTTTTCCTATTCATTTTGTCCTGTTTTGATGCTTGATGTTGCCTTGCATGGCACCTGATGTTGCATTGCATTGCACCAAGCTCTCTCCATGGTGCCCTTGCCTAGACAGCTCAGTCAAGCTTTCAACGCACAGGTCTGCTTTCACCAACACTGAAACAAGATGTTTGCTAGTAGATCATGTTGCTATCCACTTTGTCTCCTCAGCATGTGACAAACCATGCATCATCTACATATTTCCTGCTTGCGCGCAATGCGCTTTTCACCCAATGGGCAAAGCCTCTGCTCTCGTTTCCCCGCGCTTTGGTTACTTGCCCCTGCTGTGTATCAATGCGTTGAATCGAAGGTACTCAAGATCACTTTGTGTCATTCCTGGCGCCACAGTGTTGTGTCAACTCCCCATGCACAGCTGCAAAAGCCTGCCTGGCATGTCAAGCTTTTCATGTTTTGAGCGTAACTCAACCATGCTGAGGTGTGTACAAATGACCAGACTGGATTGGACTGGACTATTCTAGGCGGACTGAAGGTGGGATTGAACTGAACTGAGTTGGTCTAAAATGACCTGAACTGAGCTGCACTACAGTGAACTCAGTCAAATGAAACTTGGTCGCACAGCAGGTGGACAAGAACGCTGTCAAGGTCACCAGAGCAAACAGGCTACAGCCACGAGCAACAGCATCGCGCAAAGACACCAAGCGCCGTCACACAGCTGATGCAGCTTTGCCTAGCGCAGCAAATGCACGCAGACCTGCACAGCCCAGATCTGCTGTTGCACCTGTGACTGCAGCTACTGCCCTTCGTCAGCAGGGCATGACTCATCCAGCTGTCACGCACCAGGCGCTGATTCAGCACGTGCTTAGTCAGCAGGCGCTGAGTCAGGAAGCTGGCACTCAGCAGGGGCTAGCCCAGCAGGGCGTCAGTCAGCATGGGATGAGTCAGCAGGGCATCAGTCAGTGTCTCATGTCTCCAAGGAAGTTTCAGAGTCCAAATGCGACAGCTTCTGGGGCACTTGCTGACACAGGGGCACTTGCTGCCCTCCAGCCCTGCCCTAAGAGCAAGAAGTATAGCAGGTCCAGCAGCTGGGCTGCAGGGGGGAGCTCAACGCGGCTTGGGGTCACCCAGAACAGCGCCACATCTACCAGTTACAGCAGGTACAGTGCTAGAAGACCTACCGAGCAGCCTAGGTGAACCAATGTGACCATGGGCATATGCTTCTTGAGACCGTTCGCACTTTTTGCACACCTGATTGTCTCAGGTCAGTGGAGTTTCAGGTCCTTTAGATTTGGTCAATGTAGCACTGATCACTGGAAATCAATTGTTTAAGACGTGCACTGCAGCATTTGCTGACAATCAGCCCTGTGTCTACATGGGCAATGCTGAGAATGAGTGGTGTAATTTGTGGCCATGCCATACCAGCAGACATCCAGTCCAGTATATTACCAGACATCACACCCACCACATACTTTGTAGCGCACAACAAACAAGCGTCTGAGAGCATGCATCATCGGGTTGTAGAGTACATTGTGACCTGTGCAATGTGTTGGGACCAATACACAGCCCGTAGTGAGTCAAATTTCCAGATGACTATACACCAGTGAATCACCATACTCTCCACTTCAGTGATTGATACTCTTGAGTACTTGCGTATTGCACATTACGTATTGGCGCAGACGTCTTGCGTCCTTTGTAAATTGCACTGCATCGCAGTGATCCATACGCTCAAATACTTCGTATTGGGTATTACGCATTGGGTATTTCGTATTACGTATGGTGATTCACTGCTATACACTGAAGTTGAGAGCATCGCAAATCACTGATCTCATTTTTGTTCCTGTTGTGCAGGAGTTCAGCAGGGACAGCAAGCAGCTCAACAAACCTCAGCTTCAGCTGTGACTTTGAGGGTGGCAATATTGACTTTGCTAAGGCAGCCGACAATGGCTTGGAGTTTGACATCAATGTGCGACAGGATACGTACGGCCCAAAGCACAGATTGTGGTTCCACTTTCAGATGCGCGGCGGCTTGCAAGGTTTGTCAAACATGACAGTATAGTGGTTTCTTGATGTAATGACTGCTTTGGTCATCAAAGAAAACTGTATATGCATCGAATTGTCCTTGCTAACAGGCACAAGTGCACTGATTCTGGAGCAATTGTTTCCTAGTTGCATTGTCCTTTCATTGACAATGCCACTGAGTGACCTTGTAAGGACGACTTACTGTGTGTTGCCCATTCTAGCTTAGGTACTGGGTCTATGTTGCCCAAGAAGGGGTGATGAGCATCCTGACTACATCATCAGGAAGTTGATTTGTCTCACTTGAGCTTGACAAGCCAATATTTCAGCATTGCAACTATACAGGACTGTCTCATCTCTGATACTGCTGGCAATGCTGTCAGTGCTGTAGAGATCCCGTGGTGCAACTGCAATGGTTTGAAGGGACCTTCCACAAGTGTGTGCAGGTTCAAAGGTGATACTGAACTTTGTGAACTTCAGCAAAGTTCGGGCTCTGTACAGGCATGGCATGACCCCTCTGGTGTGTGGCCCCACTCACCCCAATTGGGCCTGCCTCAACCCCTCCGACTGCTAGATCTTTTAAAATTCTGGCAAGGCCTAGGCGCTGTGCCGAAAACATTCAGCCTGTTTGCAGGGCAGGAAGTGGTGCTGAATTATGTCAACTTCAGCCAAGCGTGGACACTGTGCCGGCATGGCATGAGCCCCCTGTTGCGTAGCCCCACCCACCCTCACTGGGCCTGCCTCAACCAGACCAACCGCTAGTTCTTTCCAATTCAGGCTTGGCACTGTACTCAAACGCTTCACCATGTTTGCAGGGCAAAAGGTGGTGCTGAACTTTGTGAATTTCAGCAAAGCACGGGCTCTGTATAGGCATGGCATGACCCCCCTGGTGCGCAGCCCCACTCACCCCAATTGGGCCCGTCTCAATCCCTCCAACTGCTTCTACTACAAGAGCCCTCGCCACCGCACCAGCAATGTGCTGTCAGTACTGTTCACCATTGACAGGTGATCATCTACTATGCTGCTCTACTGTGCACCTGTTCACCATTGACAGATGATCAATTTACTGCGCTGCCGGTGAATTGTCAGTAGAGTGCTGTTGGTGCTTTTCACCTTTGACAGGTGATGATCTACTGTGCTGCTCTACAGTGAACCTAATCAACACTGATAGCTGATCAATGTACCGCACTGCTGGCAAAGCACCAGCAATGCGCTGTCGATGCTTTTGATAATTGACAGATGACCATCTGCTATGTTGCTGTTCACCATTGACAGGTGACCGTCTACTGTGACGCTTCTACTACAAGAGTACTCACCACAGTATGCAATGTACAGTCAGCGTTGCTCATCATTGACAGATGCAAGCTACATCATTGCCAGCATAACAGCTGAAGACAAAGGCGCACTGATTGCTCCTGCTGGTAATCAACCTGATTGCATGCGAGTTGACCCATCCGATAGCTGCTCAAACCTTGACAGGACATCATCTATTGGCATAGCTGCTCAAACCTTGACAGGACATCATCTATCGGCATAGCTGCTCAAACCTTGACAGGACATCATCTATTGGCATAGCTACTCGCAGCTGCAATTGGTGGCTGCTGACATGCTTGAGGTGCTGTCTGCTGCGAGAATTTCTACACTCAGCGTCGTGTTACATTTGTGATTGCAGGGCAGATGAGGTGTATGAGTTTGCCTACACTTACCCTTACAGCTACACCCAGCTGCAACGGCGGCTGCTGACTTGGGAGAGGCAGCGATTGCTGCACATGCTTGCAGGACAACCTGATTGTGAGATGCAGCTACAGCAATGGCTGCCCATATCAAGAAGCCTGTATCAAACTTTGTTGATTGTGCTTGCAGGGCACATGAGGTATATGAGTTTGCCTACACCTACCCCTACAGCTACACAAAGCTGCAGCGGTGGCTGCTGACCTGGCGAGGCAGCAGCTGCCGTACATGCAATCCTGCAGCCACCAGTTTTTTTACACTGAGCGATGCTTACATCCTGTATGCAGGGCAAATGAGGTGTACGAGTTCGCCTACACATACCCTTACAGCTACACACAGCTGCAGCGGTGGCTGCTGACTTGGGAGAGGCAGCAGCTGCCGTACATGCGCCGCTCCCTGCTGTGCAGAACCCCGCAGCATAAGAGAGTGGATGTGCTCATCATTGAGGACCTCTTCACAGATGTAGGTCAGTCAGCTTTGACGTTCCAGTTTGCTGAACAGTTACACATGATATGCCCAGTGTCTAATATCTGTCCATGCACATAGGTCATGTAGCTTGAGTGTTGCAGTAGCACCCTGAGAATTTTGCAGAAGAGAGTGGATGTGCTCGTCATTGAGGGCCTCTCCACAGATGTAGATCAGTCAGCTACGATGCTGAACAGTTGTGCCCTCCTGATCATTGACATCTTGTTCTTTCTTGTTTGCTTACAATACTTCTTGACTCTGAAGCTGGTCTACACAGATGTGAGGGCCCTTAAACAGTGTAGCTCAGTCAGCTATCGTGTTTCACCCTTCTGGGCACTTGCGTAAGACAGTGGATGTGCTCATTACTGAGGACCTTTACAGATGTGCAACATTCAGCTGACATGCTTCAGAAGAACCATGACGAGTTGCAATTTCTTGCCCTTGATACTGACCTATTGATGCCCAAGCAAAGCACGATGTGCTGCGGACAGGTCAGGTGAGGCCTGTCATCTTTGTGACGGCGAGGGTGCACCCTGGGGAGACCCCAGCGTCCTTTGTGGTCCAGGGTCTGTTGGCCTGGCTGCTCAGCACCAATACCCAGGCTGTGCAGCTGCGCCAGGCTGCCACAATTGTGGTGATACCCATGCTCAATCCTGACGGCGTCTTTCTGGGCAATTATAGGTAGGCAGCGGATGTGCATTGATCTGTATCTGCACTTGCATGTGGCCATGACCAGATGGTGTCTTCCTACGCAAAAGTATTCAAAATTTGAAAGATGCGTGTAGGCGCAGAGATGTGCAGTGCATTGGGTTGACACATGTTTCAAGCAGTCTTCTGTTCATGCAGCTGCTACTTGAATGAAGAGTCATCATGCCAACAATAGCTGATGCCGCAATGATGCGCATCATCTTGCAACAAGTGTCTGCCAGATGTCCCCATCTGTGCAAAGTCCATGCGTTGCTGCGCTCCTCTGTACATCAACCAATGGGGGCTTGGATAAGTTGATAACCTAGCTGCCTTCACACAGGGCTGCTGGTGGTGGCGGTGGAGAACAGATATAGCTGTAGAAGGTCCTTGGGTTGCTTGAGAGTTCTGCTTACCTTACTTTCACCTTTGCTTTTGCAGGACTGATGCAGGAGGGCAAGACCTTAACCGGCTGTGGGGCTGTGCCTCACCAGCCCTGGAGCCTGCCCTGTACTACACACTACAGCTGATGCACAGGTGACAGGTCTGGCCGAACCCTGCCAATGTGTTGTGTGTCGCGCTATACTTCTGAATACCATCTACATCTTTGGCAGCTGTATAATTGCATGCTGATGTTTGATGCATGATAATGAATAATTATGAAATTTGATGAAAATACTGTGAAATGTTGATCAAAATTGCATAGCTTTACTGCTGTTTCAGCCAACGACACTGCCCTCCATAGGATTCAGGCAATGCAATGTAGGTGTCATGCATAAGCAGTCTGTAGAGGACTGTGTATGAGGGATTGCATGCAGTGCAGACATGTTGGCATGGCGGCAAGGTTTGGTATGCGACTGTATCTTGCGCAATTTTGCAACTGGCTGCCATCATATGTGTAGCTTCCAAATTTGCATATAGACAAGTCTTCTGAAACTGCTGCAGGTATGAAGAAGACCCAGGGTATCAGCTGGACATGTTTGTGGACATTCATGGTCACTCAGCCAGCCGCTGTGGCTTCCTGTTTTGCAACCCCCCTTCCGACCCCTCCCCCTCCCCCTCAGACTTGCAACGCATCAATAGGCTTCCAGAGCTGCTGAAAGGCAACATGCCTGGCTTCTCTCTGGCTGCCACTCGCTATGACGAAGATGCACGCAAGATCGGTTGTGCCCGCAGAGTTGTAGGTAACAACTGCTCTTCTTCACCACAAGAACATAACTGCAATTTGACACTTTCTAGCACACAAACCAGGTGTGTGTTGCGCAGGTTATGTCTTTCCAGGCCGTTCTTCTCACTGTGTGACAATGGAGACAAGGACTCTGCATGCCTGACATCTGTCAGCAGCTCAAAGTCTTGCGTGTCCTGGGGTTGTGGCACAATGCCGTGATCATCTGTATCAAATGCACAGTGGGCATGCAAGTTTTGATTGCTGAATCAAGCTAGGTTTGGATTGCAATGTAAAGTGATGTTGTCAGCGTCTCTTCCTTTGGAAGTGACCAGGAGCAAGTATGCCGCTGCTCATCAGCCCAAATCATGCATTCTTGCCACAGGAAAGCTATTCATATCAGCGTAGCAGCATGTACAGAGACATTTAAGTTTCTCCCTGCTGCCTCTTTCTCTACCTGGCCAGCTGGCCTGCAAATGCTCTGGTTGTGTTGGCATGTTCACCTACATGTGCAGCCCTTGATATGAAGGCTGCACTGCAGGATCAACGTTCAAGAATGCTCTGAGCTACACCCTGGAGATCTCAATGTTCAACATTCCTACCAATGCTGGCAAAAGTGCATCACCTCCAGGTGAGCTACAGGCAGCCTAGTGTGGTAAATGTGTTTGCTGTGAAGCCCATTGGTGACCGTGGCCGCTCTATACATGTCTACTGTTCATGAATGTTGGCTGATCTCTTTTGAAACCGTTGATTGCTCTGGCTGGGTGTGTTATTTAGTGGGTATTGAGGGTTTGAGGACTGATTGTTGTCTGCCATTCTTGACTTCTTGTTGAGCTTATCATGAACAAGTCTGACTGTTGGCACTAAGGCGCTTTTCCATGGCACACCACCAACAAAACCCTTTGTGCATGTGCACACTGTACCAATTTGGCGGTTGCAGGTGTATGCGTATCAGTAGAATTGCAGCATCAAGCTCTGCTGAAATGCATTTGGGCCAGCCTTTAGCATGATGGGCCTCTGTACCCTCCTTTTTCTGCATCATGCATGCAGCACCTCAGAGTCTGCATGCCAATGCTCACCAAGCGTATTTTGGATAAGTGGTTGCTGAGCAAAAGATGCTGTGTCGTGCCTTGCAAGTCTTGCATGGAACGACACAGCATACAGCCACAAACAAACACTTCCGGAACTGCGTACTCAAGAGTAGCTGTTGTATGTGCACAGGCAAGCTCAGCAATTCAGTGTTGGGGATCAGCGCCAGCAAAGATGAAGCAAATGCAGACTCTGGTTGTGATATTGAATTCTGCAATACACCTGAGGGATACCTGGAGATGGGCAAACAACTTGGTGTGGCATTTGCTGCTATCTATAGTTGAGGGCTGCCTTATATACCTCTAAGCCCAAGCTTTGCGAATCCTTGATTGGTCAAGCTTGCTGCGTTCAGTACAAGTTGCTTTGCCATGTTTCGCAATTGACAGTGAGTGGTTTCAGCAGCAAGAGCGCCTGCTTCTGCTTGATATGTCATCGCAAGGAGCTGTGCAGGGATCTGCTTCCGCATCGACTGTTTGAACATGTTTCCTGTTGCTTTTGACTAAGTGCATGTTGGCAACAAGTTGACAGTCTTTGCAGCTGACTTTGGTCTTGTCTGCAAGCAGTGTGGTTGACAATGATATGCATCTCAGTAGGACTGGTGCTGTCCCAAGAGAAGGCTCATGATTTCTTGATAAGATGAGCTGCTCATCTGAGGACCTCTGTATAGTACATGTGTGAATCCTGATGTCGTTCAGCAAATACAAACTCAAGCAGTGACTGCTGCATCCAGTAGTCACAGCCTGGTCTCGGTGCGATCTGACGCTGTTTTCCAGAAAAAGCTTTCCAGCAATTTCAGGCGCGTGAACTGAAGCATGTAAGAAGACCGTAGGTCAACATCCGGTCGATGAGGGCGTCAGGCACATCGCGGGGCTCATGCAACGTACTTTTCCTACGACGATCTCGCGATCTTTCTGGACAATACTTCGGGCGGACCCGCAGCTCCGGCCTCGCAATCCTTCAGGCATACTTCGTCCCACCATTTCTGGAGTCTGCATATCCGGAAGCCCCGCTTGCACTGTCAAAGAGACTTGGGTCTGTTACAGACAACTTGCAAAAGGTGATCAGTAAGAAGTATGTTTGCCTACGACATAGCATCAAGCGTCAAGAAAACAGCAGCACAAGGTGTAGACTTGGTTTCAGTGATTGAAGAGGAATTTACTATGCCTCAACAGCACACTGTGCTTGGAATCCCAGTCTTGCAAAGATTAATACAGTTCATTGACCCTGTCAGAAAGCAAGCTGCAATATGTCCTGGTCAGCAAGCTGTGCAGCTGACAGTATGAGACGCTTGCGCTATGCTTGCACATACAAATGCACAAGACCAACAAATTGCAACACAACGCAACTGGTCTGTACAACACTTGACGAGACTATCACTCTGCACTGACTCAGTATCAAGTAGCTGTAAATACATCAACCTCTCAAAGTTTCAGTAACTGCCAGTACGGGTATCTGATACTCACCTCAAGGCACATTTTGGCTGAATTGCATGTTTTCGGTATTGCAAGCTCATGCGTTCATCAGTGTAGGTTCTTGCGGGCAGCATCATGCGCACGACAGGTTGATGCAAGGCCAGATCCTGCACACCAGGTTTGTTGTCTGCATAACATGGAAGTCTAGCTTTGTGCATTGAGCACAACTTGCTTCAGCACTTTGCTCCATAAACAGCGTTTCACATAGAGCGCCAAGCGCGGTCATGTGCTTCCGTATTTCTTGACCGCACCATGACTCTGTTTGCTGCACATGTTTTCCTGGTTCACGGCAGCACTGCATAATTCAACATGCTCATGACGGCTTAAGAACTGCTTCAAGCTGAGGCCCTTGCTTGGATAGCCTCTTCGCAATGTATCCCACGTGAAATGCAGCGCTGCAAGATCAACGCTACAGCAGCATTATCAGCACAAGGATTCTGCTGTTGCAGGACAATGGCAACAAATGCTGCATCAAACAATGTGATGTTCAGCAGCAACTTTGAGGGTGGTAATCTAGGGACCGTCACTGCCATCAGTGATGGATCAGAGTATGACATTGAAATACATGAAGACAGCAGTGGCCCGCAGCACAGATGGTGGTTTCATTTCCAAATGTGTGGTGGCATAACAGGCAAGATCTTGTGCGCTGCTGCTGCCTGCATTGCCCTTATTGGCGCTAGCTGCTTGCTTGGTCATGCCTGTATAATCTCCAAGTCATCTGCGCATTAGAGATGAGTTTGCTATCAAATCCATCTGTTCAAGTCTGGGATTTTTGTTTTAGCGGAAATTTCCTTTTGCCTGAGTCATGTGCAGAAAGCTTGCGTTACACCCATTACTTGTAAATTGCTATGACGCAAGATCTCTGTGAGTGCTGTTGTGTCTGTCTGCTCAGACGTAGCTCACCTCTGTTCAATGGCAGCTACTTGTGCTGCCATGCGCCTGCCTACTGATTTGTGGTCAAACGCTCATAGCACCTGTGCTAGAACGCGTAACATGTTGTCTCTGTTGTCACATGTGCAGGACAGGACATCAAGCTCAATTTGATCATCCGCAGCAAAGCTCGAGAGCTATACAGACATGGCATGACGCCTGTGATACGTAGTACCAGCCATGCCCAATGGGCACCCATATCACCCCAGCACTGCTCCTATCAAAGGCATAAGCATGGTCATAGCCATGTGGTGTCTGCATCAGTCACGATAGACAGGTCAGCACTGATGGGGCATAGCCATGTGGTGCCTGCATCAGTCGCTATAGACAGGTCAGCATTGATGGGGCATAGCTATGTGGTGTCTGCATCAGTCACCATAGGCAGGTCAGCATTGATGGGGTACAGCCATATGAGGTCTGCATCAGTCACTGTAGATAGGTCAGCATTGATGGCTTTGAGGTTGACATCTGAATTCCAGTATAGGCACAACCACATGACGTCTGCATCATTCACCGTACACAGGTCAGCAAATGGCTTTAGGCCAAACATTAGCACCCCAAGCTGTGTGCAGATATCGCTGTGTGCACAATGTCGGTGTGCCCATGCTAGGACTTGTTGGTGTGTAAGCATCCTAATCTGTGTACAGTTGTCATTGTGCTCACGGTGTCAGTGTGCCCAAGCAAACGTATGTTGCTGTATACAGGATAGCGATGTGCACTGCCCAGATTTGTGCACACAGGCAGACAATGTTCACAGCTATGCATGCACAGCCTCTCAACGGCCTGATTGGCGTGATAAGACACGACACTTGAAAATTACAGCATGGCAGCGTACACATTTTGATGGAGAATGTCTCTCAGTTTGTAAATGTGCCTGTGCAAGAAGGCTGATATTTGGCTTGCAGGGATGATGCAGCATATGAGTTTGCATACACCTATCCATACAGCTACAGTCACCTGCAGCAGTGGCTAATGGGCTTGAGCAGGCAGCATCTGCCACACGCGAAACGCCAGACGCTTTGCACAACACCACAAAACAGATGTGTTGATATGCTGACCATTGAAGAAGCACAAGCAAATGTAGGTGAGTGTTGCGACTACATGGTCCTAGCCAGAGGAATGCAGAACTGTCAATTTTGCTTGTCGTGCATGCACTGTCAAGCATCAGCTCTTTTGCGCAACGGTTACTGTACATATGAGGCTGTGAAACATCTACTTGCTCTTCCAACGTACACCTGTGCTACCCAGACCTGCATTTGTATGTGCATATCTTAGTACAGTGCAAAGAATGGTCACAAAGCGAGCCAACTTGTGCCATCCTCCAGAGCAAATGCATCAAACACAACAGCTGCAAGATATCATCCATCTGAGCCACCCTCATAGCGATGACTTGTTCATCAGTACAAGCTACTCATGCACTGCATGCGCATTGAATTGTTTTGGTGGTAGGTGCAGGCATGCAGAGGCCTGTGGTTGTCGTAACAGCAAGGGTGCATCCTGGGGAGACTCCAGGGTCTTTTGCGGTCCAGGGTCTGTTGGCCTGGCTGCTCAGCACCAACACCCAGGCTGTGCACCTGCGCCAGGCCGCCACCGTTGTTGTGGTGCCCATGCTTAATCCTGACGGCGTTGCTCTAGGCAAGTACAGGTCAGCAGTGCAAAGCGCAGATGTGTTGCCCATGCTCAATCGCAATGGCTTTGCACCACGCAAGTCTAGATCAGCTGAACAAACAACAGCTGTGCTATTGCCATCCATGTACAAGGCAACAAATGGCTTTGCCTACACATTGAAGGGGTCTCTTCATCCTGTGCTCAACCCTGGTGATCCTGCGCTATGCCAGTACAGGTCATTCCAGCACACAGCAGCTGTCCTCCCTTATCTGTTGCTGCAAAGGCCAGAATGACTTGCACATGTCTGTGCATTGCTCCTGTTTGGGTATCAGTCCATTTGCTATCTGCCCTTGCCCTACGCTTTGCAGGACTGATGCTGACAGGCAGAACCTGAACCAGCTGTTTGGCTGTGACTCACAATGCCTGGGCTCTGCTTGGTACAGAAGCGTGGCCAGAACGCTGTCCGAAACTCTGTCCAGAACCCTGCTAGATTGTGATTGTGGTGATGCAGGACTGATGCAGAAGGGCAGGACCTGAACAGGCTGTGGGGCTGTACCTTGCAGGACCACCAGCCTGCCCTATACCACACCCTGCAGTTGCTGCACAGGTGATCTCAAACTTGTCTTGATTGCTTCTGTACCTTCAAGGAGCCTGTGCAGCAAAACAACACACGCAAGTCCCCCTGACACGCACAATGGCTGATGCCTGTCAGGATGCTTAAGAAAGGTTCCCATTGATACACACATCATGTATGCATAATAGCATTGCCTTTGCTATTTTGCAAAACCTTCAACGACCTCCATCATGCTTTCAGCATGAGCTTCTGCTTGGTCTCTGACTTGCGTGCTTTCATGTCATGTATGTCATCTTATTCTTTGTGTTGTTGCAGCATACAGTCTGGAGTTGTTCCTAGACGCACAGGGCCACTCAGCCAGCCCTTGCTTCATGTTTTATAT
This sequence comes from Trebouxia sp. TZW2008, assembly GCA_002118135.1. NCBI lineage: Eukaryota > Viridiplantae > Chlorophyta > Trebouxiophyceae > Trebouxiales > Trebouxiaceae > Trebouxia > Trebouxia sp. TZW2008. The sequence goes on from BDIU01000156.1 coordinate 179,838, forward strand.
TGACCCTACTCCAACTCTCAAACCTCGGTCCCCTCCCCTCCTCGCCTCCCGCCTCTGCTTGCTTGCTTGCTTGCCTACATGCCAACTGCTAGGTCCGACATGGTGTCTTGTTGCAGGTATGACAAAGATCCAGCATACAGTCTGGACCTATTCCTGGATATACATGGCCACTCAGCCAGCCCCTGCAGCTTCCTATTCTGTAACACCCCTACTGGACCCACCTCTGGCCCCCCTCACGGCCCCCTTGCAACTGACCCAACCCCAGCAGAAGTCTCTCCTGCTGCTGCAAGCTCTACACAGGACCATGTCCAAAGGTATAATATTAGATGCAAGACAAGTAGCATCAGATTCAGGGATGTGTTTTACTGTGAGACTCATATACAGCATCTCGGTGAGATGTGTGCATGGCCTCGTGCAATAAGCACAGGACCTGCACAGGGTAGTACAGGTGAGGGCCACTGGTCAGCAGCCACTGCTGTTGCACCAGACAGACCATGCAAGTGTTGATGCATCTAAGTCTGCCATTCTGAACTTGATGCTGTGTCGGCTTGTAAGACCAAAGTACGGCACCATTCGATGCGCATAACAAGCTTTTCAACTGCCCAGAATCAATCAAGATGTGCCAATCTGCCTTGCCAATGATGCAAAATGATGCCTTGCAGGCTTCCTGAGCTTTTGAATGGCCATATGCCTGGCTTCTCTCTGGCTGCCACGCGCTTTGACGAAGATGCACGCAAAGTCGGCTCTGCTCGCCAAGTCATAGGTACAATGTCACCTTTGAGATCCTATCATGCAACTACAGCTATGCGTGTGAATGTTTAGCTTTTGAACCCAAATGAGTACCCGCAGCGTAGCTGCTTTCGGTTCTCAGCAGTTGACATTTTGGAATCAAACTGCAAGAACCACACTCAGCTTTTAAACCCTTTTTGAGCACCTGCAGCATAGCTCTTTCCAGTCCTCTAACGTTTTGGGATCAATTTTGCAAGCACCACATGCTGAATGCCTGTACTACACAACAGCAGAATGCCAGCATACAATAATGAGACTGTGCAGATATGCAAGAATTACAGATGGGAAGCCAGTCTGTTCAGATTGTCTCTTTTGCAGGCGATATCTTCAAGCATACGCTCAGCTACACCCTTGAGATAGCCATGTTTCACACCGCTGACACAGAAAGCAGACCTTGTCATTTGCCAACAAACTCAGGTAAGCTTTGCATTCTTGGATTCTTGCAGAGTGTAACAGCCTTGCTTAGACAGCATGAACGTCAAATGCTGGGACGGTCCCTTGTGATCACAGCCATGGCCAAGCCTTCCCCCTTTCCCGTGCAATTCACCTTGCACCGTGTGCAGCAGCATTCATCAGTCAGAAATGCAGACTGTTTCAGCATCTTCCACTGCAAGTTGTTTGCCAGTCACGCTGCTCACCTAATGACAAGCAAGTGAGTGGCAGGCCCTAATGTCTGCCACTCCAGGCTGTCATAACTGCAAGCAGTTTGAAGCTCCTATGTTGCAAGCAGCATGACGCCTGTTTTGCACATCAAGCTACATCTGTGAGCTGCAAAATGCTGTCTGGACCAGAGTTGTCATGTATGGCTGTAAGCTAACGCAGGTTCCAGTCTGCGTTGGTATCAGTGCTGCTTTGCAATGTGCAGGCGAGCCTTCAATGGACCAGTCAGATGGCAATGAGAACGCTGCTGAAAAGGCTGCTGCAGAATTTTGCAACTCACTTGAAGGCTACAATGCAATGGGTGAACAGTTGGGTGTTGCCCTTGCCAAAATGTATGGCCATCAGCAGTTGTCCACGGCAGATAACAACAAGTCTAGGAAACGTAAAGCATGACTCATACCAGCAGGGGGCAGTTGAAGCAGCACATTGAGGGCAGCTTGGCAATTGTTGCCGCTAAGGCTTAGTCCAAAGTGGCCCAAACTGGTTGGAGATAGTTGACTGGCTTAGCATGCGTTTTAACAAATGAATGAAGGGCTCAGATTCTGAACACACGTTGATGCTTGAGTGACTGACACTGCAAAATCACAGCTTACACACCACTACACTTGGCCTATAACGCCACAGTCATCTGGCAAGCCGGGGCGGTTTCTGCAAAACAATTTTGATAGTGTGCATAACTTGCATATGCTGTGTGCATTGAGCATGTAACAGTGCCCTTGTGTGTGACACACATGGTCTATATGGTGCATGGTATAAGACTTGAGCTGCCCTGAATGTGAACCACTACGAAAGATGAGCTCCACATGCAGGCATGTTCCATTAATGGCAACAATCATATCAGGGTCCACAGCTCAGGCTGCACTTACGTCAAGCAAAGACCATCGCTGACAAAGCATCAAGATAGTACGGGAAAGGAAAGAACAGCACAATAATTAACAACAAGAAATGCCAGCATTCCAGCACATGTGCTAGGTGTGTATGTGGCCCAAGTCCTGTCTTGCCATGCAGGCTTGCTCTGAGTTTCTTTGTAGGGACATCTGATATTCAAGTTGTGAAAGTCAGACAAAGCACAAAGCCCTAGTATTTTGAGGATCTGATAGCAGCACCTGTTGTCGATCGTGTAATGACTGCTGCTATGGAGTCATCAGCCCCCTGGCTGCTCAGGCAAATTTATTGTGAGTAAAATTGTATTCTGTACTTGGAGCAGGCAAGATGCTGTATCCAGGTTCCCTCAGATCATATTTGATCACATCCATATATCTCTCACAGAACCCTTGCATTGTGAGTCGGTGGCAGGCACCTGTTTTGCAGGCAAAATCCATGCTGACAAGCAGTAATGCCTTGGCTGCTTTCTGGACAGGTCCCAATCGATATCATAGTCACGATCAAGCATTGTTTGCGCTGGTTTTGAGGTGCCATATCCAGAAGAGCCCACTCTTTCCAAAGTGAATGCTCCTGTGATTATGGCTCCTACAGCTTTGTCAATCAAATCTGATCCAGCTTCTTGCCAAATTCTTGCAATCAATGCAGCTTCTTGCTTGTCATGGTGCAAGTATGACAGATCAATGGGATGCACTGTAGCTGGCAAGTTGTTGCCTGACAAAAGATCGATCAGACCCTCCACCTGCAACCAGGTCTCACAGATCAGCTTGTCAGCACAGCTTCTCTGCCATGACCTGTGTCCTGGTCAGCTGATTGTGTCCTCTGTATGTTGGCTCAGTGTGCTTGAAGCAGTGCTTGTTGCAGTCTTGTCGCAGAAACGGAATTGGCTAGCACACGTAAGTGATATGCAGCCACGTGATGGAGTCAGGTGCTGTAGCACTGCATGCACCTGAAAGAAATCTGCTTCCTTCAGCACCTCCTGCTGTGCTTGCTGATCAGGAGGTAAGATACAGTCCCCATCTCGCAAATAGTTCAGAATGCAACGAAAGCATGTCCCGTCTCGATCGATGACAGTGCTGTGAAGTCCATGTGCGAAATCATGTTGTGCGATCTTGCCAACAAGCTGTTTGAGTCGCTGGTCATGGTCGCCACGAATGTGTCGAAAATTTGACCGCCGCCGACGTTCAGGGTGACCATGTCCCCGATTATAGCTGGCATGCAGCTCTACCAAATGACGCCTCGTCTGCGGTCATACGCTAGAAGTCGTGCAAGGTCAAACTCTCTGATCTCGCTGCAGCACCTTCTTGGAATTCAACTTGGATAGGTCATATCCTAGGCAAGAAGAAGACTTTTACATGCTTTAGCCAGTCAAACAAGGCTGCACGTGTGTGGTGCCATGCACGGGAGCAAATGACGACGTGAAGGGATAACGTCGATGCAGCCTCTGTCCAAGGCTTGGTGTTGACCTGCCGGCAGTGATTTGCGGCCAACAGATGATATGCATTACGGCCCATAGCAGTGAACTCTGTCTCTTCTGAAAACCCAATTGTTGACAAATGACGCAGGTTGCACATACAGTCTTGACCAGACGCGGAGGATGCTGCAACACAGTACAGACATGCTATGCAGCAGACATTCACTGTGGCCACCTGCCTTGCAAATTTCTACAGCGTCTTGCCACTGCCATTTGCTTACTAGTGGCGCTGCTCAGTTCACCCTGAGCAACTGACCTGAATGTCTGTACAACAAAGCCCGTACACTGCATCCCTACATACTGGCAAATCTGGTGGACCCTCAGAGACATTGAGAGGAGCTTGACATCTGCGTCGCAGTTGCAGCTTAACCCAAAGGAGCATAGACTGCTCTTTGCCTCATTCATACTTCTTTGCAGTGTCAGAGGTTACTAGTAGGTGTTATTGCATCCTTGCACAGGCTGCTTTTTCTGCTGTTGCAAGCTGCAGCTGATTTCACAAGGCTTTGTACCACACACATTGCATGATTGAAAATGCAAAGGGGAGCAGTGCAGTGAGCATGCCATGGCAGCTGCATTGCATTGAAATTTGCACTAAACTACAATCAGGTCAGAAGCAACTTGTATTGTACAGATATCGAGAGTGTGATTGCGGTGTCAAGTGCTTGAACTTCAACATAACTGTCAGGTTTTAGAAGTGCAGCCAGCAACCTTAGATTTGCTGCAGAAGCTTCATCATTGTTTTTCAGAACTTGATCCTAGGGACGCACACCAGCGTTTGAGCTGCCACATATCTCACAATTAGCAAGCTACATGTCCAGACATGTAAACTGCATAATATCATGGCTTGTAGAGCTAATTAAAGACCTGTTCAAAAGCAAAACTTCACTGCACATGACAAAGTACTTCTCATGCTAATCTGAGGTCCTGATGGCAAAATGTTTGTGTGTGTTTGTAACAAACCTTGCCATAGATTCTTCAGTGCTGGAGAGGACGATGGCTGCCTTTTTGAACTCGGTAGCAGGGAACATCGTGATGACATACCCCAGCTTCTTGAGGTCATGTTTGATGACATCTATGTACCGCAAAAGAAACACCAGCATTGAGATACCGCCTCCTGATCCACAGGGCTTGCAAGGGGGCCTTTCTCGCATGTCCATATTATGCATGGGAATCTCCCTTGGCCGCTTTGTAGAGAGGTCCCAAGTGATATTGAACCCAGCATCATACATTTTGCGCTCTGTCACTGGAAAGTTGTTGCCAACCCTCTGGACACCGTAGGCTTTTTGAATGATTGCTCTCTCAACACATTCAATCACATCCGGCCCAGCTTCTTGCCGAAACTTCTCAATCAGTATAGCCTCTTGCTTGTCATGATGCAAGTCTGACAGACCAGCAAGGTTGGCGGGAACAGACGTGCTGGCATCTGACAAAAGGTCTATCAAGCCCTGGACCTGCAATCATGGCGCTTGTCAGTGTTGCTTTGCTGCCACGGCTTGTGGCCAGCTCAGCTAAAAATGTGATTTGCAAAATGCACTCATATCACCCAAGGTACTTGGAGAAGGCACTTCTGCCATGTCTTGGCAGTCATGCACAGTGATATGTATTGCCACGTTGCATATACATGGCACATGCAGATGTAACGCAGCTAGATGACAGTGGCAGATACTGTTATTTTGGTCATTACCTGAAAGTATTCTGCTTCTTTGAGCAACTCCTGCTGTGCATGATCGCCAGGAGGCAAGACACAGTCCCCATCGCGCAAATAATTCAGAACGTAGCGGAACCACGTGCCGTCTCGATCTATAAATGCGCTTCGGAGCCCGTCTTCAAAGTCATGTAAAGCAATTTTTGCCAACAAGTTGTTTGGATCTTTGGTCACGGTCGTCAGGGACGTATTGAATAGTTGTCCGCCGACGTCTAAGGTGACTCGGTCTCCCATTGGGCTGAAGCCACAGGGCGCACCGTCTCCGGCTCGGTGACAACTGCTTTGCAAACACGCAATGGACTGATACTGCAGGTCGTTCTTGGATAGGTCCTGAGAGAAGATGGTCAGGTCAACAATGGTGTCAATGCCACTAGTGCTGACATGCTCACAAGAGGTCAATCAGACTTGGAGACTGCACGTCTTTCATCTGCCTGCAGGAGTCATACATGCTGTGCATACATCTGACACCATCAGAACATTGCAACAACCTCTGGACATCTAGTCAATATGCGCTGTAAATACATCTGACATCGTCTTGACATTACAAGATTCACTTGTCATGGAGTCATACAGGCTGTGCGTACATCCGATACCATCTTGATTTGCCGTGAATCACTTGGCATGGAATGTTTTGTTCTGGTCATACATTGAACATCTTGTCTTCTTTATTGATGTGTGACATCTGTGTGACACAACATCACCTGTCTTCTGCTGTGTCTTGCTTTGCTGATGGGTCAGACGGGTCAGACAAGTGGTCTGCCTTAGAAATGCTCATGTGGTTTTTGGGCCTTGCATGATGATGCATGGCTTGCTGCAATGGCAAGATTGCATCAAGATGCTCTTGTCATTACAGTTAAGCTATGCATCACCAGGTATGCAGCCCATAACGCATGCGTGGCCCCTGAAGGCACTCTGGCAGGTGTTGGACCTGTATCTTATGATTCTCCTGGTGTCAGACAGCTGATACAGCGAACTTAAGTTGCATAATCTACCGCTGCACGATCACACACGGAACCCTGTGCCTCCTGCAGCGCCATCTACCTGTGGTTTGCAACCGTAGACTGCTCTCCCAGGGAGGTTGTGCCCCCAATTCAGCCTTTGGCAGTGCAATATTGCAGCTGCATGGGAAGCCACAATCTGAGCCTTTCGTAACCAGTCTGGCCTGACGACCTATGTATCGCACAAGCATCTTATCATTCTGTTGCAACTTTTCTTCGGTCTGCTGGATTCAGCCCTGACGGTGGTAGCTATGCACAAGCCTTTCATCATTCATTTGCATTTTGTGTGCTGGATTTATTGCTGACAATAGTAGGTATGCACAAGCATCTCACCATTATGATGCATTTTGTCTGCTGGACTGTAATCCTGACAATGGTAGCTAAGGTGACAAGCTTCTGCCAACTGCACCTAAACCCCTGAGGCAGTATGCTTGAGGCATGGGTTTGCCAATTGGATGCAGCTTGTCGCCTTTCAAAGCGCCAGCATGTCGCGGGGTACAGTCCAGCAGGAGACAAGTGCTGTCATGTTTTGACAATGCATTGGCGTGGTGATTTCCATCAAAAAAGTACTTCAGAGTTTGCTCAGAAGTTGGCTTTGAATCAGACAGTCACATTTTAGAGCCTTTGTCCCAGGCGGTGTATTGTTCATTCAGCATAACGGTAGGCTGCTGTCCGCACAAGCCTGTATCCTTACACAAAGCTTTTGCGCTGCAAGCCTGTAGCTGCACTAGAAGCTAGACCTACACCTCGCATGATGAAGATGGCCCAACTTTTTGATTGTGCATGTGCATGTAACATCACATACACAGTACTGTGCTGTGTGGTACTGCCTCCTATGTGCTGAGTATCACCCTGCTGGCAGTACAAATGATGACAAGCTACACCAAGCTGTCAAGGCCTGGAAGGTTGCATGGGCAACAACAAAAATTCGAGCTGGGAAAGCCTGATTTGCGACATGCGCATGAGCATGTCACATCATTTCCACATTACTGTGCTTCATCGGCCTCTGCTCTGCTGACCTTCACCCGGCTGGCAGTCAGAAGGTGACAAGCTACACCAGGCTGCGCTGCCAAGGCCTGGAAGATTGCATGGGCAACAAAGTTTTCTGAGCTGAGAAAGCCTGATTTGTTACATGCGCATGAGCATGTCACATCAATTCCACAGTACCATGCTTCATGACTCTGCCTCTTCTTTGCTGACCTTTGCCCTGCTAGCAATAAGAAGGTGACAAGCTACACCAGGCCGCTTTGCTGAGGCATGAAAGACAGCAAGCCTGGCCTTGGCGACCTGACGTAGCCTGCCATTTCTCCTTTGCTGGCAGGCGTAGCCTATAATTCAGCACAAGACACTTGGTGTCAAGCCTGGCATGTATGCATCGTGGTACAGCTTGCCACTTTCTCCACTGTCCGCAAGCGTAGCTTATAATCCAGCACAAGACCGGTGGTAGCACGTCAATGGCACCTGTTGGCAATGATATTGGGCACCATGGCACATGTGCCAAGGGACATGACCTTGTCCTGTGCAGGCAGCCTTGCTTGTATACATTACCTAAGCATTTGATCATTGCAAAAGATACAACTTGTGCAACATGCTTTTCGTGCAATAGCTTGCGTGATGTGGACTGTACAATTGGATTGTACAGATGAACACACTGTTCAGGGCAGCAACAGCCTGCATCAGGCTTGTGTTTGCAGATTATTTGAGATGTCTCCAGGCACAGGCCTGATTGAGGCCATGCAAAGCTTCACCAATGCAGTGCACAGCTTACCTGCTAAGTCCTATGCAATGCCAACGGCTGACAAGTGATCACTCCACTGATCTTAAAATTCTGTTCAGAAGTATATTTGCCTGCTGCGCTTTCAAGTCCCAGCTTCAGCTCAGCAAGGTATACACAGCAGTAGCAGTCTTGATCACTGTCATGTTTACTGCAGGGGTTGGAGTCAAGACAGGACCCCTCTTGACATACAGCTTGCTGTGGCTGGCAGAGGATCTTGCGCATGACCTGCAAGCCCAGTCTTTATGGCCTCAGCGCTCACTTTCAGCCGCCACAGCTAGTTGCCAGTCACACACCAACAGGTAGCTGCTTGACCTGGTCTGAGCTGTGGCAGTGCTGCACAGGTCCAAATTACAGATGATTGCATTGTAACTTGACTGCTGTACATCCTTCGCAGCTTTCTTTGAGCTACTGAGCACATCAGATACAAGCACAGTGCGCTTGCATGTGTGCTTTGTGCCTGTACATTGATGCCATCACAAAGCAACTTATTCAAAACCATGCATGCCAGTCAAGATGCATACCATAGCTCCCTGTGTGATGTAGACTTGACAAAGCTCATAGTGCCAGCATTCTTCCAATCCCCTTTTTCTGCCTTGGCAGCCTGAGGCAGAAAATGTTCAATGCTCTGTAGGCAGCATACACACCGCAATACATTCCAGGGTCTTGCTTGCCAGGGCCCCAATACATTCAACTTTGTACTCCAAAAGGCAGCCAGGGCTTTATCGCAGGTCATTTCCCCACTCCAAATGGCATCCAGGGCCCTAGCGAAAGCCAGTTACTTTTTCCAATTGGCAGTCAGGGACCCCATCAAGGCAATCTCTGCAACCCAAAGGGCAGGTAGGGGCCTGACAAATGCCAAGGGCTCATGATTCCCCCATCTGCCTACAAAGCATGATCCAAGGTGCTTATGTTCCTTCCTGCATTGTGGCATGTGGTTCTGTCATTTTTCAATACAGTGCCAAAGTGCTGTGGTCAGTGCCCAGGTGCAGGAGCAGTGTTGCAGACTTCGGCTACACAAGAAGAAGTCTGCTTGCAGGTGCATTTGTCTTAGGCCCGTTGAGATGCAACTCGTCATGTGGTCTGGTCCAATAGGGGTGCTGTTGTTGTCAGCTCTTGCTGCATGAACAGTGCTGCCCTTCGGTCCAGATCTCAGGAAATCACAAAGACATTTGAGGACTGCGTTAAAGCTGTATTGCAAGCCATTTGTCAAAGCATGCTGCCCTGTGAGTCCTTTTGCTCATCATGTAGTCTCAATTCAAACACCTTTGTTGTCACCATCAATCTGCTGCTGTACAACAAGCCAGCTTGCAAGTGCAATCGTCTGGACTGCTTTTGGGATGACCAGGTGTACCTGTCATGTGACCTGAGCCCAGATGGTGTCTCTGTCGATGCCAAGCTCTTGTTGCGTCAACAGTGATGCCTCTGAGCTCAAATATCATTCTGATGCAAATCATAAAGATATTCAAGACTGCACTGCAACAATTTGCTTGCAGCAAGCATACTGTCAAAGTATGCTGCCTTGCTTGGCCTTGTATTCCAACGCCAATCCAGCAGCTTGGGCAAATTTGACAGTCTGCTGCCCCTAGTCCAATTCAACACTTGCATGCACAGCATCGTGCAATCTGCTGCTGAATCTTGAACATACAGGGATCTTTGTCATCTTGCAAACTGCATGTGTTCTGGCTAGTCACCAAAGCAGCGCTGATGTTGCAAGTGCAGTCCCCTATATCTTATAGACATGAGTCCTATCATGTGATCTGAGCTGTAATGCAATCTCTCCTACTGTCAAGCCTTTGCTGCATCAGCAGCGGCGCCTCTGAGCTGAGATCTCATGATGGTCAAAGTCTCAAAGACATGTGAGGACTGCACTGCTGATGCTGACTTGCGGCAGGCCTGTTGGAAAAAGTCGCTGCCTTGCTTTAGCCACAGCGCAGCTAAGCTACACACTGCTGCATCTTCCGTGACCTCCTCCGCTCAGCTTGCTTCATGCCAGATCGCAACACTCCAAGCTGCTCTGTGAAGCTTGACCTTGTGGCCAGACTCCACTGACTGTCCATGCTCACTAGCTTGAAAGCTTTGTTGCAGTACGGTATGGTCAATCTGAGATCACTAGACCTCAGACAGAGGCTTGGGCTTGCACCTTTGACACAGCCTGTTTGATCATGCCTGCAACCATGCACGACAGGGTGAGGGTGTGACAGGGTCCTTGACTTGATCATACCAGAGGTCTACAGTGCATTGTTGCAGCATGAAAGCAAGCAGATGCCTTTGCTTGGTTGTCAATTGTAGCTGGATATAATGCGGTGGCAGCAGCGTAGGTTGCATTTGACAACGGTAGTGCCTGCAGGAATACAGAGTCACACTCAAATTCCACAAGTGAATTGGAAGACTCAGTGTCAAGGTTATGCATGACTTTGGTGGAATATCGGCAATACCCTTGAGTTGGCAAGGGGTCACGAGAGGTGAGGGGCTGGGACTTGCAATCTACCTCCCCCCCCTGCCCCCTCAGCGCCTCTGCATGTGCCCAAGCCCCTGCAGCTTGACGCTATCGCCTGTTCTGCCAAAGCCTGCCTTGTCGGCAGTGCAAGGTGACAAGCTTCATCAGCCTGCATCAGCACTCTTCAGGCACTACTTGAGGTGGTGAAGGAGGCGGTGAAGCTTGTCAGATTGTCTACTGCCAGCATGCGCTAGAATGTGGTCCAGATACAGGTTGGGCACATCATGTTGTGTGGTGTGCAATGCTGGCAAGACTGCATTTTGATCCACATTTCAGTGAAGCATCTTTGTCAACAATGTCACAATCACCTCTGCCCCCCCAAGGCTCTCTGTCAAGGTTCCCCTCCTTTGGACACTGACCACCTGAGCACTGAGGGGTGCAGCATGGGCCCAAGCTGTCTTGAAGGGCTTGTCATGGTTCAGCTAACCCAATACGTATCCCAAGCACTGACTATTGGCTGCTCAAAGCCAAGTCTGACCCCTGCCTGTCATCTTGGCCTCGGGTCCAAAGGTTTACGTTTGCTGGGCAGGCCAACAAAATGGTGTGCTGTGTCATCCTGTCTGTTCTACAAATGTCTGATAACAAAATCATGTTGAAAGTGCCAAGCTGATCACTGCAGCGAAATGTGACATGGTCAATCTATATTAGCCTTCCTGCCAGGTTGGGATCAATGCCGTGCTGAGGTAGGTATGCCAGGGGTTCAGGGTTCAGGCCTAAACCCTTTAAAACCCTGCTGGAGCATGGCGCACTTCCATAAGCAAGCTGCCATGTTGCAGGAACCTTGCAAACATTGGCTGATGCACAAGTGTGCCTGCGCTCACAGCCAGCACACTAGGTGCCATCATCAGGTTGAGCTGCTCAGGATTCTTTGCAATCTGGGCAGGCCCTCAGCTGAGGCACTATCGGTGTCTGACATCAGGCACTGCTGGCACCTATCTGAGGGCTTTCTGCTTAGACACTCTGGACAGACACTCTGAAGGCATGATTTGGACACACTTTGCACATACACTTTGAAGGCACAAACTTCGTTATTGCTGCTTGCTTTGTAGGACTTGCATTGCGTTTTAGGTGTTCACTTGGTGTCAACACACAGACAGACTACATGCCATGATCATGGTCAGGCTGGCTGTACACTCTGTGCAGTCCTCACAACAGGTGCCATGAACGCTTGGCCACACTCTAGATACACATGCTTGATGACTGTGCTCAGATGGCTCTGTGCTCTGGGCGGCCCTCAGCATGCGTGCCATACATGTCAAGCGCGAGCAATGCCAGGCACGGATGGCGTGTCTTCCAGGGGCTACCTAGCTGGCAGACACTCTGGGGGCATAGGTGTCATCGAGATTGCTTGCTGTGTAGGACTTGCAATGCCTTTTAGGCGGTCATTCGCTTTCAACACACAGACAGACTACTTGCCCTGATCAGGCCCAGGCTGGCTGTACACTCTGTGCAGCCCTTACAACAGGTGCCATGAACGCTTGGCAGACACTCTAGAAACATATGCTGGATGATTGTGCTCAGATGGCTCTGTGCTCTGTGCGGCCCTCAGATTGCATGCCATACGTGTCAAGCGCGAGCAACGCCAGGCACGGACGGCGCGTTTTCTAGGGGCTGCCTAGCTGTCAGGCACTCTCAAGGCACAGCATCATTGATATTGCTTGCTTTGGAGGACTTGCATTGCCTGTATGAGCTGTTCAGGCTGGCCAGCATGCATAGCTGCACCTTGCCGATATGCTGAAGGCATGTGTAGCTCTTTGCATGGCACATTTGTTGCGGCTTTCTCTCGTGGTCTCAAGGTTGGGATGCTGAAATCAGTGTGGTTGCCAAAGCTGGTCTCTGGTGGCATTGCTGCATACAACGTTCACTCAACTGTGTTGGCAAAGTAATCAGCAGCTTGGAACGTTTCAGATCAACAATTGGGTTGTGGCGTTGATCTGAGCCGGTCTCAAGCTGCTGGGTGACCACGGTCATGGGCGAAGGCTGAAAACGCTGAGTCAAAGCTGGTAGGGCCAAAAGAGGCGCCAGCAATACCATGCATACACTTATCAGGGCACCTCATCAGCAATTCTGCTTGCATCTGAGTGTATACACGGGAACAGTCCAACAGCCTTACAAACGTTCTCTAGTGTCAAGAGATGTTCATCACCCTCACAAACAAGAGTTGTGGTCTGGTCCTGTTATGGAGGACTGTTGAGAGTGACTCACAATACTCTCTTGCCAAGAATGATTGAATGCATATCAACTAAAGCAGCACAAAGCTGTCAGCACTGCACACTGCCTGTGGCCTTTTCAAACAAGCCAAGGCCTCATCTGATGAATGTCTGGCAGCCCCAAACAGCAGCACAACACTTTCTTCTGCTGCAAGAGCATGTCATGGTCAAGCAGCACTGCGGCCTTATGTTGACCTGAAGGTCGCAGGGCTGATTGATCATGGTGTTATTGTTGCTGCAGAAGGCGCTTCACCGTTTCTGCTGAGAGCTTCCAGCAAGCAGTTGGGCAGTTTGGCCTTGGACTGCCTTCTGGCCTTGTCAAACCCTGCTGTGGTACATTGAGAGATCTCGAGATCTAGATAATTCCATTTCCGGGTGTTGTTGGTGCACCTCACCTTCAATGTCCAAAGCTGCTGTTAAGGATTGCTTTTGCAAGCGCTTCATGATGCTGACAAGCTGGTTGTAGCACGTCGGAACCAGCTATGTTATCCCACCAAATCTGTGGAATGTACCCATGCTGAACATGCCTGCATTGAGGACTCATATTGCTTGTTGAGTTGTGCAGAACCAGTAAGGCGCATGTTTATGCTGCAAGAGTAGTTACTAGTACTTACTGGACCAAGTTCCTGCGGAATGAGTTTCCAAGTGTCTTGTGGAGGTTGACAAAGCTTGGGTGCACAAGGAAGGAGTTAGCTACCTTAGCTGCAACGAACCGTTGCAAACAGCTTGGCACGCTGCTGCAAGTCCAGGTAAAGTCGCCAACCAACTCATTCTTTGGTGCCAGAAAGCCACCTGAGGTATCAAGGTCTCAGTTTCCTCTGCTCAAGCTGAACACTGTCCACAGCAGCTGTCATTCTTTGACTTCATTCGCTCATTTGCTTAAGGTTTGAGGTGGTTGTCAGACATAAGTTGGGTTTGTGGGGCTGCTACGCTGCTGAGAACACACTGATACAAACTGTTCGCACTCAGGGCTAACACTAACACCTTGGAGCTGATATGAAGGCCTTGTCATAATACAGACAGCACAGCAGCAACCCAAAGCCTGTGTTCTCTGCCACTCTGTGTCAAAAGTGCCATGTTTGGCTCAGAGTGTCAAAGGTCAGTGGTTTGGATCAATGCTGGGTTTGCTGAATTGTGATTGTGGCTGGACCCGCAAAGCACTGAATCTGCTTGCTGCTCAGCCTTGACAGCAGTGTTCATGACAGAAATTCTAACACGCTCTTTGTTGACCCTGCGCTCTTTGCCACTCTGTGTCAAATAGGTCCCTGCCATGTTTGGATCAGACTGTCACAGTTTAGTGTTTTGGATCACTGCTGGGCTTGCTGGATTGCAAATGTGGCGGGACCTGCAGAGCACTGAATTTGCTTACTGCTCAGCGTCAACTGCAGTGCTGGCACCAATCAGCAAGGCAAGGCAGACCACAGTTTTGAAAAGCTTACTAACAGCTTCACCAGTGGTCAGCACTCTGCATTTTGCTGGAATGGACCAGTGCTGATGTCATACGATACCTGGTGATATTGTATGTATGCTGCTGTCAGCGGCAGTATCACACATGGTTATGGCGTTATGGCATCAGCAACAGAACAGCTTGACAGTACAGCGACATAAGGCACAACGCGCACTGATAGCTGGTCTGTGATGGAGCAAACACAATGCGTGCAGCCATCTGCAGCAGCCACGAAGCATTGCACCATGCCATTGCTGCATAAGTGCTACAGGGTGCTCAAGGCACTGTGTCAAATCCTTTCATACCAGGGCATAGCCTGAATTGGTTGGATTGAGGCATTTTAAATCAAACAACAGAATATGAGTTCAGTGAATCCTGTAGATGCGCTGAATCAACCAGCTAGAGGCTGCTTCATCAACAAGTGGCCATATTGATCTGTAAACGTGCTGCATGATGTCAGCCTACGTCAGCTGTCATCAACACATCAGGCTGACTGTGTAGTGTTACAGCGGCAAACCCAGCTGCAAGGCATTTTTATGCACATCAAGAGCATTGCTGGTTGATGATGAAGTTGCTGTACAGCTGCCTCAGGTGGCTCACTATTGAAGTTGACACAACAATAGTGAGCCACCTGTGGCAGCTGTACAGCACTGTGCCATGCCAGTGCTGCATACTGCTCCAGGGTGCTCAAGGCAGTGTGTCAAAGCCCTCACACACCAGCATACAGCCAGCGATAAGGGGCTGGAGGCATTGATGGCAACAAAGGGCACTATTTATGGCTTTGCTTGTGCTGTAGATGCGCTTAAATGATAAATATGAGCCTTTCACACAGCTGCGACATTGGCCAGATTGATCTTTACTTGGGATCATGTTGTCAGCCTATGTCAGCCACCAGCAACAGAACAGCTTGACAACGCAGTGACAGAACGCGCTATTATGCACGCTCATGGCATCACTGGTCTGTAATGAAGCAAATTCATTACCCAATGCATCCAGAAGCAGCTGTGCAGCTTTGACCCATGCCATTGCTGCATCACTGCCTCAGGGTGCTCAGGCCGTTGTGTTTGATTCATCACATACCAATATACATCCAGCATAAAGATTAGTGGTGTCAGTGCAGCATGCCTAAAGGTCAATGCAGCACCTTACACTGTGAGCATGCTCGATCATTTTAGCGCATCTACAGCATCAGTAAAGCTGGCAATAGCCCTTTTGCACCAATGCCTCCAGTCCTTCAGTTCTGGCCGTAAGCTTGTATGCTTTGGATCTCACATGATAACTTGAGCATCCTGGAGTTATTATGCAGCAATGTTATCGTGCAACGCTTCACAAGCTGTCTGAGTTGCTCAAATTGTTCTGTTTGCTCCATCACAGACCAGTGGTGCTCTTGATGCGTATTGTCATGCCTTCTGGCAGATTTTGCTGCTGCATTACGGTATGATCAAGCTTTTCTGCTGCTGATGGCTGACATGGGCTGACTTCATGCAGCAAGAAGGTCAATTTGGTCAATGAAGCAGCTTCTGAACCTGCTCAAGCTGATCAACTCGGCGCATCGACAGCATTGGCAAAACTCAATTTACCGCTTCTTGCTGCAATGGAGTGCCTCAAGCTCTACAATCCTGGCCGTATGCTGGTGTGTGCTGATCTCAACATAACGCCTTGAGCACTCTGGAGCAGTCAAGCAGCAATGGCGTGCTGCTGGCCTGAGCCAGCTTGCTTCAGGCAGTATGTTCGCTCCAGCACAGACCATTGATGCTGTTTGTATGCATCAAACTACTTTGCGGCAGTTTTGCCGCTGCAATCCTGCACGGTCAAGCTGTTCTATGCCTGTGAATCCTGAATTAGACTGAGGTTATGTACTGCGTTGACAACCGATTTGGTCACCGCTCAATCCAGCAGATGCATGCAGCATAACATGCTTGTATTTATCAACTTCATGCATCTGCAGCATTGACAATACTTTCAGAATCTGTTGTTTCTTGTTTTTACATGCATTTTCAGCCCCAACTTGTGGCTGTATGACAATTTGTGATGAACTTGAACACAAAGAGTTGGACAGCTTGGAGCAGTATTGAGCAAGGCCAGGAGCAGTGCTTCCATGCTGTTGCAAGTTGCTCGATTGAGTGCGTTTGTTTATCATGGACTGGTTATGCTGCTGATGTGCATCATCATGCCTTGCGCCAGGTGTTGCTGCTGCAGCACGTTGTCATCAAGCTGTCGTGGTACTGACTCCTTGAATAGACTGTTGTGTCACGCAGTGCACTGGCAGATTGATCTGGCCACTGCTCAATGCAGCAGCTTTTGCTGCGAACAGGCTCTTGTTGATGAACTCAGCGCATCTGCAGCGTTGGTCTAGCTCTCAAAATCGATTGGTTACTGCTTTTACATGCATCCCAGCCCTCAACAGTGGCTGTACGACAGTATGTGATGACCTCAAACATGATGAGTCAAACAACTTGGAGCAGTGATGCAGCAAGCCAAGGAGCAATGCCGTACTGCTGCTGCAAGTTGCTCAACCGATTGTGTTTGTCTGTTGCAAACTGGTGATGCTGCAGATGTCATGCAGTACGCTGATAGGTTTCTGCTGCAAGTATAATTTTGATGATCAATTCAGGGCATCTACAGCATCAGCAAAGATGTACTGACTGCGGCAGATCAATGAACGCACCCCTTGATTTTTGGCTGTACACTGGTATGTGTTGGACATGACACAATGCCTTGAGCACCTTGGTGTACTGTTGCAGCATTGCCATGATGCAATGCTGACACTGAGCTCCAGGTTGCTCTAATCATTGTGTGCGCCCCAGCACAAGTGATGCTGTTAATGTGCATCGAGTTGTCTTGTGGCAGGTTTTGCCGCTGCAACCCTGCACCGGTGCTGTCGGCTGACCCTAGATCAGTGTTATGAATGACTTTTGTCACTGCTCAATGCAGCAGCTTCTGCTGTGTACATGCTTGTGCTGACTGTTTCAATCCATCAATGCGTATGGCGTCAGCAAAGCTGTAATTTCTGCTGTTCGCTACCACTCAATGCCTCAAGCCCTGGAACCCTTCCTGCACTTACTGTTTGCTGACGTGTGATGGACCTAACACAATGCCTTGAGCAGCCTGGAGTACAGTTGCAGCAAATGGCGTGCTGCAAGGCTGCGACCAAGCTCCAGGTTGTTCTAGGCATTGTGTGTGCTCCAGCACAGACCAGTGTTTCTGTGAATGTGCATCAGCATGCCTTGCAGCAGATTGTGCCGCCACAATACTGTCCTGTTGTGCTGTTCTGTTCTGTTGCTGACAGAAAGTTGCATGCAGGCAGTCGAGCCCAAGTACGACTTGTATGCTGTCAGCTATCACAGCGGGACACATGAGTCTGGCCATGACTGGGCAAAGTGCAAACTCCCTGATGGCACCTGGTGGTGCTTCAATGACGGAAGGGTGAATCGTGTCTCAGCAGATGAAATCTGCACACCAGAAGCCTACTGCCTGTTCTACAGACGCCAGCAGGAAGCAAGGCAAGACCGACAGGGTGTCATGGCAGAGGCCTTTGCTGGCCAGCCAGACATGGCAGCAGGTTCTGCAGAGCAGTCAGACATGGCACAAGGTTCCGCAGGGCAGTCAGGCGCAGCTTCCGTAAGCACATCTGGTACTGGTTCATACCTGGGTAGTGCATCATCACGGCACACCGGGTCACTAGGTCAGGCAGGCATGCAGCAGACTTCCACAGCCAGCAATCAGCATGCAAGAGGTGCTGTACAGGGTCCAGCACAAGCCAAGCCGGCGAACAAGAAGCGACAGGCGCAGCACCGCAAAAAGAACAAGCGGGGAGAGGAGGCTGCAGCAATAGCAGCAAAGAAGCAGAAGGAAGCAGGCGGCCAGTAGCGACTTCTTTTCTTTGCATTGCTCTGCTTCTTTAGGCAAGGCACTTGTGCAGCAGGCTTGCACTGCCAGCAGTTTGAGATGGAACGATTGAGCTTCCCTGCAAAGGCTGCTGCAGACAATGTCAAACAGTGGCAGGAACAGTCTTGCTAAAGCAAGTATGAAGCAACAAGTTCAGCTGAAAGCCATTTCTTTTATTCAGTTTAATTTTTTTCGCAGGTTTTGATCAGCAAATCAAATGCTTGCCTTGTTCCTTACCCTTGCTAGCTTACCCTACCCTCCTTCTCAGAGCACATGGTCCAGAACCCAAACCCTAGCCTTCTTCTGTTACAGTAAAGGCAGTCGCTTAGCAACCACACCAAGTACCTGCTTGCTGTTGAGTCAGGACCCTGCTCATATTGATAGATTGATTGTTGGCCAAAGCGATGCAGACAGAACCAGTCACATTCTGCACGGCAGGATGGACAACAGCGCATGTCGCAATGCCATGACGCAGCAAAATTAATGCTGCACCGGTGCAGGACCTTGTCCATCACTCTGTCATGCACAGTCGCTTATCTGCTGCATTATCACCGCTGTCATTTCGCAGAGGTCTGCAGCTCCAATGCTTGTGATAGAGGTTATGCTATGCACGTGAGCCACCCTCAGTGCAGAAGAAGTGTCAGTAAAAGCTCTGGAGTTCGTTTGCTGCATAATGGTCATGGCAACATCTGGTGCCAGCTTGAAACTTGAACCCATTTGGCTTGCAGGCGAGTTTACATGACTGTGCTCACACTGGCCACAGAGCAGGCGCAAAATAAACAGGTTTAGTGTCTCATACGTTGAGAGAGGGTTCATTTTGTGCTGAGAAGCAAAGCAACTCGACAAGTCAAAGTCACTGAAGACGCAGTACATCCATGTCTGTACCTAGACTGCCTGACAAAAACCTCACATCGCTAACAGAACAGCATGCAGCAAATGCCACACAAAGTTATGGTGATAAGCGCTGTAGCACTGCACTCTTGGAGAAGAAAGCTATGTCAAGGCACAAACACTCTCAGATGTAAGCTGAGCCTTTCTGCCCATTTGGGCAATCTCATCTGGACCAGAACTACAGCATACAAGCAGGATATGCCTGGTATTACCATATGTATCAACAACAACGTGCTGCCTGCATGGAAGCTCTGAAGCCCCATGTGACAGTCAACTCAGGTACTGGCTGTTGCCATGTAGCAGCTCACAAAGCCATTGCAACACTCAAGGCTCAAGAAGAAGGCTTCAGCCAGAACCCCCAACCGCCCCCCCCCCAGGGACCCCAAGTCATGTAAGACCTGGCAAAGGGGTGGAGGATGGGTGACACTATACAGCCTGGGAAGATGCACTGAGTCTTGATGATGACTGACCGCCACGCAGGATCCTTTGAACATCTGGGCTGACGCCGTTGAGCTCATCTGGATACCAGTTGAACAGGGGTGGTAGCGGTCGCCCTGCAGCAGCAAAACAGCTGTGTCACAACCTAATTGCAATCAGCGATCCTTGACATTGGACAAAGCCCAGAGAAAGCTATCCTGTGCTCAAGCAACAACACTATTCAAGATGATATCATGGAGTCAAGAACCTTATGCACCAGACTAGGGACGGAGCAACTGTTATAAAAGGGCAGCCGCCGTAAGCAAGCTAATTGCAAAGCCCATTATGAACAGCGTGGTGTTGAAACAGATATGCAGACCACAACCTGTGCTGTTGACAGGACTCAGGGGATGGCGACCATGCAGTGCGAGGCTGCTGATCTCAGCAAGAGGACTGACCGTTTGGAAGGGTGGTGTTGGGGTCTCTGAGCTCATCAAAGAAGGGGTGTGTGAGGGCCCCTATGGCTGTCACCCTTGTCACAGGACTGTAATGCAACAGCTTGGACACCTACGCACAAAATCAGCCTGTATCAAAATGCTTGTGCAGCTGTCTCAGCATACTTGCTTGCAGCCAGGCATGTAGGCACAGAAAACAAAGCAGCGCCAGGCAGCACAAGCTTGGTCACCTGTGCACAGAAACAGCCTGTGTCACAAAGCTTGTTGAGTTATTTGGGTGTACTACCATATGCGTGGTGCAAACATGATGACAGGCAAAACAGTAATACCGGATAGCAGCAGCAGAGACCAAGATGTGCTTCACATCTCTGCAGAGAGGTTTGTCACTGACTACATTGTTCAAGAAGATGTACAGCATTGACATGACTGAACTGTTATCAAGAGAGCATGCACTTGTCTCAAACGGGATCAAGGAAAGCCGGAAGTCATGGCCACAGCAACAACGAGTTAAGACAATTGCGAGAGATTGTAAATGCACGTTGGCTGCACAGCAGACTAAGAAGAGCCTCGTTAGGACTGTGTACAGCTTTGCTGTCAACCCACTGGCTATCACATGGGTGTGAAAGCAACAGCATGGTGAGGCACTGCACTGGAACGACATCTTCTCATGATTGATATTAGCATGAAGAAGGCGTGCATACCAGGTCGACTGCATCAGGAGGCATGCGCTTGCTGAAGACCTTGCTCCAGGGGTGCGCTGTGATCTTGGGGAACTTGAACTCGGTGTAGTTGGGGTTCATGCTGTAGATCTCCTCACGTGTGGGCGTGCCCAGCACCTTGATGATCTCTACTAGCTGATCCACCCCACTCTCACCTGCACTTTGCATTGTTGCTTGGCAAGATGCTTGCTTAAGACATTTGTTCCAGTCAGATTTGCGTTGTATGCCTTGCATTGTCTGCAGCTATTCATATGCCATGGCAGATGATGACATATTTCACTGTAAAAGACAACATTGCACTGTTCAAGTCGCTGCCTTATGATGCGGCAGAATGAGTGTAATAAGGGATGAGAAATACAGACTACATGACAGCCACAGCAGGCTCGCAAGGGCTGACAGCAGAGGCTGAAATCAACAGCTTCCAGGGCCTCCTTCATAACATTGGTACCTTTGGGACAGTCCAAAGAGGCCACTGTGGCTGCAGGCCACAGCCTTCTGCCTGAGATGTGTGCTGCGACTGACTAGCAGTGAGAGACGGCATGAGGAAGCACACCACAGGATGCGTCGATGTATGAAATGCAGACAAAACAGCAGATGCCGTGACAAGACAGTCAGAGGCTATCGGAGGGACTGACCTGGGAAGATGGGTTTGCCTAGGAGCAGCTCTGCCATGACACAGCCCACTGACCACACGTCTATAGCGGCTGTGTAGTCTGTTGCGCCAAATATCAACTCGGGCGCCCGGTAGTACCTGCATCAGTAGTCAGCAGTCTTCAAGAGCCGCTGGGACAGATTGGAGCCTGGTGCATGATTAGCACGCAGGGACAGCAGTTGCCTATATTGGCTTACAGATCGTCTAGACTTGCCGTACCCAAGGCTATTAGCCCAATCTAGGAAGGGCTTTGTCAAAGCACAATGAATGGCAGATTGTGAGACTGCACAGCATTGTTTCAGATTGCGTTAGGCAGGCAGTCAGTCCGTTGCTCAAGGAGGGACAAGTTATGAGATGTGAGATGCAAAATGCGCTTGTATATTTGTACAGAACAAAGATAAATGCCGCAATGAAGATAAAGCTTGACTGACAACAGATAAGTCTCAATCAGTCTGATTTTAATGCCAGAACATGGCAATGACCACTTTGTCACGCGGTCTACAACACAGAGAAGCCCTTCAGCAGCCGGCACATGGCTAGCGTCAGTAAGACACATTCAGAGCATGATATTGCAATGACACAGGGGTCAATTTTGAAAAAGAAGAGTCTTAGACAGCTGACCTGGAGCAGATGTAGGAGATGTTGGGCTCGCCCTTCATGAGCACCTTGGCGCTGCCGAAGTCACACAGCTTGAGCTGGTGGGTGTGCGTGTTCACCAGCAGGTTCTGCGGCTTGATGTCGCGATGGCACACCTGCATGCTGTGGATGTGTGCCAGCGCCCGGCACATCTGCAACGCAATATAACAGTGAGCTCAGCGCCCAGCACTTCTGTGGTCACAACAAAGAGCCCATTAATCTCAACTAATTCATGCACAACCAGTTTGCAAGGCTGATGAATTGAAGCTTGACGCTTTGTTTACGCGTTAAGTATTGCAGACGAGACGAGCCAGTTGAAGCCAAATTGTACTGATAAGACCAGGTTGAAACCACAGCAATTTGATCTGTTGAATTGACCTGGTAGACTTGCAGCTTGACAGAGAGGGTGGGCATTCTTTGGCCGTTCTTGGAGTAGTGCTTGCCGATGCGCTAGACAGTCTCTGGCACATACAACAACAATGCATTGCACACTGTTTCAAGCATTTGAGAATCATGACTCCAGACTAGTATGGGAAGGCAAACCTAGGCCAATGCTCAAGCATCTGGTCATATTTTCAAACTGACCTGGTAGACATACAGCTTGACAAAGAGGGTGGGCATCCTCTGGCCGTTCTTGGAGTAGTGCTTGCCGATGCGGTATACCGTCTCTGGCACAAACTCTAGAACCAGGTTGAGGAAGACCTCGTCCTTCTCAGTTGTGGTGTAGAAGCAGTGCTTGAGCTGGACCACATTGCAGTGCTCCATCATCTTCATGATCTGCAGCTCCCGGTTCTTGAAGCGCTTGTCTTGCAACACCTTCTTGATTGCCACCTGCATTGCACTTGCAGACTTTACAGCAGTACCACTGTATAACAGTAACAGACGCTGAGTATGTGTAATATAGTTTGAACAATTTGCAGCTCTTCAATCTTAAGGGGTTTGTTTTGCAGCACCTTCTTGACTGCCACCTGTACCAAACAGCATATGTGACTTGACTGTGCGTAACATCCCAGTATCGCGATGGCTTGCAAACAATGCAAGTGCCTTTGATAGGAAACCTCTAAAAGCACCGTCTGCACCGCACAGTCAGCAATCGGTTTGGTGTGAAGCGGAGGGTCACATTGCAAGGGCTTGTTGCCACCTGCTGGAACAGTGGCAGGCGATGAATTTTGTGACCTGCAGCCACACTGATTTGAATGATAAGCACGCCGCGTACGTGCGGCGCTTGGACAACACGCTTGCAAGCTAAGCTAAGCCTGTTCTGCAAGTATGCCTAGCTATTTGCTGTATCTGCGAAGCAAGCTGCAAGCTTCCTGCATTTGCAGGCACGTGTTATGCTGTGAAGCAGATACACACACGTTCTGCTCTGACCAGTAGAAACTCAAGGGCTGTGGTGTGGCAACAGGGTTGTGAACTGCCGTTGAAATCGGAGCTTTCACTAATTTCCGGCAGATGATGCCCCCTCTTGTTGCACTGCGTTGCTGACTTGAATCTGCAAGCTGACTTCCTGATATGAGCTGCGGCCCCTTCCTTGGACGAGGTCTGTTCCTCAAGAGGATACCGACCAAGATGACCTTATTGCATACAGTCATTGCAGGAGAGTAAAGCATATTTCACACCACCCAAATTGCTTCATAACAAGGCATTGAAGGCAGCTGATTTTGAGAGCGAACCGTTTCTCCTGTCTCCAGGCAAGTAGCCTGAAAGACCACTCCAAAGGAACCATTGCCAACCACACGCTCAGTGGAATAGTTGATGGACTGCCGGCTGGTGCCCCCCGTGGCTGTTGTGGAGATGACATGCCCACATACGCTTGGGTCACCCTCTACTACACGCCCTTCATACACCTGCAAAAGCAAGAGCCTGCTGTCAATATTGCTGAACAAAAGCTCAAAGGCTGTGCTGCCTTCTTGAGCATATGCGCCATTGAACGCCTCTAGTGTGAATCTTTGAGCTTCTGCATTGCTGAACAAGGGGATGCTTGACTGTGCTGTCACCCAGAGCCTGCAATGTGAAGTCCAAGTTTGGCTTGTTTTGGCAAAACAAGCTTGTGCGTGATCTGATGATGCTTTGGCTGTGTGTAACCTCAGAACCTCAAAGCTGTAAGCACTTGATGTCTGCTGTGTTCGGTGATGAATGTGTTCCAGGCATTGAAACATTGCCCCGTGCCTGCAAGACTGTGTATGCTGAGTACAAATCAAGCCACAGCAGCAAAAGTATGCAATGGCAGGCTCTGTCTGTGAACTCTTTTGAAGTTGAAAAGCCGGCAAAATAGTCCCAAGCAGCATGGAATTTGCTGCTCAAGAGTCAACTTTGCGCGGAAACACCTTTAAACTTGTAGTGACATGCTGCCCGCAGCTCATCATGTTTGTGCAGTTCTGAGCCACATCAAAAAATATGTCCAATCAAGGTAGGCTTACAGATTGGCGAAGGCTGAAGTTCTGCAAAGATAGTTACAAGCAGATCACAGACTTACCGCTTCTTTGCCATCTCGCTCCTCTTTCAACCTGAGCTGGGTCAAGCTCTGCGCAGGTAGACAGCATCAGTCAATACATCAAGCCTGCTGATTCAGACATAAGCAAAGCAGCAAGAACAGGCACACCAAGATCAGCTACAAGTGCTGCAGGTGCTGAGGCAACAATGGGTCACACAGCAAGGACTGCAAGGGCAGTAGGTACCTGAGGCAGTGCTTCAGCATTTCCTTTCGAGGAGGTGCCTTGGAAGCTAGTACCAGGTGCCTGCATACGAGAGACAGCTTTGTCAGAACTTGCGCCAAACAAGGTCTGTCACAACAGTGCTAAATTGGGTACACAGCTGTGAGTCAGAGGCTTTGCTCACCTGTGTTGGACGCCTGTCTACAAGCCCTGCATCACAACAAGGAAGAAGCAACGTGAGTGACCAGAATTGTAACAACTGCAGAATCTGACAGTCAAGAAGCCAAAGCTATGTGCAAGTAAAGGAGTTGAAAGCATACCATCTGTGGGGCCTGCTGCCAGCTTGGTACGCTTCTGCGTTGCGTCCAACTGCAGCGGCAAGTCGTAGGTAAGAACGCTGCAGGCGGTTGGCGAAATTAAACGCCAGACAAGGCTTTGACCGATACCTTGTCGCCTGTGTCTCCACCCTTCCTGCTAAGTGTTGCTTTGAAGAGGTCCATAGGGCATGAGACTGCCCCAAGGACCTTCTGAGACCTTGTCAGGGCTTCAGGTGACCAGACGAGGGTCTTTTCTGAGCCTGTTCTGCTCTAGCTCAAGAGCGACTGTTCAAACAGGCTATCATGTTGCTGCAGGGTTACCGTTGGACTACTGAATCTCGTCCGACAAAGAGAAGCCAAATGCGGACCTGACACACTTCCGAAGCTGATCAAAGGTGTCACCCAACGGCAGGCTCGAGATCGTTGCGCTCAAGTTGCACGGAGTCTCCGGGTGAATTGGCAAAATTGAGTTTATGTACAGGGACTCGGTCGTCCCGGTAGCAAAACAGAAATGAGAAGCCACTGCACCAAGTGCATTTGCAGGTTCTGCGAGATTTGATTGGACACGGCAAGTGGAAAGTCGTGCTCTGCACGTTGCCTGGTCAATCACCGGCTGATCTTTTGCTGATAAGCTTATCAGTTCTCGCAAGCAGCGAGTCACTTTAGATCCGATCACTCGCACCATCTAGTTTTCTAGCGTCTTGCCCGATAAAGGTCAGCTTAGAGCAGCAGACGAGCATCATGGCAGAGCAGAAGGCTGAGAACAGCAAGCCTCAGCAGCCAGCAAAGCCAGTGGACGATGATGACGAATTTGAGGAGTTTGATGTAGAAGGTAGGTTGTAAAAGGCTGACTCCATTTGTCATAACGCAGGCTCAGATGCATGACAGGTCTGTTCTCCAGATTGGAAAGAGGAGGACGAAGACCCAGCGAAGGCAGATCTGTGGGAGGCTGACTGGGATGATACAGCAGTCAGCGACAACTTTGCACAGCAATTAAGGACAGAGCTGCAGCAACATGCAAAGAAGTGACTTGATGAAGCTTTGAACTTGACTGGATCAGCTCTGCTGCTGGAACTATACTCAGCAAGATGAGAATTGTCTGACCATTGCAGCAATGCTACATACTCTTGTGGCAGGACCTGCTGTAGCAACATGATATACCGTGTTGCCCGCTAAACTTATAATAAGGGTCAAATACGGGAGCCATTTTTTGGTGTTAAAATCAGACTGATCATTGATGATGATTTGGCATGTGCGCTGTGCAGACGCGACTTTGTCAAAATCAACAGCAACTTTTGCATCATTCCATGACAAGGATCATGATCAGCGGCTGACATGTTGCCACAGACACATTCGTTTAAGAGTCATTGTTCGGCAAAGGGCACCACAGTACTGTAGCGTGATGCTAGCTGGTGCTTCTGCTTGTGGCAGCAGCCTACGCAGGATCAGGTTGCACTTCACAGTGCAGATGCGGCACAGCATTTTCATTGTTTGAGCACGAGATTGAATGGGAAGGACAATACATCTGTCTGACAGCTGCACCATCATGACCAGCAGTTTTGGCTATGGCAATTTGGGCACTGCACTTGTCTCCGTCTACCCTGCTGCAGCATTGCTCTGAGCATGAAGAAGCACATACTCACGGCTACTGTGGCCAAACTTGATCATGTCCTGCAGTCACCATCAGGTCGTTTTCAGGACTACACATCATTCAAAACCGCGTGCTGCTCATGGTGAGCCGAATCAAATTCATTTTCCAGAGTAGCAGTCATTCAGATATTGAATCGGCGGTTGTTGCACTGGGGTTCTTGTCGTACTCACCCTTTCCAGCAGCTCATAGTATCGCTCTGCCTCAATTTGATCATTGTTGAGGTAGGTGCCATTGGCACTGCCTAGGTCCATGAGGTAAGGCCTGACAGCACTGACCATCATGCCATCAGCTCCTTCCTTTTCAGTCAGCCTGTGGCACCAGTGGAGCTTGAGCAAAGCACTTGACATAATGCTCACTACAGACAGACAAGCAAAGATGCACAAGTGCAGACTTGCTATGCTTTGCAGCAAAGTTTCCCTATGAACTGCCCCTCACAGGGGCCAGAGGCAATCCTGCTTGCAAACGAATTTTCCAGCCCTTGCAAAGTGTCTGTCCATGTGTGTCAGGATGCAATGCAAAATCAGATACTTGTGTCATGCTGCCAGCATGTTCTGCAGCCTTGGACCATGCACAGCCAGCAAATGTACATTTTCGTTATACAACTTGGCAGACCAGCAATGATTGGTTTACAACTTGCCCCTTACCTATACTGCAAGACTGCGTGCTGCTTGCTGATGGAGGGGTGGTCCAATGGCACGTCAGCCACTCTGCGTTCCCGCCCAAACAAGTAGCAGGTCTGGCGGTGTATGTACAGGGGCTTGTCAATGGGCTCCGCTGCACAATCGCTGCTTGTTAAGTACGCTGATGGCAACAACAACAATGATCCAGACCATGATTGCGCACATTTTCTAGCGTATGTTGCTGGGTGTGTGCAATACAAGTCAGTTCGTGCCAGAGAGACTTATCTTGAGCAAAATGATACAGACGTCTCATGTGCAAACATGGGACGTCTGACAATGCAATGTCATTCCAGACATTCCTTAGGTCGAGGTCAGATCCAATTGCAATGCAGGGCTTCTAGATGCACTCACATTGTCATGAATCACAGGAATATATTCAAAATTTTGCGGATAACAAATTACCGTTGGGCGCTTGCAGCTTTGTTAGGTATACAAGGGTCATAAAAGTTTGTCAGTGGTACTACACTTGTATCGGCTTTGCTGAGGCTCACCAAAAAATCTGGCAAAACAGCACACCTTCCGTGCAGCAATCAATGGCATGATTCGATTTGACGGCCATGTAAGCAGGAGTCTGTATGGGCCTATGAAGATGAGACAAGCACCATCTCATGCGTTTGCAAAGCAGCTCACCGTTCTTGAAGCCATACAAGCGCCACATCTGGGAGGGCTTGCGTGCCTCTGGAGGCTCTTGATGCACCAGCACCACTCCTTTCACGGTGTTGCTTTCTGCCGCCAGCTTGCCAGACAGGGCAAAATTGGCCTCTGGCTCTGGTTTGTCTTCCTTGCCTTGCTTGCCATCAGGCTCTGCAGATGCGCACACCAATTAATACATGTCGAGACAAGGCAAAAGAGGTAGATCAGCACCACGCCCTTCACAGTGTCACCAGCTTGCCAGACAAGGCAAAGTAGCCTCTGGCTCTGGTTTCTCTTCCTTGCCTTGCTTCCCATCAGGTTTTGCGTCAATGCTAAGTGATACGCATGCCTGCGGATGCTTACACATACCAGTGCAAGGTAGGACTAGGCGAGGCAGCTTTCAACACAGCAAGAGGAGCTATGGAAAAACACGTCAGTGCACAAGCACATCACACTGGACTGGCTGAGCTGTACAGCGCTGCGGTAGTTGAGCTTGTCAACCTACCCAAAATGGACACACTATTCAGCGTTGAAGCTGATGGCGCGGCATTGATTTTGCCGGTTTTTTTGGTAGTGCTATGCAGTTGGGCAGAGGTACAATGGCAGCTTTCACCTGCATGCCTGAGACAATGCCCTTTCAAGTGTACGACAGACAGGGCACAAGAGCACATGCTGATCTCAGCAATGCAAGCAGTGTTGTACTGGTATCGCACAGCAATGCAGCTTACACGCAATGACCTTCTTGCTCCTCAGCATTTTGCTACCATCACTGAGCTCTTGAGCAAGCGCACATAGTATGCCCACAACAGCTGCTGCAGGTTCTGAGCACAATGTGGTGCCAAAGGCTGCACACTCTCAAAGCCATCTCAAATACTGCAGGAAGCTGCAGCATGAGCCTGATCTGGACAGCGTGCAAGTGACTGTTGCACGCGACATGGAGCCCATGTCTGTTTGCCTTGTCACATAGTGCGGCTGATCAAGCAGCCCAATAATTGGTAGATCAAGGTCCACTTGTGCAAGAATATGGTTTGCAGAAGCTCACGATTGCCAGGTTTGCCCCACTGCTCAGGCCCTTTGTCATCTTCCTGTCCCCATCGGTTTTGCCTTCTAGAGCTTCCATTGGCTGGTCCTCCTTTTGGCTGTGCTTGAACAAGGTGTGACTGAGGGGGCGGTGGGGGAAGCCCTTGATCCCTTGCCCCTGTGTGGTCCCTTGCTGCCCCATGATTGTCTGATCTCACAGGCCTCCTGCAGTAAGGTGCAACAAGTTTGACATGAGCACAACTTTACTGCCAAACAATGTTGCACAGCAGCCCATTGTCCAGGGGCTGTCTGAGGGGCCAGTCGGGGCAGCCCCTGATTCCTTGCCCATGTGTGGCTAAACCATCATTGCCTGATCTAACAGGTCTCCTGCAGCAAGATGCAACATTTGACTGCCATTCCTTGTGACACACTGTTGCAGCATTGCAGTTGCCCTTGCTGCGTTGTCACAATTGCTAGCACAGTGTCTTTGTCAGCAAGTCACAGTCTGCTTGCAATTGCATGGGTCGCCTGTTTGTACAGTAGCACAGGAACATGGGATTTTGCGACACTCAACATGATGAAAGCTGCTGACATACGTCACAATGCTACATCAGCGCTTGTAACATAGCGTTTGCATGGTGGGCAGGTTGCTGTCGCATGATGCATTGTCTGCTTTTTGCAACACCGCTGTATTGTACCTTTCATCTTGTCTGTCATCTCTTTCCTTCCTCCTGTGCCTGTCAGCGTCTGAGCCCCGGTAGCTTTGGCGCCTATCTGGTTTGACAGGCTCTTCTTCATCAGGCCTACTGCGATGTCCAGCTGACCTGTCCTGCTGTCTGCTGTCTTTCTCTGGCTGATTTCTGCTGGCGGGTTCACGGCGTCTGTCATCATGTCTGCCTTGATGCTCATCTGCTCTCGAACTTTCCCTTCTGTCTAACTCTTTCCTTCTGTCTGACTGATTTCTCCTGTCCCTTCTGTCATCACGCTCATCAGCTCTGTCAGCATCCCGGCTGCGGTGGTCTGAGTGGTGTCTGTGCCGTGGAGGGGAGGCAGAGCGCCTATGCCTGTGGCTTTCAGATTCATAACGCCTATCTGCCTCATGGCTGTGGCGTTGAGGTGGCTTGTCTCTGTCTGATCTACGCTCTGCATGGCGTTTGGCTGTGGGTGAAGGGCTGCGAGGCCGTTTCCGGGAAGGACTGGCAACGCTTCGGTGCCTGCACGCGGCCCCCTGTAAATTGACAACAGTCGAGACAGTGTAAGAGGCGCCTCTGGCACACCTTTTGGGAAGATATCTACCTTGTTTGAGGCGGGGAAGGTGTGGCTGAGGATTTCGATGATGAGGAAGATCCGCTTGAGGAGCTTGAGCTGGAACTGCTCGAGCCAGAGCTGGAGGAAGAAGTTGATTTTCTGCAGGGTGACAAATGCGCATGGGTTGCGTGTCCCGAAGGCAAACAACGCGTGAATCCAAAAGATCAAATGCAGCCAATGCGCTCACCCCATGATGCGGCAAAGACTGTCGCAACGACTATGGTAGTACGATCAGATCAACGTGACGCTCAAGCAAAGTCCTGATATATCTCGAAACTCTGATCTTGCCCAATCACAGGCAAGCGCTTTGTGCGGACGCAACCAGGCATCCTAGCATGCTCCGGCGCGTTTGACTTTGCCTTGCGCTTATTTGCCTGAGACTGAGAGGAACCCTAACCAAGTTTAAGCGCTCCGAAACCAGCTTGAGCAGCTTGAACCTGATCTCCAAATGCAGGTGACATGTACCATGTTTTGGGGGAATGCGTATTGCTGAACAGTGTATTAAATTTCATGTGCAGCCGGAGCATTTGAAAGGGCGGCTTTCTGTTGGATACTGGTGCAGGGTTGCTCATAAGAATTACATTGCCAAAGCACGCGTGTTCGTTCAAAGCAAGCTTTTGATGCTGTGAGCTGAGCCTGACGTGCAGACATGCAGGTAGATGCGTCAAGCAAACGGCAAGACTCTGCAGAAATGAAAGTGCTTGGTGAGCACGCCTTGGCATGAAGCTGGGCATGATGAAGCTGTGTGAACTTGTTGAAGAAGAGGACGTTGGCTCAGCAAAACCGTAACTTCATTACAGCAGCTCAACCGCAGAACTGCTGCAAGTGCGGATGATCTAGATTGCTGCCGCTGCCTTCGCGATTGCAAATCTAGCCCTGTGAGGTGTACAACAAGATTGCTCGAAACCTCAGGCTTGAGATTCACAGGTTATCCTATCGTTCTGGGCGAAGTGACGGTGATCAGCGGGCACAGCTGACTGCGGTGGACCTTGTGAGCCCAAGTGACATGATCGACTCAGCCCTAAGGGCTCGAAAAGTCGGAAGGCAGAGCAGCTCGCCGTCTGACACCGCCTAGTTGTGTATACCGGCGTAGCAGCATGCAAAGGGTCAAGGTCTACAGGCTGACTTCTGACGGTCAGTGGGATGACAAAGGCACGGGTTCAGTCTCTGTGGAATACATGGAGGTCAGTATGGATGTCGTTTGACAGCACTTGGCCAAGCTACAAACTGGCCATACAAGAAGCAACAAGCAACAAGTTGGAAAAAGCTCCTTTTGCGCTGGGTGTTTGTGCCGCTCTGCCTCAGCATAACAAACTGCTCTTGATGCATGTTGTTGAATGCAGCAATCCCACACAACTGGGCTTGTGGTCATATCTGAAGAGGACACTCGCACTCTGCTCATACATGAGATTCAAACTGAGGACATCTATCAGCGGCAAGGAGGTCAGCTATGCTTATCAAAACTATGCTTGTAATGTATATTTTGCTTCATGCTGGCATGGGTTCCTACATGCTCCTGTATACTGAAGCAATGAGGCATTGCATGTGCAGATGAGACCATAATCACCTGGTCAGACAAAGAAATACAGACAGATGTTGCGCTCAGCTTTCAGGCTAAAGACGGCTGTGATGCTGTCTGGTGAGACAGCGCACAGCATACAGCATTGCTTTACGTAAATGTTGTTGATGCCCACATATAAGTAACAAGCCAAGCAATGCATGCATGCTGTGCCAGGCATCATTTGCACAGTGTATAGTAGGCAACAATCCCTCAAGTCCATCAACAATTCAGCAGTGAAGATATTGAGCTTGCTGTGTAAAGCACATGTGCCAAGCTAGCATCAAGGACATGAGCTTCACCCAAGAGGCACATTGCAATTCCCAAGGGTGTAGCCTGTGGCAAGGCTTGCATGCCAGCCTATCCTTGTATAGTGTGTGAAACATTTGTGCCATGGCTGTAATGCTAGCAATGGCATGTTTACCTTTAGAGGCAACATGGAGCTCCATCGGCAGAATTCTAGCCGCCATCCAGCATTGTTTGAACACCACTCACATGAATTGTTTTGCAGGCGACAGATCCAAAATGTGCGAGCGCACCGGTATAACAATGGACAGCTTTCAGATGGCCATTATGGAAACGGTGAGCAAGCAAGGCAGCATAATGCTTGTCAAACATAGCATTGGCTCCTGATGTGTTGTGCGTGTGGAATTGGCTCGCCTTTAAAACATCATGGCTTTGTGGTAACTCACCTGTCACTTGTCATCAGATCAATAACAAACATCACAGCAAGGGGCTGTATTTTTGCTTCAGTGCCGTACCCAACAGTCAGTCAAGGTCGTGTCTCTCAGAAGCAATGCAACATGTTGCTGTAGCAGGTGAGAATGGGTTCCTCAAGCGGCCAGGAATGGTAGATGAGTTTGACCAGCAGGTGCCCAGCGCAGATGGTGAGTGCTACACCATACACAGTTTCAAGCAGGCAGCTACTGTTGCCCAAACATCCCTGCTGTCTATTTGCAATTCGACGTGAATTGTCAAACTGGTGCATGGTCAGCATGCCCTTGGCAGCATGTCTGATACTATCATGGCAGCTTGCACAGCGCATTCATATGTTTGTTGCAACATCATGCAGGACCGTCGTCTTTCACATGTGAGCATCAGCACAATATGCACAGAGACGGACAAAATTTGCCATTGTGCACAGATGAGCATTGTGTGCAGAAAGACACACACAACAATTGGTCACATGCACTCATGCGTAAGCACTGCATGCTTTGACACATAAGCAAATAACCCATCATTGGAGGCTGGATGATGCAGATCGCATGGATGAGGATGCAAATGGTGTCCTAGGGCTGGAGTTGCCGCCCCCAGAAATCAAACACTTAGCTCAGATTGCCAAGGTAAGCTATTTGTATAAAAATGCGGCAATTAGCCTTGTCTGGTCTTATGTGGCCAGCTCAGGCGCGAGAATGGTTACAATTGTTTGCTGTGGCATTGCTGCGCTGTACACCGTTTTTCCTGTTGATGCTAAGAATTGCTACTCACATCTTCATTGAGGAATGATGTGTCGTGCATGGTCTGTCACTGCTGCTTGGCTTTGTTTATGCCATTTGCATGCATGCCATTTAGTACCCATTTTGGCACTGTGCATCAGCTTTCTGGCGACCACAAAGTGTAACTTGCCCAGGTTGGGTGTGTGTATCTGCAACTGCAAAGGCTGCAGCCAGTTGCTCTTGTTCTTTCAGGATGCTCACATTCACTGTCTGCTTGTAAACAATGGCTGTCTGCATTTTGTCTTGGTCTATCTGTTTCTGCCAAATCCTGCTACAAGCTTTGGCAGCAACCAAGTTTTGGTTCAATGGATCGCTGAGACAGGGATCACGGCAACACTGCAGCAAACCAGAGCCAACTAGGCGCTGTCTATGCAACAATTGTTTGTCCGACACAAAAGATGCTGGCAGGACTCTCAACATCGCTTGCTGTTCCAGGTGATTGGCGAGCCCAGAGCCAGGGAAAGCTTGCCACAGCAAATGACGGCAGAGTATGTGCGCAAGCTGCTTGATGTTTTCAGGGTATGTTTTCCTCTTTGTAACAGTTGCTCTTACATCACACTAATCTGCTTCAGTACTTGCCAACCCTGGCATTATGTCTGAGCACTCACCACAACAGGCTCAGCTGAGACAGTCCAGCATTGGGACATTGTAACATTTGGGATTGCATTGGCAGCGTGTTTTGGTTCCAGACACATTGTGCTCACAAGCGTCATACACCAGCTGCCATTTGTTTGCCATTTGGTAATGCCACCTGATTGCGTGTTATGTCATGATCACATCAGCATTGATGCTATCAGCAATGCACGTGAGCACCTGTTACGAAGTTGTGGTCATCTACAGATGTTGCGCAGCAGTCATGTGCTGGTTGTCTTCCAAAGCATGCATGGTTGCTCAGCTTCCCGATGTTGTCAGCATAAATTGGTGCACCTTTGCAAAATTTGGCATTGGTTAGAAGCGCCCATTGGTGCCTCATACGGCTAGTTGCATGCTGATACAAGATACAAGTGTTTGTATCTGCTGGCGTGACTTTGTGTCTGACTTTGCAGCAATGCGATGACCTTGAAGATGAGGACAGCTTAAAGCACTTGTACCACATCATGAAGGGCGCCATCATGCTCAACAGCAACCGTAAGCACCCTGAGAGTTGACCATTGTTTGTGAATGCTGTCAACTGACTTTCACATGTTGCAATGCATTCCAAAACAGGCTTCCCTAAGGGTCCAGCCAGTAAATAGTTTGCCGTACTGGTGTAAGGATGTTAGACATACATGCAACAGGGTAGAGGAGGATCAGGATGTGTTTGATTGTTGCTGGCTCATGCTGCTGTATGGATACGCAACAGTCACTTGTGGCAGTTTGTGCTGTGCTTTGTTTACATCAAGCTGCCTGCAGCCCCCAATGCAAATTGGCATGTGGCAGATCTGTTGTCGGTCAGATCATGCTGCTTGTTCAGGGAATGGGTAGCCAGTGTCTGCATGTGATGACCAGATCTGCTGCAGAATGCTGGCAAGGCTGCTCTTAGAAGTTTGCTCTGTCAGTGTTGCCTTTCTTGATTTGGTTTGCTGCAAGCCTGCTGCGCAGCTGCTTCCAGGCATTGACACTATCAGTGTGACTGTTTGTTGACCTGTTTTTGTTACAGAGCTGCTGGAGATGCTGCTATCAGAGGAAAATGTGATGGATGTGGTGGGGGCTCTGGAGTACGACCCTGAGCTGGCTGTACGCCAGAATCACAGAGCATTCCTGCGTGAGCATGTCATCTTCAAGGAGGTGAGTCCCATGGTCTTGCTCTTCCATGCTCTTGAGCACTGCAGTCCATCAATTTCCAGCTCAACTGCAAATCCGTGTATGTCAAGCTGTGTACAATGCACTGCGTTAGGTAACCAGCTCACCTGCCTTATGTATGCCATTATTGAACATATATTCTAGCCTGTGCTTGCAGCTGCTCTGCGCTCAGCATTCTGCTGATTACGCATGTATGGTGCCTGCAGGTCGTGCCCATCACACATGCAGAATGAAGATGCGCATGCACAAGGCTGATTACATGGGCTACAGCTTCTTTGCAATGTTCTAGCCTTGCTGTGTGTCTGTGTTTGGCAACTTTCTCACCAGGCATGCATGGTGCTCGCATGTTGCGCCCATCACCAGTGCAGGCTCGAAGATGCGCATACACCAAACTGACTGCATGCGCTACAGCTTCTTTGCCATGTTGCAGCCTTGCTGTGTGTCTGTGATTGGCAACTTACTAACCAGCATGCATGGTGCTCGCAGGTTGTGCCCATCACTAATGCAGATATGAAGATGCGCATACATCAGACCTACCGTATGGGATACATCAAAGACGTCATACTACCAAGGGTAGGCATTTGCATCAGGCTGCTTCATGTATTATACACTTGCTGAACCAACACTTGACAGTCAGTCAACAGATGGCTGCATGCATCACAACCTTGCCCAATTGCTACTGTTGACAGTTGGCTAGCAAATGGTCTCCAATTAATTTGCAAGTGTATTGGCATGTCTTGGACACTGTGCCTGTTCTTGAAGGTACGACCTTCCTGGTGTTGTGCATGGCAATCCTTGACCCGCAAAGCTCCATCTAGGCGCACCTGTGAAAACAAATACGGCGGGCGCTCTTATACTTGTACTTACTTCCAAGCAACACTACAAGAGCACCTTTCATGAACGTTGGTGCAACAACTTGATGATTTGCTGTCATGCTCAGCTCAGTCACACACTCTGCTGCTGCAGTGAGCTTCTACATCAGATGACACTATGCATGGCAGCTTATGCCTGTCCCTATAGGATGCGTCAACCTCTGTCCACTTTGAATGTTTTCTTGATTGATTTCTTTTCCTTGCGTTGCAGAGCATGTGTAGGCAATGCTGCTGATGCAACTTTTGTATGTTAAGCACAATGTGTCTTGTGCTGCAGGTGTTGGACGACCAGACGTTTGCAGCGCTGCAAAGCGTGATGCTGTTCAACAATGTGGAGATAGTGTGCAAGCTGCAGAAGGACCCTTCCTTCATGCCAGACCTCTTCAGAAAGCTCAAAACCACTCCACCCAAGGTCAGTCTCCTCTTCACGCCTGTCTCAACAGCCCCAATGTAGTCGTTCTTTCTCATCTTTCTCCTATCATTTATCCTTTCTGAGCATGCAAGCTGCAGGAACATTGACCTTTGATGGCAGACCTTGCTTCATATCAGATCTTGCTTCATGGAGGGAACTTCAGAGCATTCTGCGCAAGGTTCTGCGAAAGGTTAGACAGCTCGTGAGCCTGCATGCTCTAGCTGCTATTCTTCTGAGTAGACTGAGCTTCTTCTTCTGAGCTGTTCCTGCCAGCAGGCAGTGTTGTCAAGACAGATTGAGGTCTCAGTTCAAACCCTTTTCATTGAGATCAAACACCTCCTAGCAGCTGTTTTTTTTTTGTTGAGCATGTGTGCTTGCCGCATGAGCAGCACAGATGCTGCTCACACATGCTGCTCATGCCGCAAGCACACAAGCTCAGCAAAACAAACAGCTGCTAGGAGGTGTTTGACCTTAACTTGTCAATGTACTACAGGCAGGCTGATGACTGCTGACGGGCTCTTTTACCATGCAGGCTGCTTACACCAGAAGCAGCCTTGTCAAAGCAAGGCATTAGGGGCAGGCCAAATTTTGATTACAAGTCTAACCTGCATGCCTTGGCCAGCTGTTGACATTGGCCAGCACAAGCTAATGCTGATCTGAGATGCTCAACACTTGAGCACATTGAGGTGGCTCCGCAAGCACACCTTGATGTGTGGAGGTGATTGTGCACCTCAGATCGGCACTAGCCTGTACAGGCTGATATCAACTGCTGGACTAAGCATCAATGAGAGGAACATGCTGATCTGACGGCAGGAGTGTCTGCTACCCAGAGTCAGCGCCCGTATGCACTTTCCTGCCTGATTGTTGGACTGTGCAGCCAAGGCCCTGGCAAAGAGCGCAGTCAATAGCCAGGGTAAAATGGTGAAGTGACGCAAGGGATTTGTTGCTTGCCTGTCTAGGCACAAATTGCAAACAGAGCACTGTCAGGCGAGAAGCAGCTTTATGCCTGACTCCTGCAGATTGCAATCTCTGGAAATCACAAGCATGAAGTTCCTGAGTTGCAGTCTGCAGGGGTAAGGAGTTGGCTGTTTTGCTTGTCAGGGCACTTGCCGTCTGCCGATTGCATATGAGCATGAAAAGAGGCCATCTGCATGCCTAAAGGACGCTGTGGCCGAGTCTGCAAACACAGGCAGGAGCTGTGAAGCCTTGGCTCAGCATTGACAGCCTGTAACAAGATGTCTGACTTGGGGCCCAACTGCTTGTTACGGCAGAGGGGTGGGGCGGCATGGTGTTTCTTCTTCAGGAGATGTGTGGCTTGACTTAGCATCTGATCTTGTGCTGTCTTAAACTGTAAAATTTGACTCCTGATTTCTGGCCGGCCCCTCATTGATGAATCGCTGGGTAACGGGGTGCGACAACATGGTACATGTTTGACAGGAGCTGTTTGCCTTGGTCTGGCCTTGGCAGCCTACCAATTTCTGCAGGAGCTGTCCAAGTCAAACTTGCATCTGCTCTGGTCAATGATCTTGTGGGCACACATCCAAGCTGTTGCCTTCCCTGCATTGAGCAGCAAAAGTGAGTTGCTAAATTGCGGTTTGTAGGCAGAGGGCTGGGGTGACACGGTGACTTTTTACAAGAGCTGTGTGGCTTGGCCCGGCATCTGCAGCCTTCCAAATCCTGCAGAAGCTGTACAACTTAGCATTGCATCTGCCGTGGTCAACTGCCTTGGGGGCATGCACCTAAGTCATCGCCTTCCCTGCTCTAAACTTCAGCACTAAGTTGCTGAACTGTGATTTGTAGGCAGAGGGGTGGGGTGACATGGTGAAGTTTCTGCAGGAGCTGTTTGGCTTGGCCCGGCATCTGCACCCTTCCAAATCCTGCAGCAGCTGTACAACTTAGCGTTACATCTGCCGTGGTCAACTGCCTTGTGGGCATGCACCGAAGTCATCGCCTTCCCTGCACTCAGCTTCAAAACTAAGTTGCTGAATTGTGGTTTGTAGGCAGAGGGGTGGGTGGACACGGTGAACCTTCTACAAGAGCTGTGTGGCTTGGCCCGGCATCTGCCGCCAGCTACCCTTTGATCATGCACTCACATTGTTTCAATACTTCTTGTGATTTAATTTTGCAGGACTGAGCTGCTGTGGTTTGCAGGCGGAGGGGTGGGGTGACATGGTGAAGTTTCTGCAGGAACTGTGTGGCTTGGCCCGGCATCTGCAGCCTGCCACCAGAAACGAGTTGCTGGCTCAGCTGGTCAGCCTTGGCCTGTTTGAGGTATAAACCAACCATGCTCAACCATTACAATGCTTGTATGTGTCTGTGCCTGCTGCTGCTTTGTCTTGTCAG
This sequence comes from Trebouxia sp. TZW2008, assembly GCA_002118135.1. NCBI lineage: Eukaryota > Viridiplantae > Chlorophyta > Trebouxiophyceae > Trebouxiales > Trebouxiaceae > Trebouxia > Trebouxia sp. TZW2008. Next base: position 218,661 of record BDIU01000156.1, read on the forward strand.
TGCTTGCATGCTCATGTGCAGCTAGGGACCGAATCTTGGGCACGAGGATGTTTGCAGACACTAACTGCTGCCGGAGGAATGCATATGAAAATGATCAAAGTGGCATGTTACAAATTGAACTAGCGTCTGCAGCTGTCGCTGTTGCTGAAGCTGCTGCATCTGTGCTGTCAAGGTGCCGCAGCTTGGGACCAGTGCTGACTTATTAGACCAGCAGGTCAGCTTAGGTACACATCACGCATCCGCAAGACGGTGCATGTGCCTTACTAGCCGCCCTTGTCAGCATCAGCTTTGTTTTGTAGCTGAGACAACATGCTTGACACTCTTGTTTGTCATGCTTTGTCATGCTTTGTGGATGTTGACAGACAAAGATTATAGGGAATAGTCTGTTCCTCCCGCCATGCAAAATATGCTTCTGGTTTAACAGCCTTGACTGTCTTGCTTGATGTTTGACCCTGCAAGCAGCAGCAATCATACTGCATTGCACAGCTCACTTGCACATGGGGAGATTGAGTGCTGCTCAGTGCTGGACAAGGCCAACAGACTTATTGCAGTTGCATGCAAGTTTGTGCTTAGTGTGCCATGTTGCGCGGGTGTTGACCAAGGTGATCAAACACAGCACGCCTGCCATGCAGCTGTGCACCACAGATGTGCTGCTGTCCTCAAGGAATGTGCTGGCCGAGTCTGAGATGGCCTAGTCACTTCACTGGCAAGCTATGCATAGTCAAGGCCCTTGCACTCATGCTCGCGGCGCACAAACTTAGCTTGTTGCCTGGCGCCAGTGTTGAACAAGGTGATCAAGCACAGCATGCCTGCCATACAGCTGCGTGCCACAGTTCTATCAGCCATACAGCATGACCCCGCCCCCTTGCATACTTGCGGCATACAGATCTTAGCTGCATTGTTGTCTTCTGCAGGTGCTGATACAGGTGATCTAACTTCGCAGAACTCGCTGCTCCACGCTTGGCGAGGCTATTAAACTGCATGCACTTGCGTACAAATCCATGTTTACCGTGCCACATTGTATAGGTGTTGACCAAGGTGATCAAGCACAGCACGCCTGCCGTACAGCTGCGTGCCACAGATGTGATGCTTTCTGCAATACAGCATGACCCCGCCCCCTTGAGGCAGTTCATGAGAAGCCAGAAGGACCACGAGCTCTTTCATCTCCTAGTCAGGTATGTCTCTGCTTGTGACCCACACATCACGGCTCTCTGCTCATCCATCATGTTGTTGGGCTAAATTTGGGTCCTTCAGACACAATGCAGCAACACTTCTGTAGCACAAATGCAGAAAAATGCTGGTGAGCATACGAATAAACTGAGCAATTTGGCTTCTGCCGACCATTGTCTGGTGAACAAATGGGACCTGTTTCAAGCTGAAGTCCATGGGTCAAAACCAGCCTCTGCTGTATCAGCTCAGGCAGCAATGGCATTGGGCTGCCTACTCAGACCCAGGGCAGGCTGAAAAGAAGTTCTTGCTTGTGTGTAGCCTCTTTTCCGCTTGCCCTGGTTCCTGACATGCCGTCCAAGTTCAGTACTGCTTTTGCTGATTAAGCTGGCAGTTGACACTGACACAAGCGCCACACAAGTCGAGCGCCAGTCCAAATTTGGCACTGCCCAGACAAGTTTACAAAAGCCTCCCTCGTTTTGAAACTTGCTTGACAGGTCTCAGCATCAACGGACTTCCTCAAGTTTGTCTTGCCACATGCCTTACAGCAAGCTGTCAGGTCATCAACAAAGTGTTTGGTCATACAAAGTTTAGCAAGTTGTTACAGTGCAACAAAGCCTGACCTGTTGGTGCAAAGTTCCAGAGTCCTCAACAGCACAGGAGCTCCGCTATCAACCTGTCAGGTCAGATCAACTTCAGGAAATTTATCGTGTCACATTTGTCAGAATGCATCTGTAGGTTACCTAGTGTTGAACACAGTCTTGCTGGCAATTAGCATGGTCCAGCCAATGCTGACCGACCCAACAGTGACGATGCCTAGCATGATTTGCAGGCAGGTGTGCAAGACTAGCAAGAGCTTGCATGTCTGCCTGTAAAGCATGCTGCTCATGGTTGTTGTCATGTGGTCGGCAAAGACTTCACCATGCATACTGCTCAGGGCTTAACGCCAATACGCAATTCAATAGTTATAAGCATGGTACAGTTTGCCAGCTGGAAATCACCAAATCAAGCATTACTTGCTGCGTGTAGACCTGGGCAACCTGTACGGCGCTTTCCACAGTGGCACTGTCTTCGTGACTGACCTCCCATAACAGCTTGAAAGCACTTGTACCATGCATTTGCACAGCTTGTGGCATGCGGTTGTGAAGCAATGCCATTGTATTGTATGCAGGGTGTTGGAGTTTGGGCCAGACCAGGGTCTACAAGTGCAAGTGGTAATTATAGCGCACACGCTGCTGAAATCAGGCTGGATGGACTAGTGCTGAGCAAACAACACGCAATGCTTTGCAATCCAGAGTAATAAAGCAATGTTATGCTTGGGTGTGCAGGGTTTTGGAGTTTGGGCCAGACCAGGGTCTACAAGGGCAAGTGGTCGACATAGTACGCATGCTGTTGGACCCCGACTCAATGGACCAATCTCCTGAGAAGGACCCCTTCCTGGAGCTGTTTTATGAGAAGTATATCGAGCAGCTGATCAACCTGCTCGTTGAGGGCGCTGATCACAACCAGCAGCACACACAAGAGCAGCTGGACGCTTTCAGAAGACAGGAGCAGGTAGAACATAGCATTGCGACTTTGTTCACAGGTCTTGCAAATGGATACTGCAAGGAATGGCAGTGCTGCAGTAATGCTGGTTTTGACGGTTGTCTGCCATTCTGATCAGAAAAGTGGAGCAGGGAAATAATGTCAGCAGTCCATCAGCATCAGTCATCACCTAAATGCTGCTGATGCAGTTGACAGGATCCAAAGGCAGTTGCATGCTAAACTTGTATCATGTTCTGCAACAGACAGCAGTGAATGGGAGGGTGCAGGCCCAGGCCCCAGCAGTCAGCAGCTCCAGAAACAGAAGCAGGCTCAGCAGGACTGACAAGTGCAATGATCTTTGGTTTACACTGCTCATGAATTTGACACTCAGCACTGCTGCAAAAGCTGTATTGTAAAAGTTTGCTTGGTTGTGCAGGCAGCAGTGAATGGGGAGGGCGCTGGCCCAGGTCCCAGCAGTCAGCAGCTTCAGAAAGAGGAGCAGGCCCAGCAGGCTCAGCATGGTCAGACAAAGCACATTGGCAGTAACACTATGGGCATGGTGCTGGACTTACTCTGCTTCTGTGTGCAGCATCATGGCTATAGGTAACATCTGCTTCAGCTTCAATGTATCAGCATGCTGTTCTATTGCTGCAATTGGGCTCAACATTGATACCCAGCTTGTGCACCAAATCAAGCGCATTGTAAGCAAATGTTGTGGTTCTTGCTTTCATGATGCAATTTTTGTAGGTCTGGCAAGGATGTGGCACATTTCGTCTGGTGCTGTATGCTCTCAATTTATGGCAGTTTCTATTTCACGCCCTGTCTGCCTTGGTGTGTGTGACAGCACGGAGACACTTGTGCAACTGGTTGTTGCACAATAGAGCTCCATTCTGAAGCGGTGCTTGATGCCAAAACTAATAAGCCTGTGCTCAGCCATGGTCTGTGCTTAAACATGTAGACGTCTGACAACTTGGGGTTTGCAGGATCAAGAGCTTCATTCTGAAGCGGCGCTTGATGCCCAAACTGATGAAACCTGTACACTGTCGGGAGAAGTGGCTGGTCATTGCAGCCATTCGCTTCCTCAGAACCTGTATCAATATGAAAGACGAGTTCTATTATAGGTACAGCAGCTACCACCATGTCTCTGTGCACTGTTTGACTGCTGGGTAGCTGTTATGTGAATACATGCAAGGTCAAGATGCAGATTGTGTGAGACTTGTGCATGCTGTGATCATGCCATACTTTGTTGTTACAGTCAATTGTTGCAAGCCTCTCTTGTTTGTCAAGCACACCTTGCTCAGAAGGGTATGCACACAGACCTAGCGCTCATTGCTTCTGCGTCGTCATGGTTGCTGTTCTATGGGCCGCAGCAATCACAGATATGCGCATGCAACAGTACCCAGCAGCCATACACGCCAGACTGGTGCCTGCCAGTCCAGTGATCCTCAGCAAGCTTATGCTTTTGTCTTGCAGGAGTATTATAAAGGATAACTTATTCCAGGATGTCTTCTCTGTCTTCCTAGATAATGGGCCCTGCTACAACATGCTCAATTCCAGTAAGTGCTCTTATCCGCAAGTTGCCACAATGCATGCATGAAGATGCACATGCAAAGCTTATGCCCACTCTATTGAAACACCTGTTATGTTACGTCCAAGAGACAGTGCCTTACGTTCTTGTGGTTGTTTGTTCAACTGCCTTTCCCTACTTGGGAGGATTGTGGACCCACATCTTGGCAGGCCAATCTAGTTTGAGATTGTTGACAGCAATGCATGTCAGCTGACTATGAGGTTCACAGCATTGGGGTGCCTGCCAAATGTACACCATCCTGCACTTCTGTCAAGGTTATACAGCATTCTCTCAAAGCATTAACTGCGAGTGGGCTGCTGCTTATGCATCTAGTCTTCTGATCTTGCCATGGACTAGGCATACAAACACATACTGGCTGGCAAGTTTAATTTCACAATCAGGTGGCTATTTAGGCTGTTGATCCAGCAGATAGCCTCAGTGCTGCGTCATTGTTCAGACATGCATGGCTGCTTGTGGCACAATGCAGTTTGCTGATCAGAGGCTGCTGCATACAGGTGTGCTAGAGCTGATGGACTTCATCAGAAAAGAGAACATCAAGACTTTGCTTGAGCACATAGTGGAGCAACACATACAAAGGTCAGCTTTCATGCAACTGCACTGCAGGAGGGTCTGTGCGATGTCTCTGCACATGCAGTTGGCAATAGCATTATCACTTTTTTGCTTGTTTTGCTGCCCTTCAATGTTGGTGTACTCACAACTCACTTCTTGACAATGCTATTCTGCTGGGTAAATGGGCTTATCACAGGTACAACATGCTCCTGACGTGGAGCCTTACAAATCTGTCTGGCACCCAGCATGCATGCAGATGTGTGCATGGTACCAACACATATCAAGGAGTCACGTCAACATCGTCTGTTGCCACCCCCATTATGTTCCTACCACCGCAATCATCATTGACTCAATGATGCAGGCTGGAGGGCATAGACTATGTCAACACCTTCCAAGAAGTGCGCACCAAGTATGAGCAGAACAAAGAGAGTGCTACAACCGCCTTTTCCTCGTAAGCCTCTTCCCTCTTTGCTCCCATGCAATTGTACATGTTGACCTGCCACCAGACCAGTTTCAGGTGGCATGTTGCATGCAGCAGTACTTCATCCAGACGCCATTCTGTTATCATGCGCCCACATATATCACCATCCAGCAGCTTTCGGCCGATCGTTGTCTCGGAAGCACGTGATCATCTATTTCTTTGCTCCTGATTAGAAATTAGATGCAGACTTCTGTTGATAGCGTCACAAGCAGCTCTGCATTGCTGCCTTGACAACCTCATTTTAGCTGCATTGCGATTGACAAACATGCTGACTTTTGCTGCCGGTGGCTCTGGCAATACTCATGTGAATGCTTGTCTCCTTGCAAAGAGAGACATTGCTGGGAACACGTGTTGAGCTCTTGTGTCATGTGCTGCAGGGGTCCTGTAAATGGCACAACAGTGCAGCAACGGTGGCGTAAAGATGCTCGCGCCATGGAGCGGGAAGAAGAGGTGAGCTTTGCATCAATTTCAGAATGCATTTTTTTCACCGGCTGCAATGTGGAACGTGCTGCAAGATGCCAAGCCTAAATGATGTCATGCCCTGTTCAACCAATCTTGTCACAACGCCTGCGCACCCATAATCAACACTGCTCCTCTGTCTCGACTAGTCTCACCTTTGGAGCACTGTTGGCTCATAAGAAACCTCGCTTTTGGCTTAAGCAGTATCATTAGCAGGCTGATTCAGCCTCTGGTATTGCTGTGCTTGGGATCTTGGGTTGCCAGTCCTTATGTCAACACATCACAAGATCTTGCTGGCACGGCGTCTGTCATTTCAAGCTCCACAATGAGAGGCAAAGTAGAGGTTGATAGGCAGCCCAGCGCTTTTGTTTTTGCTAGGCTTCTGGCGTTGCTGTGCTTGATGACTCTGACATTGTAAGGCTTCATGTCACGACATCAACAGGACTTGTTTGTCACGGGGCCTGACATGCCAGGCTTTGCAGAAACAGTCACATCAGAAGTGGACAGTCAGCCCTGTGCTCTAATGTTTGCTCTACTCAGTTAGCTTCGAAACTGCGGTGCTGGCTGATCCTGCAATGTCTAGTGTCATGTCAAGACATCAGCAGGTCTTGTTAGACATGATGCCTGACAGCTCAGGCTCTTGAATGACCGTCACTTGTTGAAGTGAACAGGCAGCCTTGAGCTCTGATCTTTGCTAAATCAGCCAGCCTCTGACATTGCTGTGCTTGCTGATCCTCGGTTGCTTGGAGCTATGTCAAGACATCATCAGGCCTTGTTTGACATGGCGCCTGACATCCCAGGCTCTGCAATACAGTGAAACTAGAGGTTGACAGGCAGCCATGTGCTTGCTTGCTGAACCTGGATGTGTGCCCAAGTCAGTCAATTTCTGAAATTGCTGTGCTTGCTGAACCTCATGATGTCTAGCGTCGTGTGACAACATCTTCAGGACTTACCTGACATGGCGCCTGACATCTCAGGCTCTGTAATACGGTCAAATTGGAGGTAGGTAGAAAGGCAGCTTTGTGCTCAGATCTATGCTAGGCTCAGCCAGCTTCTTGACCTGCTGTGCTTGCTGATCCTTGGCTGCTCAAAGCTGTTTCAAGACATCAACAGGTCTCGTTTGACATGCTGCCAGACACCCCAGGTTGTAAAGTGGCGGTAGCATCAGAAGTGGACAGTCAGCCTTGTGCTCTGATTTCTGCTTGACTGGGTTAGCTTCTCAATTTGTTGTGCTGCCTGATCCTGGATGATCCGGTTCTGTGTCAAGACACCATCAGGCCTTGTTTGACATGGCGCTTGACATCCCAGGCTCTGCAATACAGTAAAATCTGAAGTTGACAGGCAGCCTTGTGGTGTCATCAAGCATCAACATCAGTGCTTTTTGGCTTTCTTGCAAGCTCAAAACACCACTGCCGAAATTGACAATTTGCCTACTGACAAGGGTTGACTTGCTCCCAACAACTCAAAACCTACAGCAATCGATGTTGCTTCTGCCAAATGTCTGGTATTGCTGGCAGCTATCATTGGCTGGCTAGACTCAGCATGTTCATGAGCAATAATGCAGCTGACACACAGCCAAATGCAATCGCTGTTGATTGACACAGCCAAATGCAGCGCCCTGCATAGCAACAGCGTTATTGACCAGCACCATTGTTTGCAGTGACACACTATCTGCAATTGCAGTGCCTTTTGTGAGCGATTTGTGAGCATCGTGCGATGCAGGACTACTTCAATGAGGAGGATGATGAAGAGGGACGGAGGCCCTCCACAGCCAATCGCCCTGGGTCCCCTGAGCTGCATTCTGAAGGGGTTGGGCGCCCTTACCCCAACATGCGCCCTGCCTCACCTCCCTCTCACCGCCCCTCCTCCAAGGTCTGCACTGTTGTGATGTGTGCGGCTGTGACATTAGACTGCTACTGTAGTGGTGCTACGAATTTGCTGCTGTCTTAGTGCCGCTCTTCTGAAGGGCTGATGCGCCTCTACCCCAGCACGCACCCTGCCTCGCACCCCCCCCCCCCCCCCCCCCCCCCCCCCCNNCCCTGCCTCGCCCCCCCCCCCCCCCCCCACCGCGAAGGTCTGCACTGTATCAATGTGCCAATTCATCGCTGCATAACACTGCAGTGCCGCATGTTTTGTGCTGCATGGGTTCTGATGGTGGCTTTGACGTTCCTTAGGTAACCAGCCTGCCTTGTCCCCTTCACATAGTTCCTATTTCAAGGTCTTCGCTCTATGACTTAGTCCAGCGAGAAGGCGTTCTGCATGCTGATGTGTGTTTGGGCAGTGGACATCTTCTGGCATTGATTCCTGCCTTCCATGCACTGCCTTGCTTGCTTTCACCATTTGCCGCTCATCCAGCAGGTTGCAATTTATCCTTTGGGAAGCAAATATGATCAAATAGCAGATTGTCACCGTCACTGCAGCAGATCTGATGTGAAAGCATGGAGAAGCAATTCTCCAAGCTTGCTCATCAGATCTGCTGCGCAGGTGGTGACCCCATCTGGCATGCAGACAGCCAATCAGCTGTCTGCAGTTCTGCTCATTGCTTCTGGTAAAGTTGTACTCAGAGACTTTAGTGCTGAAAGCTTGTGGCACGAGAAAGGAATGCCCAGCATGCATGACACTGATGCGTTCACATCCTCAGTTGGTCTAAAACAGCTGTTGACAGACTTGCATGTAGGCAGTGGTCGTGCCTGTACGTGCCTACCTGCTGGGTTCCCCAGCCTGCCTAGCAAAAGTGTGCAATGAACAAACAAACTAAACCCTGCAGGCATTTGGTCAACAGCAGCTGTCCAGCAGGAGGCCTGACCACGGGCCATTTCTCGCATCTGCTCTTGAAAGTGAGGCTCGCAGGGCCCCTGAGAAGGGAATAAGCAGGGCAATTGTCACCCCTAGTAATGGCCTCGCAGCTGTTTGTACAGTCACAGCTGGGTCAAGACACTGAGGCTTCTATGTCATGCAGGCTTTCAGTCAACAACAGCCATCCAACAGAAGGCCTGATCATGGCCCCTCCCCCAGATCTGCCATGGAAAGAGAGGGAGACAGGAACCCCAACAGGGGTAGAGGGGGTGCTGCAGCCATTGCCCCTAGCAAAGGCCTCCGAGCTGTTTTTGCTCCCCTTGTGGATTATGGCGATGACAGTGATGAAGACGAGCCTGACTCACCAAGTAGGCCCCGTGTGACTGTACTCTGTCTTGTTCCCAGATGTGCTGTGCTATGCGATCTCGCCACAGCCCCTGCTGAGAAGATTACACAGGTGGTTTTGCTGCCTTTGTGCTTATCGTGATGACAGTGATGAGGATGAGCATGACTCACCAAGTAGGCCATGTATGACCGAATATTGTCATCTTGCCACATGCAGCCGTGCTTGCTTACATGCCACATGGGATGATACTGTGTCTATTTGCATGAGCTTCTTTGAGGCTTGCGTCAGCAGCACCAGACTGCTTATGCAAAGCACATTGTGCATGGCTGTTTGCTGTCAAACGTCAACATGTGAGCCACAAGAACAGGCTTGACTCATCATTGCCCTGTATTGCTGGTGCTGTGAGTCTTTCTGACAGCTTTGCCATGAGTGCACATCAGAGGAGTACAAGGCCCTTGCCATCTTTGTTCTTGAGGCTGCTTGTAAATTACAGGCAGCCTCAAAAACAAAGATGGCTGTGTCTCAGTGTGACTCCAAACGCAGTGTGCAAGATGGCCATCCTGATGCAGCTTGCGATGTGCCATTTATCAAGACTCTTGCATAGTCAAATTTGCAGGTCCATTGGTTTTTGAAATCAGCTGCAGTCAAAGAGAACTGCTCGTACTCTGATGCTGTTCCCTGGTGTTTCTGAATGTTATCAGATTTTGAACAACGTTCAGGGGACCTGCAGCGGGTCCCAAAAGCTGACTGACCTGAATTTCTTTGCGCAGTCACTGTCCGTCGAGACAGCTGCTCAGAAGACCTACCACTAATACAATGCTGCACTTTGTGTACGCAATGGCACGAACGCCTCATGCTTCTGCTACAGCGGCTCTGCAGTCACTGCCCAATGAGTGTATACCACGCCCTTGCAGCAGCAGCTGTCAAGAGGCCAGACCAATTGCAAGTTTCTTCTGCTCTTCAGCAGCTGTCTGCTGTACAATATTTCAGAACATGCTCATGCATGTCACTGTTCTAGACATTGTGCAGCACATCTGCAAGCACTCAGAGTTTTGAATCCAGACTGAATGTGTATTGTCTGTGTTTGCTGCAGTGTCCACAGGATCAGCTGGCTCAAAACGGTCTCATGGGTCACAGGATCATCTGAAAGATCCATCCAAACGCTCCAAAATCAGCATCAACAGTTCCTCGTTCAATCACCAGGACCAATCAGCAGGTTCTGCAGACAGTAAAAGTGAAGCTGGCCAGTTCTGGAAACGGCGATAGGAGCCATAACTCTTTCTGCTGCTGCTGCTGCTGCTGCTGCCATGTCTTTTGTTTGTACCACATATACAATGCTTTTGCAACACTGATCAAGTCAAGTTATCTGTTCATTCTGTGTGACAAGTTTGTGTTGTGCTGTCTGGACAAACAAGAAGCAGATATGTACTGTGATCATCAGTTCTGTATGCAACATTGGTGTGTGCTGACCTCTGCAAGTTCACATTTGACAATGGGCTTGTTTCAGAGCCTTGCATCATGGCATGAACCGCATGCAGTGGTCAAACATTCACCTCGATAAGCCTTCCGAGCATGTTCCACTTTCTTCGCTGCTTTGTATCACCTGTGCCCTTACGGCGCGGCAAATAGCACTTTCCGCTGAGCAGAAATCTTGATTGTCCGCATTGTAACGCCCGCTCAGCTTGCAGGGAAAAGTCTCCTCGTCGTTCCGATACGGGTGATCACGATGCTGTCGTCTGAACAATCTGCTGGTTTTGCATCTGGGCGAAGTCGACGTGGTCTCCCGACTCCGTACACATACAGTCATGGAACAAGGCGCTTTCTTGCTGAATGCCGACGGCACGGCACGTGATCCAAGAGCGTTTCAAACTGCACTGCGCAGCGATCAGGAAAAATTGACAGTGCTGCAATCAGACCCCGACGTCTTGAACACAATTTTGGGGGAACACGTCCCTGCCATGCAGAATTTGCTCAGAGCAGCCTTTCAGGTATGCACACGGATCCGGTAACAAGGCGCCTCGACAAATTGGTACAGCTGCTGCGCAGCAAAGTTCCGACGGCTCTGATGTGTCATCTTCGCAGACAGAACAAACGAGGCGCAAAAGCCGGCAGAAAAGATTGTCTGAGCGCACGATAGATGCTCAACGAGCAGATGCTACCATTCCAAGGTGGGCAGCTGCCTTGCCATGTGCATAGCTTGCGACTGTTTCTCTTTTGCAACAGCTCAGTCTCGAACTAATTGATTCGCCTTTGCCAGCTTTCAAAGTGTTGCAGGGACACTGTGCAACTGTACGAGCAGCTGTACGAGTCTGGGTTGCAATATGGACCAGCGTTCAGGCTACTGCGCAATGTACATGTCCCAGACCCACAAGACAGCAATCGTTAGCAAGCTGCATGACATAGATGCAACAGATGCACCCACAGATAGGATGATGTAGTGGTACATGGCCATCCATGCCACAGCGGGCTGTCCCAGTGCCTGCAAGATTGGTTAGTATGTATGTGGAGCTAAACCGCAATTCACACTTGGTTTACGCGTCTGTACTGTCGGCCGGTTGTTCCAGAATGAACAGCGCTGTCACCTGTTTGATTGTAGCTAGTTAGCGTAAGCCAAATGATTGCATAGCTCAGGTATACAGCTATGTAGCTGGAGCTCAAGATCATAGGATCCGAAAAATATCCTTGAGTTCCTCCTAGAGAATTAGACCAGGTATGCTGAATCGCTGCCTTGACATGTGCATCAGTGTGAGCCCACTGCGGAGCCTGATCAGTGATGATACATAAGCGCCAGCCTGCAGCTGCGCATGCAAGCTAGCATGCATTGGACAAGCAAGTGCATTATGTGTGAATGCACTGAAGGGAATCCTAACACAAACATTAACAGCAACTGCCACAACTGAGACAAAGCCGTTCTCACTGATCAGCTGGACTCTGATTCGCCGCTTCTGCCTGTCATGTCTGCAGCTTTGTGCCCAAGTAACGCTTGCAACGCTTGCATGCAACGCTTCAGAACCAATGTGGCACTAATCGCTAGACAAGTGCGTTCTCGTTGTACTGTGACACTTGGTCTGAACACTTTGAGGTGGTAATGAACCCCTGACCTTCACTTGCGCGCTCGACATCGCGTCCGGAACGAACAATTGCCAGCTGGTGTTTAACATGCTAACACTAAGCATGCCTAGAAAACACTCGCTTTCTGCTTGACTGTACCGTACTCTGACGAGTTCAAGCTGGCAACATTGTGACAGACAACGCTCGTTTCAGCAATGCCCTTCTGCTGCTCCCCTTCTTGCAGTCTAGCCGATCTTCGCACCGTAAAGGAGGGGCACACGGTGCTATTGCGACCTGTCACCTCAGGACCGGACCGCAGCTTTACAGCATCTTGCTTGCGTGGCCGCCGTGTTGCGGCCGGCAGGCTCGTCCCGAAAGCAGCGATCGTACCGGGATTCGAGGATCTTCAGCAACTACAGGTGGTCAAACCGCAACTGACCAGCATTTTGGCGTCCGCGGAATCAGCAGTCAACCCTGTTGGCGGCCTTGCTGCATTCTTGCTGCTCCTCACAGGGTAGGTGCAAAGCAAGCAGGTACTTCGGCTTGCACTCATGCCATTCCATCTGCACATGCCATTGAATTTGCACATGGCATCGAATGTGCACGATCATGCAACAATAGCGCTGCTGTGATGATGTTCTACATGCTGCATCATAGCTGCCCATGCTAGCCAATCCAGTGCAAAGACAATTTCTGGATTGCAACCTGCGGTTTGAACTTGGCTGCTGTGGCATTGCAGTTACGGGGTTTGGCGCTTTACCACCTATGGTCGCCTGCAATACATCACAGCAGCCATGCTGGGCAGATGGGTGCCAAAAGGTGGGTCCTGTGCAGCGCTCCACTGCATCACCTGGTTGTAGGCCTGTCGTGGTGACCTCATTTGTCTTTGCACTTTCATGCACATCCCAATTCTTTGTGTCCCAGCAGGAAGGGATTTGTGGTCTCAATTCACTTGCAGCATCACAGAGTGCTGCATGCAATGGTAGACAAAGATTGGATTGTGACAGACAGCCCCTGAATAGGACATTGCTTCAGCATATGGCTTTTGTAACAGCATGCAATGATTTTAACAGCACATTGCCTCTGTTAACCGCAAGTCAGCCATTGTGATAGCATGTGATGAATTCAGGAGGTGCAAGGGTGATCCAAATTGGAGGAGGCAGCAGAGACTTGTACTACTACCCCAAGGACACAGTCCTGGTCACAGCTATCTCGCCAAAGCTAAATAAGGGTAAGGATAATGGCAAAGCACTGCTCTGAAGCAGCATATCCCAAATCTTCGAGTCTGCTTGAATGCCTCAGCATAGAGGTCATTGTCACACAGAGAAGAAGTGCACTTGTGTGTGCTGCAGCAGCCTTAGCATCAAGGAGACTTTCAGCACTTTTTGTGCAGATTGTGTCAATCCCAGCATCTTTCATGTCATCTTGCAGTAGACCAGCTCACACTTGACAGGTGAAACTAACACTCGTCCAGCACAGCATGCAGATAGGCAGTGTGATATCTACACTCATGCTTTCAGGATTGATGCGTATGTTGCAACAGCATATATCATGGCTTTAGCATAGGAAGATCTTGCAAGTTGAGCAGCTTATATCACAATGAAGGCAGTTTGTGGAAGCATAGATGCAATGTGTGGATGCAGGCATGATGGGGCAGGCCGCCATCCAAGCAGCGGTACCCTGTGATGTCAGACAAGAGACTCCCAAGAACCTGAGTTTTCAGGCAAGCAGGCTTCACTGGTCACTGATTTCATTGATCAATGTGCTTGCTGCACACTGTTTGTGATGTGCTGGCTGTTTTTCGCACCACACTTTCTTGATCGTGCTTCTTTTCCTGCTTTTGCTTGGACAGTGTTCTGGCACTGTACTGTAATGAAGACGTTACACACTGCTTTCATTATACCCTGCTTGGGTTTTGCTATTGCTCTGACTAAGCAGGTGATGGTTTGCTGGTCTATGTGCTGAGGCAATGGCAAAAGCAATATCAGCCCAGTCCAACGGTCAGTCGTGTACTCTTGTTTAGAACCCAAAAGGCCGGAAACTGCCATCACAAATACATTGCAAAGCCATTGCGAGCCAGCCAATTACTGTTGTGAAATGCTGGGTCACAGCAGCATGGAGGCAGTGTTGTCGATGCGCTTGCCGCATTGCAATCCAGGGTAACAGCAGCATAAGCAGCAAGTCTTGGCTGTGTGATGGAGCCTAACAGCAAAGTCAGCAGCAAATCAGTGCTGTGTAATGCAGTGTGACGATAGCGTGGAGGCACTGGCGTCCCTCTACTCCCTGCCATGCAGGGCAACAGCAACGCAAGCAGAAAGTGATTGCTGTGCAATCGGGGATATCAGCATCATGCAGAGCAAGCCAGTGCAGTGCAGTGCAAAGCAGTGTAACAGCAGCAGAAGCAGCAAGTCAGTGCTGTGCAATGCAGGACAACAACAGTGTGGAGGCAGTGGTGGCCCTGTATTCTCTGCACACTGTGCCTGATTTGCCACGCTTTCTGGCTGAAGTTCAGAGGGTGCTCAAGCCTGGCCGCCCCTTTATCTTCTTGCAAGCAGGTGAACCCATCTGCCAACGCTCGGCACAACTGGCTTGTACGGTTCTTTCTGAACTTTGTGGGCATAGCATCAGCAAAGTCAGCTGCAACACATATCAGCTCTGGTCTTGATGTTGTAGGCGATACAACATACTTGTGATGCGAGGTGATTTGTCAGACTGGCCACCGAACTCTCTTTGCATGCTTTGTTCTTCAATGTCCAGCACCTGTCAGCACCTGATAGTAAACACGAACTGATGCCCAGAGCAAAGATGCAAATTCTTGACGTTATGCACTGCAGAATTACGTGACCAATAGCACTTTCTGTGGGGCAGGGCAGCTGACTGGATCCTGTACAGCTGCAACTGAGCCCTGTCTGGCAACAGATGCAAGGGCTGTACTGCCCTGCCTTGCAAAGCAACATTTGCGCCTCTGCATTTGCAATCTGCTTTTGACTTATTCTGCTGGCTTGCAGTGAAGGGGGAAGGCTTATCCAGTGCTGCACAGCTACTGCTGGGAGGTTCAGGCAGCGCTATAGGTAAGTGTGACTGTTCCTGGCTAGGCTTGGTTTGCGTAACCTGTGCATGAGTGCAATCCATGTCTGCCAGCCCATCAGCAGTCTTGTTGTCATGCGTTTCATGAATCCCCACCAAGCAAGATCCAAAACAGCATAGGTGAGTGTTTTTACATGCACAGCAAGTGCTTGGCAGTACTTGATTGACATGAGGCAAGCGCTGCTGCATGCAACTGATCTGTTCTGCATTTGAATCTGCTTCCTTTGAGCATGCAAGGGCTGCTCATATAGTACGATTCGCTGGGAAGCTTTCCAGCTGGTGAACGTGACGGCCACAAACTGATACAACATCGCTTTCGCCAGTTTGGTTGCTTGCCCACAAGTGTAAGTTTGATCACCTGTTCAGGATGCATATGCATTGCAGATTGGTTGCTGGATACGGTTCTGCCATGCACAAATGATCATATGCTGAATCTGTGTATTGTACAGACCCGAAGGCATTGGACAGGCTAAAAAGCATGAATGGGTTTGAGTCTGTTGAATGGGATGTAGCATTAGCAAGCCAAAACCCCCACGTCATTGGCGTTGCAGTCAAAGCAGGCGGAGACAGCAGAGAGAGGGAAGTCGAGTTTGAGCACAGATCAACCAAAAGCAACAGAAACAGGAAACAGTCTGTCAAGACCGGCTTTGGCAAAACTTGAGAGCACTTATCTCAAATTGTTTGAACATTCTCTGGCTGAGACTTTTTGCATGCCAGGGGACTATTACAGATTTGTGTATAGCTCGGGCTGCCTCTTTACACAGAGGCTCCCGTTATGACGCCTAACGGCGTAGACTTTTCTTTTCTTTTCTGTGTGTAGCACTTTTCGACAAACTCCAGCTCTGACGCTTGCAGGTGGCATTTAAATTTTGAGCCTCAAAGTTTAGAAGATTCATCCATCCTTCGTGAGAAGCTCTACCCATGAAAGAAGCGCGCAGCCATGCTGAGCCCGGTGTGGTCGAAATCAGAGTACACACTGCACGCAGCTCATCTCACGTCAAGCGGCATTTGCATTCAGCTTGAGCGCAGACCGTCTGGCCCGGGGCCACTGGCATACTGTCTGCAACTTGATCAGTTCACTTGCCACGCGCTTGAAAAACCGCTTTGAATTTTCTCGCGTTTTCGCATATTACAAATCAGCCTTCGAGACCGCTGTGGAGAAGCGCGAAGCACAGATCGACAGTGAAGGACCCTGCCCGAGAACAAGCCTTGACCAGAGATTGGTCTCGCAAAATCCTGCGCATCGGGCGACATGCAAGTCCTCGAAGGAGAGCTACTGCGCAAGGTTTTGCATCATTTGCGAAGTTGGCAAGATTTGGCAATCAGCTCAGCAGTCAGCAAAGAATGGCACGCAGCAACACAGCAAGTGTACTTGACAAGCATGGTGCTCCCAGAACGTGGCATGCAGCCCATCAACCCAGCAAACCTGAATCATACATTACGCTGGTTGCAACAGAAGCAAGCTGTTGGACAACTGCGCCGAATCACAGAAGCAGATCTGCACATTCCCTCTGAGGACGAGCAGTCCGAAGACTGCAATGACGATATGCTGGCACTGTTCCTGCACTCCAGCCTAGCGCTGCTCAGCCCATGTCACCTCAGCAGAGTTGATATTAAAGGACCTTTCTTCATGGCACAGGCTGTTCCTTTGCTTCCCAAAACCGTACAATATTTATCCTGTATGCCAGATGCGGCATACTTGCCACTGCATATCTCCTCGAGTATGTTTAGCAACCTACCAAATTTACTGTGTCTGGGCGTCTACTGCATAAACCTTAACAATGAGTTAGAAGGCAAACATCCAACTTTCACTGTTGATGCTCCGTTTTTGAGCCTGAACAGTCTAGTCCTGGAGTTGTGGGCACTCACGGCAAGTCGTGATTCATCCTTTGTGGATTGCTTTCCAAAGTTGCAACACCTGCTTGCGCATTGCCCATGTGACACGGCAGAAAGCTTGTTGGATTTGACACGCTTGAGTGCTCTTGGCCTTGTGTTGGATGATGTCCCCTTTGACCACTCTGGAATCCTGTGGTCAAGACCGGGTTTGAGAATTCCAGCAAAGTCACGGTTGCGTACTTTGCATCTTTCTGGGCCATCGTCAACCCCCTTTCATGTTGACCTTTCCAAGTCATCAAAAGAATTGTTTGTCACTCACCACAAAGGTGACTTCTCTTACAGTGTGGGTACAGAAACCGATATTTGTCATCCAGACTGGAATAGTATGTACTGGTTTAAATGTTATTGGCAAGAGGGAATTATAATTGACACTGGTCCTTGGGGTCTAATGTAATACACCACAGCAGCCATGATCAAGTTTTTTGTTCGTTGGATCTGCATAAGTTACCCAGGCACTTGATACACATGCATGCCGTGACTATAATCAGACTTATGGCATTGATCATGGTGTATACTTTAGCATATACGCTTGGGGCCAAGAGCTTTGGGACATCAGAACAGCTTGTGTCTTACATAGATGACTGGTAGTGGACTGCTCAGAGACATCTCAAGCATGCACACGTTTGTATCGCTAGCAGCGCTGTCACTAAACGCAATTGATGCAAAGATGGCGTTTGAACAACTACGAAGCCCGAATTCGGTCTTTGGACACTCCCATGGCCTTCCAAATAAATATGAACCTGTCAAATACCTGACCTAACAAAACACTCGTGCAACCACTGCTTTAGTCACTAAGGCTTATGCAGCTGTAGGCAACGGTCTGTTCGTGCATGAGGGGTCGTGCATCATTTGGCCAAGAGTTGCACACAAAGCGAATCAATAATGCAAGCCTGCATCAGGCGGTGTTGCCTCACAGAGTCGTGGCATTTCAAGGACAGTCGAATCTGCTTTGCACAAACGCTTTGCAGATGAACTTCTGCATGTACCCTTGTACTTTCATCCTGCATGAGGCCTCATGGACGAGGCCTTCTAGGACGCATTGTGATCTGCCACTCAACGTAGCTTTTTGACTGCTGGCAACTGTCTGAGAAAAGCTTACATTCAGATTCATGTGGTGGGGCTCCAGATACGACAGCTTCTGCTCTTGAGTCACCGCTGACAGCCTGAAATCTTACACCGGCCTCCACCCCTGCTCAATCTTTTTGCACTGCAAGGTGCTTCTAGCCCCCATAACCTCTGGCTTTTGCTACTTTGATGACATTTTCCAATGCGTACACAAAGGCTGCTGTCCTCAATGGCAAATGCTTCAGCTCATGCAGCTTCCAAATTGGGTCCAAGGCATCCTGTACAAACCCAATCACTATAGCCGCTCAAACTTTGCCAAACATTGCACAACGGGCTTTGCTACCCTTGCTGAAATTTGCCAGTGACATGGCAGAGGGTATCATTTTCTCTCTTCAAATAGCTACACGGATTGTCTTCTCATGTACAAGCAGTGATTTCACAAGGTGGATTTGTCAAAATCTGCTGCACGTTGCTCAGTGCCAAAGGTGAGCCAGGGATCAGGTCAGTTTGATGTCAAGGCTATAGTAGGCTGAGGGTGACAGTTTTGGATGCAAAAGTGCATGTGAAACACAGCACAGCGCAGCACAGCGCAGCACAGCACAGCGCACATGCTTTGCGCATGTCAAGAGCTTGGCAAAGCATGCTGACTGACGACATTAGTTGCCACAAAGCAAAGTAAGGCAGCTGTGAGCATTGACATGGCAAGCATGGGTTGCAACAAGATGGAGTGACGCACCGTCATGATGCGATCCATTCTGCGATTTACTTCATCTTCCTCCCACCTGCACTTATCATGCACTCAACTCAGCAGGTGCAATATTGAGACAGAGTCTGCTGCATTGAGACAGCAGTCGTTCACATGCACATCACACCATGTTGAAGGCGTTCCCGCTATGTCATAGCTTGCACCACTGTACCTGCTGTAATAAGGTACAGGAGAGGCACACATGGTGGACACTCTTCACATGCATTCAAGTGACTTTCAGAGGCATATCAGCACCCACCAATCAAGGCAATCTTGATAAGTCTCAATACAAAACATGGCAACATGATGCCAGCAGCTTGCTGTGATTTGCCATGCAGCCGGCTTCAACCTTGCAACACTTGCCAGAACTTGGCATGCCAGTCAAATTTGCGATAACAGCCATCGGTCTTCTTGCACTGCTCCAGATCAATGCATGCATCACATTTACTTTCACCAAGTCCCGTGTTCTGCTCAGCTGCTTTCATCACTGCACCAACCATTCCACACCAAGCTGCACACATGACATCAGGCAGGTGTCAAGTTGGAGTTTTTCCTGCTCTTGCCAGCCTTTCCATCCTCTTCATCCTGATTCTCTGCTGCTTCTTACTCTTTCTGGCACAACTCTTGTTCAAAAGCATGGCAAACTTGTTTCGTATACAATGGTACCCACCTGAAGTTTTGGAGGTTCTGCACCCATTCAAGCCAGCTCACAGCAACCCCGCCCCCACTCGCATATATGTCTGGACAGACGATGATACCCCTATCCCTCAGGACTGCATCCCCATCAGGGGTGGTTGGGCTATTAGCTGCCTCGACCACAAATTTGCAGTCCAATTGTTTGGCCACGGATTCAGTGATGGCGTTGGATGCCGCTGCTGGGATAAAGACGTCACAGGGCATGCTGAACAACTGGCTGTGGGGGACTCTTGTGCCTGCAGACATATAGAGCATCAAAGTCACAACAGCTCTTGTCCTGGAGCAGTTGAGCTGTCGCCTGCTTCAACCACTGATCTGCAGTCTAGCTGTTTTGCAACAGCTTCAGTGATGGCAGTTATGCTGTTGCTGGAATGAAGACTTCACAGGGCATGCTGAACAGCTGGCTGTGGGGTTCTCTACTGCCTGCAGATATGCTCATAATTCACGTCAGAACAGCTTTTGACTGGTTGGGCTGTTGGCTGCCTCATCCACAAATTTGCAGTCTGACTGTTTGGTGACAGTTTCAGTGATGGCGGTTGATGCTGCTGCCGGAATGAAGACGTCACAGGGCATGCTGAACAACTGGCTGTGGGGATCTCTATTGCCTACAAGCATGATCAGGCTCAGAACAGGCTCTGATCTGATTCACTGAACAGCAGATTCAGACCTGCACTCAGGTTGAGTTCAACATCATGTGATGACGTTGGCTGCTGCTGCTGGGATGCAGATATCGCAAGACAAGCTTAACAACTGGCCGTGGGGAACTCTACTGCCTGCAAGCATGGACACAGTTGAGTTTGTCAGTTGTCAGCTGCTCAGCACACATGAGAGGCAGTTCCATGGGCAGGTGCAGTATCCCCCCAGCAGGACAGCTCTCAGATGGCAGTGAAGCATGAAAGGCAGAGCAGAGCAAGGCCCTTGCTCCTCATGGACAGGCGAGCAGTCTCCACATGAACAGCCAGCATTGTACCCATCAACAGCCAACCAGCTGCTATGCCAAAAGAAGCAGAAGAGCCTTACAGTGGGCAGATGCAGCGCCTGCTGGAATGGAAAGCAGGCTGTCTCACAAATAGGCGCTGCTCTCAACTGGCACTCATGCATAAGCGGTGTAGATGAGCAAATATTTACCTACACTGAAAGGCAAGCAGCAACTTCTGCACAGGTAGCATGAGCACAAAATGCAGTTCGACAGCCAAATGTGTTACCTCCTGGAAAGGACAAGAGGCTGCCTCCAAAGGGAGGTTCTGCTCTCAAGTGGCGCCTGAGCGCTGGTATATCTAGCCCTTTCTCATTGTGCATAGCCCCATCTCGGTCAGAGACACAGATAACTCTGCCACCGCGTACATGAATCATGTCTGCTGCCCATGCTCCCACATTGCCGAAGCCCTGCACGCATTATCTCAAGTTTGGGTGCTGCATTGAACTGGTTGATTTCTGCAATAGAGGTATTGTTGCATGCTGTCCCTCAGATGGCGCCTGAGGGCCAGTATATCCAGCCCAGTCTCGTTGTGAATAGCCTCCCCGTCAGGGACACAGATCACCCGGCTGTCCCATATGTGAATCATCTCTGCTACCCATGCTCCTTCCTTGATCAATCTATTCATTCAAAGTAGATGTCAAACCCCTACATGCGTATGTACACTCTGAGGCTATTGCAATGCAGTCAAAACTTTCTGGCACAATCATAGACAAGACCTTCATCTGCTGTCAACAGGTCTGTGTTGTACAGGTGTGTGTTGACCTGTAGACATGCCTTCAGATTTCATCAATGTTACATTCTCACAGACATACTGTTCTTTGCAAAAGTGGCAGGCCTGATTCTGTGCATCAAGTAGTTGTGGGTTTCAGGTCAATAGCATCATTGGCAAACATGTTTGCATACACCAAGGGTACAAAAGAGCTTCATGCATTGAGCACTTCCGAGTCCTTGATGGCAGCTGTGCCAGCACGTTCATGCAGTAGTACAATCAATGCAAGGATGTCAAACTCAGGTCACAATTCTGCAATGTAGTTGAAGCTGTACCTGAATGACAAAGTCCTTGTTGGCAATCTTGCCAGCATGTGCATGCAACAACAGCTCCCTGGTGGCCAGCACTGCTCCCCTGCCGGTCGCATACTCCCGCCCATGCGACCCATGCAAGTCCACTGGCTGCATCAAGAATCTTTGGCTTCAGACAAGGTTGAGGTCATGGAACATGACTGAACAGTCAAGTAGCAGGCGGTGTGACGAGGTACATACTGGGCATACGACAGACAAGTAACAGGTAGGTAACATGCATGTAGCAGGCACGTCACAAGCAGGACAACAGGCATGTACCAATGTGCAACAGACTTGAATTTGCTGATCTTGCCAGTGATGCTGACAGGAAAGAAGCATTTGTATTTGCTGTACTCACTGGCAGGTGAACGGGATGTCACAGGCATGTAAAAGGCATGTAGCAGGCATGAAATAGGTGGAGGGACAATAATGGTTGCACTCATTAGACAAACAGCTGCTGCTAGCAGGTAACAGGGCCTTGGCAGGCATGAAATCAACCAACAATATGAGAATGGAGTGCCTTGCCAGTGACATTGGCTGGACCTTATACCTGCTGTACATGCAGTTGCTGGCAGGCAACAGGCATGCAACAGGCAAGTAACAGACATGTAACAGACCAAACTAGAAATGGTTTGCCCCGCCAGTGACGCCGGCTGGGGAGAAGTGCTTGTTTCTGTTGCATTGCGGCTTAATGCAGCTCATCATCCAGTTGCGAGCAGGTAACAGGCACGTCGCAGGCATATAAGCAACCCAATGTGCTTCAGATGTCTCCTCCTGACTCAACCCGGAATGCACTTGCTGGTAGGTCACAGGCGTGTGAGAGGCAAGTAATCAGGTTTGGGGAGTCTCAGCTTGCCAGTGGCACTGGCTGGAGAGAAGCTTTTGTACTTGCTGGACTTGCCACAGCCCCAGCTCACCTTGCAGGTGCTGGCAGGTGGAAGGCATGTAACAGGCATGTGACTAAGCAACATCTTAGACATGGCTCACCTTGCCAGTGACGCTGGCTGGTCAGAAGCGCTTGTGCTTGCTAGACTAGACAAAGGTTCAGCTCATCATGCAAATGCTGACAGGTATCAGGCATGGAACAGATGTGTGTAGCAGGCGTGTAGCAGGCATAAGATCAGCCAAATCAAATTGCGATAGCTCACCTTGCCAGTGACGCTAGCTGGGGAGAAGCGCTTGTACTTGCTGTACTCATCAAAGAACCAGCTCATCATGCGGGTGCCTGCACTGATCTCCGGCCCAGGAATGTCAATGTATGGGCCCATCATGGACCTTGTGTGCTGCATTGCATTGTGCAGCAGGCTGTAAATTATGTATGTGCAAGCAACCAGAACACGGACGGGACACGGACTTTGTGCACTGCTATTCAACTTGCAACCTCTGTAGCTTCATGCATGACATGTATCAAGGTTGCTGCACAGAATCATTCAACACAGTTCTGCTTGCCAAGCATGCTGGCAGGCCTGAATCAATCTTTCATTCTCCACAGAGCTCAAAAGCTTGTGTTGACGAGTGCTTGATCCATGATGCACCATGCTGCAGCATGGTGTTTACATTATGGCAAGGATTTGCTTGATGCACCACTGGAAACTTGTAAACCTGATGCAGCATCTCAAAGTGGCCTTTTAGACCTGATGCACTGCTGACATGTAACAATGGGCTGCAGCCCACTGCGTCTTCAGTCTTGTGCTACCTGGACTAGCTTCCTGGTGAGGCGCTCAAGCTCTCTTTGGCTGAGTTGTTTGGGCTCACAGCAAATGCCACCCTTGGCTCCGCCAAAGGGGATGTTCATCACACTCGTTTTCCAGGTCATCAGACTTGCAAGCCTGCACAGCAATTGCAGCAGTGTAGGGCGTGGGCATCTCATGCTGGGCTTCATTTTGCGCAGAATGGGCAATGCAGTTGTTGCAATGCTGCCTTTGGCTCCTCTAAAAAGACTGATCATATCATTTGTCTTCCATGCCATTAGACTTGCAGTCCTGGACAGCAATCGTAGTACTCATGGAGTTTTTGAAACACCTTCCAACGCCTTTCTGTAATGGCTCAGTATGCAAATCAAAAGTGGAAAAGGATGATAGACACAGACAAACCCACCTGCGCATTTCCTGCATGTCAACATCTGGTGCCAGCCTGTAGCCGCCTTTGTAAGGCCCTCTGAAGTTGTTATGCTGCACACGATACGCATTGAAACTCTCAACTTCGCCACTGTCCATTGTGATGACCAACTCCACATGTATCTCTCGCTGCGGCCTCAGCAGGAACCTCTGCAGCTCTGCATCTATCTCTACATGCTGGAGAGCCTGTATATGACCATGTCCACTTGTTAACCAGCTCAAGGCTCTTGTGCACAAGACTGACTTGGCAGCGAGCATCATTTGGCAAGTGAGACAGGTGTCACCAACAAAGCAGCAGAGTGCACGCTTTCCTGCACGAAAGTACCTCTTGTAGGTAACTGTTGGCATCTCCGCTGCCAGGGATGCCGTGCTCCGGCGCGCTGTGCGGTTGTTTGCTTTCGTTTGCAGAGCTGTCGAACATTTCACCGAAGCACGTCTCGCGACCCGAGGACTCCCATCGGCATGCACCGATTGTTGCAGGCAGAACGTCGCAAAAGGGGGGCCGTGCTCTGCTTGTGACGGCTCTGAGAGTGCTGCGCATGCTGTGTGGGCCTTCGTGCAGGTGTTGTTGTTTCCGACTACCGCGAATCAGACATGCTGGTGCCCGTCATTTCAAGATGCGATGCACATACGTTTTGATGCTTGTTTCGCCCGTGGGTCAACGCCCGCAGTTGCAACGGGTGTTTCGTTGGCCGGTGCTGCAGACGCGCGATCAACAAGCAACTGCTTTGGCACAATGGATCGGCCGTATTCTGCTGTACTGACAGCAATCGAGACTTCAGATGTTGCACATTTAGTTCGGACGGGGTGATGACGGCAGCGCCTTGCGCAATCTCCGAAAGCGGAGCAGGTACGATGCATGAGTAACTGGTTGACTGTTTAGTCACACGAAGATGGTCAAACGAGCATTAGAATCTAAATTGCAAGCCATATCCCAAACGACACGAACAAAATCTGAGCTGCTCCGAAACACTTGCGAACAGATCTGACGGAAAGTATAGGTTAAGCGTTGACGCCAGCGCGCTTAACCTATACTTTCCGCTTCTGACTGGACTCCGATGCAATCTACAGCGTTGAGCGGTTCGCGCTTCCCAGCAGCGGAGAGGTGACCGCACTAAGTGTAGTTGAAATGCATGTAGTGTGTGCTGCTCGCAAACACACTGAAAGCGACCATGTTGCAGGTTACATGGTAGTTGGGGTTGCAACCGTGTAGATGTCGGCTTGAGGGCGACAAAGCCGATCATCCGGCGCCTACTTCACCACAGGCAAGAATTCGGAAATCGCATGTTGCACACCCTTGCGTATGAACCCCCGAAGTCATGCTCCATCATCCTCAAATCGTATGCGATGCTGTGTTTGGAGTTTGACGTTTGACGTCTGCAGAGCGCACCGTATCAGCGTACAGGCTTCAGCAAACGCACAGCAAGCAGGCCAATCTCTGCAGCTTGCAACTCACAACCTTACACAGGCCCTATACAGTCTTTCAGATACATCTGCAGCAGCTGTAGCCAGTGACGCCACAGCTGCTGTCAGCGATGCTGCAGACACAGCAGTCCAAACAGCCACTAGATATACAGGCTGGTTTAGAACCCTAGCAGATGCCCTGGAAAGTGTGCTTGGATACCTGCAGGTGAGTCATGGCATTACATACAGTTCCACTTGAACACTCTGTACATTGTGCAAATTGATCATGTCTAGTAAGTCAGAGAATGAGGCATGAAAATACAGTTTTGTGAATGCAGACAAATCTGGACAAGGTGCACGTGCCATACAGCTACGGCTGGTCAATCATTCTGCTCACACTCTTAGTCAAGACAGCCATTTTCCCAATCACAAGGAAACAGGTTTGCCCTCTCCCTTGGCTTTGTTGTGAAACATGCACCCAGGTATCGTTTGCAACAGACACATGCATCAGCATGACGTTGACGAATGCAAACCTATCACACAGCTGTGCCTGGAGCTTTGTTTGTTGTGATGTTGTCACAGCTCTGCACCACAAGACGACACAGCTGCATGAAAGTGCAGTACAACTGCAAGCCCATGACTGTTGCAGCTGTCCCTGGAAGTGCATAGGCCTGTGATTGGCAGCTTTGCAAATTTGCAGGGCTGCTGAAACAGTTGGCGCTGCAGGTGAATGGCAGGTTAGCATTACTGGAAATGTTCCTGCAAGGCAGTCTGATTGTGGGGACATGCATTGCAGGTAGAAAGTGGCATAGCCATGCAAAATCTGAAGCCCACAATAGACAACATCAAACGCCTTTATGGTGATGACAAGAAGAAGATCCAGCGAGAGACGTCAGAGTTGTATAAGAAGGCTAAAATCCGGCCCCTGGCAGGTAAGCAAGTCAAGCTGTTCTTAGCAATAAACTATGTGGCTGTTAAGCTGCATCCTGTGATTTCCACACAACATATAACTGTACACTAGCTGTTGTGCCTGTTTGCATCTGCCTGGACCAACAGCAGTTCTGTCAGTACTATCTATTCATTGGGAGCAAAGAGGGTTCTCAGACATGACTCAGTAGATGTTGTCAAGGTGTACAGCCTACTGGAGGCTCACATGGCTACCCTTTATGTATGGCTGGCTGGGTGGGTGACTTGCTAGCAGAGGATGCAGTCTTGATCGTGTAGGTCTGCATGGCATCATGTTCTAGCTCAGTCGTGGCTGCAGGATGTAGTTCTTGTTGATCATTGCTTTATGTCTGTCACAAACTGAAGACAGAAGGCATTGCAATTAGTTTGAGCGTAGCAACCTTGACGACTTAGCATTGACAGCATCACTGCTGCAGGTTTGCAGGTTGTCTCTCTTCATTGGCAGCCATCCCCAGCTTCAAAGAAAGCAAGCACTCATTCCAGAGATCAGTGATTTGCACACAAATAGAAAATCAAAATGATATTGTCCCCTCTGTTGCTTGTGTTGCGGGTTGTCTTCTCTCACTGGCCGCCATTCCTGTCTTCATAGGCCAGGTGGCAAGGTTCAAGTTTCCATCCACTGAGCACCTGCGTCTTGCACTGAGGCTTTTGTCCAGCATCCAGATCATGATAACATTCTAGACAGCAGTCATGTGTAGCATTAACTAATGATTACTGAACGTCTCACTGGCATTGCTGTTGCTTCTGTTGCAGGATGTCTGCCTTCACTGGCCACCATTCCCGTCTTCATTGGCCTGTACAACAGTCTGAGCAATGTCTCCAACTCAGGGCAGTTAGACGCCCAGGGCTTCTACTGGCTGCCCTCCCTGGCTGGCCCCACCTCCCTTGCTGCTCGCCGAGCCGGTAAGGTCCTCTTCTTCTTCTTCTTGGTCTTTGTCTTCTTCTTTGTTGCAATTTGCCTGTTCATCTTCTGCTTTGACTGGGCCTCCTGAAGGGCCCCACCTCCCTTGCTGCCTGCCAAGCTGGTCAGCTCTTCTTCTCTGCCTTTTGCCTTGTATTGTTCTGCAGTCTCACGCTTGCCTGTCCTTCCTTGCTGCTCAACAAGAAACAGGACAAGACAATCTTGCCTCCTCTCTATCGGTCAAGCACTCTGCCAATTGCTGTGAATGGCCTACTCTGCTGTGTCAGGCATGCTCTGATTGCAGTATGGATTTGTCAATGTCAAGGCATGACATGTGTATTGCGTGATGGCTGATCTTCATACATATTGCCACAAGCTGTACCCATGTAGCGCGTCTCACGTGATTCGCATACAATAGTACAGGAAACCACGCCCAAGCTGTGAAGCTGTACCGCCATGCCTCCTGCTATGCACATATTCTACATTTGCATGTTGCATTTGTCAGCCAGGTGCCTAGTCACATTTGTTCCTTTGCAGGCCTAGCTTGCCACCATTCTTGTCTGACTTACCTGGGATTGATGCACAAGTTGGACTGGAGCATGGCAGCTTGCAGAGCCAAGCTTGCTGATGTAACATGTTGCATGTGACCTGCAGGCAACAGCACAGCTTGGCTGTTTCCGTTTGTGGATGGGCACCCGCCCATTGGCTGGGAGGATGCCTCAAAATACCTCGTGCTCCCAGTCCTGCTGGTGAGCTGCAACTGACCCCTCATGTCCAAGCATTTATGAAGAAGAATTGCAAGCTTTGCACGTGGCTTAAGCTGATTTGTGCTGGTCTTCATGTCTCATGGGCAAGCTGCATCTGCTACGCAATGCTCACAGTCCCCCTGGTAAGCTGCAAATCAACCTTGTGTCAATACACATGAAAAATTGTTTCATATTCGGCAGCACGGCTTGCAAAGCATCTTTTCATCAGCTGGCCAGTACCTCCAGCATCTGCTGCAAAAATACTTTCATTCTGCTATGCCTGAAACTTCAAGTACTACTGTACTCAGTGAAAGTGATCAGATCACTTATGTGCAGGACATCTGCGTGGCTGGTAAAGTGTCCCGATCATGCAATGAAAGCAATAGTATGCCTGTCAACTCCCTGCTAGGCCAACTCCTTCCAATTCTGTCTAAATGGACCAGAATAAGCAGCTAATGCTTTGCAAATTCTGTTTTGCCCTTTGCCAGGACCACACAAAGTTGTACTGCATACTTGTGTGTGTCAATCTACAGCTGGGCATGTCCTGGCCAACATTTGCTTGCACGTCGCCGCTCTTCAAATAACTTCATTGTGCAGCAAGACAAAACCAAAATCCAGCTAGCAGCACGGTCTGCGTCAACAGCATTCATTAGTACAGCGCGCATCAAACCGGTCTCAAACATTGACCCATGTGCAGATAGCAGCACAATTTGCGTCAACGGCAATCATCAGCCCGCCCGTGGATCCAAACGATGAAAACGCCCAGCGCACCAAGACCATTTTGGCGTTTCTGCCCCTTATGATTGGCTACTTTGCCTTGCAAGTGCCATCGGGTCTCAGCCTGTACTACTTTGCCAACACCATAGTCACAAGCGGCCAGCAGATTTGGCTGCGCAAACTTGGTGGTGAGTATTTCCATGCCGAGATATAGTCTGCTGTATCAGTAGAGCATGTTGGCAATCTCCCTCTTGATGAGCTACTTTGCCTTGCAAGTGCCCTCAGGTCTCAGCCTGTACCACTTTGCCAACACCATAGTCACCAGCGGCCAGCAAATTTGGCTGCGCAAACTTGGCGGTGAGTTTTCTCAACATCTCACCCTCATTCTGTCGTGGATGATCACTAGAACATGGTGAAATGTCTTTCATGAATGGCTACTAACTTGCAAGTCTCCTCTGGTCTCAGCATTCACTACCTTGCTAAGACCACAGTCACTAGCGGCCAGCAAATCTGGCTGCGCAAACTTGATGGTGAGTCTTCCTGTTCTCCAAATTGAAGCTCAGCATGCCATGCCTGCTCATGTTACCACATTGACAATATCCTTCTTAATGGATGAACTTGTGTATTGCACAAAACTTGGTTGTTTTGTCAGTGCTATCATACAAAATCCTCACCCTTGGTGTCTGACTGTGCAGGCGCAACTGCCTTTGCAAGCAACTTGGGCCCAATTGACATTGGCAAGGCCCGCCGCACAGGGCAAGCAGTTTCTGTTCCGAAACCAGATACCAGCAATTTTCCTCAGGCTCAGTTTGCTCCAGAGATCAGTCAAGCTAGTAGCAGCAGGGGGGCAGCAACTGCTCAGGCGACTTCTATGGCGGCTGCTAGCAATGGTGCAAGCAGCTCATCAGCTGAGGCACAGGTGGGTCGAAGAATGTCTATGTTGTCTTTCCTCCTTTTCTTGTTTCAACGGTCCACTGCCGCCCTGCTTCACCCAGTGACAATCCATGCAAGGACAGCTCACTTGCAGCTGCTTGCACT
Organism: Trebouxia sp. TZW2008; assembly: GCA_002118135.1. Taxonomy (NCBI): domain Eukaryota; kingdom Viridiplantae; phylum Chlorophyta; class Trebouxiophyceae; order Trebouxiales; family Trebouxiaceae; genus Trebouxia; species Trebouxia sp. TZW2008. Next base: position 248,038 of record BDIU01000156.1, read on the forward strand.
GTGGTTGTTGTCCATCACCAGGTTTGGGATGTTTTACTTCAAGCCCTTTTTGAAAGTACCAGTTGCCTGCTATGGCAGAGAATCCCTTTGCTTTCAAGCATCACTTGCAACCCGCCTGCCAGATCAACCATCAGGGCAGCAAGAATCATACCCTGATGGATTGCTTGCAGGATACTGAGGACACTGAGGGAGGTAATGGTGTTGCATCAATGGCATCAGCGTCTGCAAGTATGGGCCTTCCAGCAGATCCTAGTCAGCAAGCCATCAACCGCAGATGCAAAAGGAAAAGGCGGCATCTGCTGGAGTCAGAGATGATTGCTTGATTTGGATAACATTCTCAGCACTGCAGACATCTGCTCAGAAACTACAACGCACTCAAACAGTCAACTGATCGTTCTGGGACATGCTTTGCTCATGTGACACCTGTTGCATCTTTGTGACATGGCTGCCAAGATCAGACAGCAGGTCATGTAACTGCTTACAGCCTGACCAGCATTTTGTAAGCAAGCAGCCTTGTGACTCCAGATCGATTGAGCGCTCTCTTTCTCTCGTCTTCTCCCTTAAATCTTGTGAGTGACAATTTGAAAACTTGAACACAGACACGATGACCAAGTTGCTAGACCGCAACTGTGTAGAACCAGGTCATTTGCTATCTTCGAAAATGAATGCCTGATTAACACCTGCAATGGCACTTGCTCGACTCATTGCTGAACAATAGCTAGAACTCAGCAAAGATCAGCAAAGACACCTGCGCTTATTATGACAACTGACATTGGTACTGGGGCAGCTTTGCACCAGATTTATGAGGGTTGTGGCACCCTGAAACTTTTGCTGATCAAGCGTATCAAGCCAACTGTCTCGAGACAATCATTGCCTGCATATCAATCTCACCAGCTCCTGCTTAAAGCTGACCAGAGTCATACATCTGTCGCTTGTTGTTGTCACGTAAGACACTGTACGCCTCCAAAATATGCCTAAACTTGACAGTAGCAACCTGTTTCTGCTTCTCATCATCAAATCTATCAGGATGCTGTTTCATTGCCAGCCCACGAAATGCAGCTTGCACATCTGCCTTGGATGCTGATGGCTCTATCTCAAGCAGCTTGTAATACCCTTTAGGGTCGCTAGATTTATAACTAGACCTGCCAGCAGAGAATCCTGAGCTGCCACCCTCAAACCTAGACTGTTCTCGAGACCGTCTAAACTGCTCAAATTGAGAGTAGGCATGGGTCCAACTTGTGCTGAAGCTACCTGTTTGGTCAGTCTTACTGTTCATGTAGCGGTCAGCATCACGCCTAGCCTGATGCAGCTGGTTTCTGATACGCGGCCAGTACTTTGCAGCAAAACCCACAAGCAGGGCAGGCGCTGCTATTGCAAAACTGAAAAGCTGGTAGACAGGATACGTTTGCCAGGACTGGCTCAGCAGCACAGCAATTGATGCCACAGCAGCAGTTGCTAAGCCAATTCTGGTTTCATCTAACACACGGACACCAGAGACCTTTGCAGCGTCGAAACCTGCCACAAATGTCCGCACCTTGGAGTTGCCAAAGTGCCTGCTGCTATAGAGAAAGACAGGCAGCAAAATTGGAGCAGCAGAGAACTGCTGGATGTCAACATCCAGATCTAGACCACGTGTGTCATCACATCTATAAGCTTGCATGAGGAAGTCTCTGGCAGCATTGAACTGATGGGACTTGATTGCGCCTATGGCCTTTGCTCTGCCAGTTTCAGCTTTCAACTCAAAGGTGGAAACCCTACGCGTGCTACCATCAAACGGTGATGTCATCATGTATCGATCAGCTGCCTTGGCAGCTGCCACACTAGGCCCTGGTCTGAGCTTCGAAATGTCAGAGTGAGGGTAATGATACGTCGCCACAATCTGCATCTCTGTCATTTCTGGACTGAAGTACTGCTCAAACACAACATTGGGCCGCACCCATCGGTACTGCATCTCATATGTGGATTCTGTCCTCTTGCTTGCAGGGTTGTATCTCCGCACAAGCCGATTGAAACCAATCTCAGCGCCTTTCAGTGAGCTGCGCGCTTGCGCCCTTGCAACCCAAAGCGGCAGGTACATTTCCTTGACTTTTTGCAGCCCTGCTGCTGGTTTGGCCACCAGAATGTTGCGCTCATTGCTGTGATATGCATCAAAGGCTGCATCCGCCTCCTGCCTGCTGACGCTGAAGGGCACTGCTGACAACTGCCCTGCTGAGGGACCTGACCCTTCAAAACTTGTACTGCTGGCAAAGCATCTGGTGGTGACAGGAGTTGCTGAAGCAAGGCATTTCAGCCTCTGCTGCAGCAGTGCATTCAGTGCATCACAGGCTACAGTAAGTGGCTGCGCTGTGCTGCCAGCTGCAACTGTGCGCAAGGAAGTGTGTCCAGCTCTGCAAGCTTGAGTGCGCTGGAGGCCTGACAGCAGTATTCGCAGCATAGCTAGCTGTCATCTGCTGGCTGCGCTTGTTGTGGAAGTATGCTGCTGTGGAGCACTATAGGCTTGCTGCCTGTGCGCTCAGGTGTCAAACGTGCAGTGCATGCGCAGATTTCTGCAGCAACAGGTTCCGCTTGGGGCCTTTGATCAGCACTGAGAAGGTGAAAAGGGAGCGGTATGAGAGATCAAAATGCACCTTGCATGTGATGCTCACGGAGTCCAGTGCTTGCCGACATATTTTAGGTGATCAGTGCAGCATAAAGGATCTGCTGTTGGTCAACAGTCGATTCAGGCTGTTGCCGGGTTCCTCATCGCCAACCTTGCAAAGTGCACGGACGGAATGTTAAGGCTGCTATGGCTTTCTGCTGTAGCTTCAGCGATTGTGAAGCCCGGAATTGACTCGACGGAACACCGATTTCGACTGGGTTTGTGTCGTGAAATCGACATGAGTAAGCACGAGGTCCGAAGTGAGAGTGGAAGGAAGGCCGAAGCTTGCTCTGCGCTACGGGCTTTTGAACGCGCTTACTCACCACTCGACTTTGCCTCAACGCGCTCTCAGCCAAGCGCTTGTACGGCAGCTCGTTTGTGCAGGCAGGGATCGCCGAATTGTTTGAATTTGGCTGACGCACAGGCTGAGATCAGTACATCTCGGTCGTCGAGATGCAGCAGGGCACTCCCCAATTTCAGGACACGCCTCCCTTTGGCTCCTTTTCCCAGCAGGGACAGCCGTACCAGGCCCCACAGGTCGGTACTGTGCGACAATACGGCCAGCAAGAACAGTATCACCAACCGCGCAACCACCAGAGTCAACTTCAGCAAAATCAGCAAAAGCAAAAGCGGAAAGGCAACCAGGATGTCTCGCAAATGGTGCTATGTCCACCGGAAAGGTTCATCAGCGTGCCAACCACCGATCTGATCGAAGCATTTAGAGGTAGGCAGCGCTTCACTGCGTGCATTGCTTCTATTTGTGACTCGCTTTGACCGGAATGCGTTCGGTATTCAGGTCAATTCTCTGCTGAAGACTTCGAGCGGTTCTCAGACATATGCAAGTTGTTTGAGGCCAACAGCCGTCTGGACTTCATCACTGTGAGCAGGTGTGTGGCAGAGCTTTCTGCTGCTGAGTGCCATAGTGCAGCAAGCTGTAGCCAAATGACATGCTGATTGGTCTGCTGCAGACGTGTCCAAGACAACTTCCGCTTGTTTTCTGCAGCTGCCAAAGGGATGCCTGTACCCATGCGGAAAGGCACAGGTAATGCAGGATCATTCTTGCATTTGCCACAAAATCGAGAGCATTCCTGTCCTTACATAGCATGCATTGCATGTCACATCCAACTGCCTACGGCATGCTGCTGAGCATCATCAACATTGTCTTATTGTGACAAACCTTCACAAATCTGCACCAATGGCTCTGACAATGCGTTAGAGGTTTGTGAGAACAGCCATCTAGCTCTGCAATCACTTGCTCTGCTTGCGACCACGCTTCTTGTAAGGCTGCAGGGGCATGCTCTCCAAATCACAGCATCGTTGCTTTCTGCATGCTCACAGCTGACATTGGTGGTCATCTTGCATTCCACATGATAGCAGTGACTTCGAGCCTAACTGATACTGTCCTGCAGAGCTGCCAAGTCCCAAGCAGCTTGATCAAACAGAGCTCAGATTTCTGGAGGATTTCTGCAACCTGCTTGTCACAGCGCATTACAGGTTGCTGACAGAGCAAGAATGGGAAACAGCTACAGATGAGGAGTTTACGGTATGACACCAACTCTGTGTTTCAAAGTTGCACTATAAGCCCACGTGTTAGACGACCAAGTGCAACATGCATGCATTTTTTTGCATGCCGTGCTGCCAGCAAGCTCTGTTTGACAGCCATGCATTAGCCTATGTATCTAGTGGTCTTGTCTGAGAGATCCTGCTGCACGCTGTGATGAGCTTTTGCAGATGCAGTATCTCAACAGCATCAAGCGTGCCACACACACCGAGCAATATATGCGGAAAATTGTAGCCAATTATTACTGTTACTGTTCTCTTTGCGCTGGTCATCATGCAAAGCATGCTTTAGGACAGGACGCCAGGCAGCATACACATTTGCCTAAAAATGTTTTCACAGCTGCACAGCAAAGATCAGAAGATTCAACAGTTGAGACATACTGTCACTGTTTGCAGTTCAACATGCCCATTGAGGTGAAGTGGGACGTGATGGACACCCTACTGCTGGCACGCTTCTGGAGTGGGCACCCTCAGCTGCGCCGTGGCACTGCACAGCTGCTGGAGCGCATCATGGTCTTCCACAGAGGAGTGCACACGGTCAGCCTGCATCCCTGCTACAAACACTGCTGCATCCCTTGAACAAGTCACTGCAGCATCCCTCAAACATTTTACTGTTGTATCCCCAGGAGAAAACACTGCTGGCTCCTGCAAAAAAACTGCTGCTGACAAGTTCAAGCTGCTGCTCATTGCGAGCTTCTCAAACTTGAGAACAATCAGCGTCCCTTGCATTTACAGTTCACTTCAACTCCTTGTTGTGACCTTTGCGGCTGCACTGTTTTGTCCAGATTACAAGCAGATGATGTTGTGGCCTGCCACACAATGCATTGACGCATAGCGATATATCACATACATGGCAAGAATGTACTGGTGCTGACAGGCACGGTCTAAGGGGCTTTATATTGAGGACAAGATTGATCTGTTGATGGGCTACCTTGTGGTCAACCCAATAGCTGCATTAGCCGGCAAGTTCCTTGGCTACCAAGCTCAGGAGAAGGCCAAAAAGGTATGCATCCATTTTGCCTGTGTTGCTGTATCTGCTATAAGCCATATTCCCTATCTATGCCCATGCATTTAGGTTGTCTATACAGTCCTCAGGTCATGACATCCCAGCAAAATGTTATTTGTCAGTATTTATTAGTTTTCTTGTTGCAATTGGCAAAATACAGATGAGTGTGACCTTCTTCCTTGCTTTTCTGTGCAGTACTCACCCCTGACCTCCAGCAATGACAAAGCCCCAGTGGCAGACCTCAGCCGGGATGAGGGCATCCATGACCACGATTCAGCTAGGATTGCTGGTTTGAACCACCCAAATGCCAAGGTCAGCACTACATCCAAGTGTGGCACCTCCTCATGCACGCTGAGCTAGCGAAGCTTGCCATGTCTGTACAGTAGCCTGTACAGTAGCCTGTACCCAAGTTCAGCAAACACCTGTGCTATGTAATAAAAGCCTTGAAGCCTGAGCAGGTGTTGGAATGAGTTTTGAGCTTGCATCAGCCTTGTTGCCCCTCAAGAGAGTGTTCACATTCAGTCCTTGATGTTGCCGCAGAAGAAACCTTCTCTTCAGGTGCAAAAGCTGGCACTCATATCATGCAAAGGCCCATGAGTAGCTTCTGTGCATTCACTTGCTTTGTCATCACTACTGATGCCTGAGGCAGGCAGCACTTTTGCCCATGCATGCATCTAGGGATTGCTTTTGTCACACCTGTGCCTGGAGCAGGCAAACCATTTTGTCGATGTATGCTTTCACTCCATATTGCTGACGCGACTCGTCTCTTGAATTGCAGATCGCAAGGCGCATAACTCTGCAGCGGTTGATGCCTGATGCAGCCAGCGTGCTCAAGCTGTCTTTGACAACACTGGAAATCCAGGAGCCCTGCTTCACTGACCTGGTCATCCTGTACCGTAAGAGCAAGGCAGTCTTGGACCGGCCAAGCTCTGAGAAAGAGCCTCTGCCCAAGTACAGCAAGGCAAGCTCCAGGACAGACACGCTCCCTGTGGATTTGCATGCTTGATGTTGCTGTATGGGCAGGTGTCACATGCAGGTCAATTGTGTGCATTGCCCAAGTACAGCAAGGCAAGCTTTAGGAAATTCGCCAAACAATAAGCAAATTGTCTCAGCCATTTTGTGGCACATGCGGCCAGCTTTGTTCGCTGGCTGAAACATGCTGACATGCTGGCAGTTTGCTGTGATCTTGCATCCTTTGTGTTTGCAATCTGGCCAGGTGCCAAATGCAGGGCATCTTGTGCATTGCCCAAGTGCAGCAAGGAAAGCTTCAGGACTGACAGCCCACCATGGAATTGCACGCCTGGTGTGTCATTTGGTGACTAATCGGAACAGAAATTGTCGGTTTTGTCTGATTGATGTTCAGCAAATCAAGTGCTCAATGCAGGCCAGAACCCATGAGTTTCCCAAGCAAGTAGTAGGCCTATGCGTTGCGATCTGGGCAGGTGTTGCTCTGCATGCAGGCTGCCTTTGATGCTTCTCATGTACATGTAGCATCAGCATGTCTTCTCCTAAAGCATGCCTGATGTGCGGAGGAGCTTCAGAGTTATACCGCCTGCATTTGTACAGCATTGTGTGCCAAATGCTAGTTGTCATATGTTAAACACACAAAAATATTGCCTGCATCACAGGGCATGGCGCAGCGCAACATTGTGGTCAAGTCCTTCTCTGATGTGCCCATGGCAGATGTGGAGATGATCTTCCCTGAGAAGGCAGTGTTCATCAAGCCCTTCGTCCTCATTCAGCTGATAGTTACTGTGATCCTGGCTGTCATCACTGTTGTCACCACCTTAATACAGGTGAGCTCTGTCTAACATGGATCAGCAAGTGTGAGCAATGCTAAGGCAATAAACACAAGCCCTGTGCCATCAATGGTCACAGACTTGCCAATGAGTTGTCATGATTCTGCTAGATGCATATAGAAGTGTTGCAGTCTGACACACTGCTGGAAGCGGGCATGTCTTGGTCTGCTTTGTTCTGCGCACTCTTGAGCCAATGAATCTTGAATCTCAGGTCTCCAGAAGACTGGCAGCGGCAAATCTCCGAAAATCATGACAGCAGATGCGAACTTTTGTCATGCATTGTGCTGCGCCTGCTTGGGCTTGCCGCAAAAGTGGTATGTTTTGAGCCATGGTGGCAGTTGTCATTGCTGTGCTGTGACAACTGTCTCTCTGACTGACAAAATACCTCTTGTACTGAAAACCCCTTGCAGGTATGGCAGACCCAATCTGTTGTTGCCAAAGGCATGCTGACATCAGCAACATGGCAAAATGTCATCGCCAGCACATGCTGGCAGAGCACTGCGTTGCAGCTCACATTGGCCAGGGAACTAGCCATGGTCAAGCAGATTGCAATGTTGTCTTTCTCTGCTGCTCGCATTGGGTGTGACATATCTGAAAGAGCTGACCTGTAACAGATTAGTGACTACAGTAATGACAGTCAGGAGCACGGTGACAATCAAAAGGATGAAAACATGGCCAGAGAACAAGTCACAGTCAAGCAGCTGACTGACTTGTCCTTCGACACAAGCATCAGCCAATTATTGGCTTAGATAGCAGCCAGGTGTCCAGGGTACGGGCTGCTGCTGTTCTGACCAACCTGTTTTGAGCAACACACCGCCCCCAAACACTCCTGTGCAAAGCCCATATTGTACGTGTGCACATGTGTTGTCAAGTGACTCACCTTTATTGCGTGTGCTGCAGAGCAAAGTGAGTCTGTTTGTGCTGGCCAGCATTGCGGCAGTAAGGGCAGCGCAAGTGTGGAGCAGAGCGTAGCTGCTGCTTTTATGTTGCTTGTTTGTACTCGCTTGACAACAAGCTATTGCTTTGCATACAGAGCAAGGTGAATCTGTCTGTGCTAGCGAGCATGGCCAGCATAGCAGCAGCACGGGCTGCACAAGTGTGGAGCAGAGCGCAACTGACCCGCCAGCAGATGCAGGACGCCATGACTCAAGGGCTGTATGAGAAGAGCGCTGACTCACAAGAGGGTGTCTTGCACACTGTGCTGAACCAGATGTCAGACCAGCACACCAAAGAAGTCATCATTGCCTACGCTGTGTTGCTGCTCAGAGGTAAGTTGCATCACACTGCCTGAGCTAAAGATTAGACTTTCATGTCTTCACAAAGCGAAACCCGCACTGCAGCATGAAGTGAAACTGACAGCTTCGACCAGTCAGGCAACAGTCACCTGGCAGCGCCATGCCTTTCTGAGAGTATTGCCTCATACAATGGCACAATGATCATATGCATTTGTTGGCAGCCATGCAAGCCAAAGTTGCTGCCTGAGCACACCACAAATTGTACACCAGCCCTTCCATGTGTGAATTACTCACAGTCTGCTCAGGTGCTTGTATCCGACAGGCTGCTTCTGCTTCTGCAGGTGAGGCCGTGACACAAGACGGCTTGGACAAGAGGTGTGAGATGTGGTTGGAGCGTATCTTTGGACTCAGGCTGGACTTTGCCATTGAGAATAGCCTGCCTGTGTGCTTAGAAGATGGCGTCATTGAGCGTGATGATCAAGTAAGCTCTTTCTTGGTGGTGCATGCAGTCATTTATCTTGCAGGATTATGCTTTGCGCCATACATCTGAACATGACATCTGCATGCCTGACCTTGATATTTCCAATCTCAAATGGGAATGTTTTTGGACTTGTGATGCGAGAACATGTGGTCATCTGCACAACTTCAGTCATGCAAGTCATCTCCAGCCCAGATTGCAGGGCAAATGCCAATTTGAGCAGTGAACACGCATGCACAAACACAGTGCTGGCAGCAAGTGACCTCATTTCTGCCATGCACTCATGTAGTGAGCCTGAACCAACTGAAATCCAAGCAAATCCTGCATCATGCGCAGCAAATGTATGGACTATAAGTCTCTACAACTTTTTGCAGAGCATGTTGAGGCCATTGACCCCAGCCAAAGCCCTCAAGGTCCTGAAGCACAAGTGGGAGCACCACTTTGACAAGCAGGTCAGTCTTTGGCATTGGCATCTTGGTTTTCTGTTGAACTCACACGAATGGCAAGCTATTTGACATAGCACTGCTTTGAGCTGATTTATTGCAGCATTCTGCAGCCTCACACAGATGCTTACATGCTTCCAGTGATGCATAGCTTGCACTGACTCCACATGTTGGCTTCATAAGATTCAGCAGGCCTGTTGATCAGCACTCGCACATGCTGCCAGCATTTCTGCAAGTATCTTGCATGGCTCATTCACATGACCAGCTGTGCATCGCAGTCAACATGACCAATTCTGCATGTTGACCCAAGCAATGAGTGTGTGTGAAACGCTGTGTGCGCGCTGCAGACAGCAGGTGGCGCTGATGTGAAGGTGCCAGGCTCTGAGCCAATCACACAAGAGCGCCCAGTGAGTCTCTTGCTGTTACTGCTGTTGATGAGTCATAGATGAAGTGCTGCATCTACGCACGTTTGTTGCCAACGTGGCAAGGGCTTACAAGCATCAAGAACACACACAGTCTTGCGTGATCCATGGTTGCCTTCAGAGCTCAGCAAATCGAGCAAGCAAAAGCAATGGCTTGCACATTGTCATTGGTCTCAGCGCGCACCACGTGGAATGATGCATCACAGCATTAGGATCATTACTCAGATGCATCGCAGCCTTTCTGAGCATGTAGTGCTGAGGCGACCACCCCATGACCTGCAAGCTTTGTTGTTGCAATATAACACGAGCAGCACCTTCAGATGCCAGACATGTGACAGCTTTGTTGGTCACAATGCAATGCGTCAGCAATGTGATATGCATGCTTTGCTGTTGCAGTATGACATGAGCATTACCTCTGAGAGTCAGCAGCGCCAGCCGGAGCCTCAGCCCATCCCCTCAGCAGCCCCTCAGCACTTGTCAAATCTCACTCAGAGGCGGCCAGCTGAGTATGACTCAGCTCCAGGGCAGTACACTGCATCAGCCTCAGGGGCAGGGCAGTACCAGGGGTCAGGCGCAGGACAGTATCAGGGGTCAGGAGGGCTGTACACTAGTCCAGGGCAGTTTGGTGCCGGCCCAACTGTGCCTGCAGGCCAGTACGCCGGCACAATTTCTTCATCGGGGCAGCCAGGTGCCGTGAACTACGACGGGGGCAATTCAGCGGGGCAGCAGGGCTACACCAGCTCACCTAGGTTCAGCAGCACACCAGTGGACTGGGGCAATGCTGCGTCCTCAGGCCGAACAGGGACAGACAGCGCATACCAGACAACATTTTCCCCAGGTGACACACTGCCACCAAAGGAGGCACTTGGACTCAGTTGTGCTGTCATTTTGATGCTCTTAGTTGTTTGACGCAGGACCCCTCACAAAATTCTGAGCTCTTGATGCAACCAAGCAATGACCAATTGCAGGGGCTAAGGCTTGTTGCAAGGACTGCAACAACACCACATAGCTCATGTTGTATGCAGGTGGCGACTCTGTGAATGCCGAAGGCAGGCCCAGCGTCACAGGCAGTGACACAGTATCAGGCACAGGAGAGCCTCGACATCCCCATCTGGACAGGATCTTGCACCCGTTCCATCACAACCAGTCTGGCTGAAACATGTTACAAATGCTAAGCTGTTTCCAGACAGCACATCACTTATGCAACCATGGAGCAATGGTGCCTGTGTCACTTTCTGAGAGAGCTCTGCTTAGCTAGGTTTCGTCTGACAGCAGTCTTTTTGATGTATACGTTAGACTGTCGGACATAAAGCTTTTGTGTTGGCATCGCATGCCATACATGCAAAAGAGCACCACCCCTTGTCTTATGTAACAAAAGACATCGTCTGATTTCGTTTGATGACCTGTTGACTTCGTCTAAACAGCTTTAGTCTTTTGACCTCTTGGTAATTTAGAAAATTAAAGAAATGAGTTCTATTGCATCATTTGCTGCTGGCTGCTGCCAGGGGACGTGCTGATTGAGCTGAGTTTCAAACTCAGCAAACTGGTCATGTTCGCTGTAGTGCACGAGTGACTTAGCTGGAGCCATTCAGCCTGGTCATTGCTGAACACTGGCTTCGAGTATGCATGACCTTGTCATCTAGTGACAGCTGTAAGTCTATCTCTAATCTGCGCCACAGTTGTTCCAAGTGGGCTTGATGTGCCTACCATGCCTTGGATCTTGGACAACATGGCACTGTCCTTCACCTGTGGCATGCAACACCCATGCTTGTCATTTAAAGCCAGCAAGCAGCTGACAATCAACAGAGGAGTCGACAATGTGAGAAATATGCAGTGACACCTTTTGTTGGAAAGCCCCACACTATCGATGTGACATGCACTGCAAGCTGCAGATGCCATGATGAAACGAACCCTGCCAAGTCTTGACCTCCAACCCAATCATGGAGGGGTCCACAAACAAATTTTGCCTCAATTTGTTGCACAATCGGAAACCTAGTTTATGTTGCACATCCGCTCATGCCTGTGACAGGGGTGACCAGCCTGATGGCAAGCTGAGAACTCACTGTTGCAGCTGTCTCAGCAGCTTCTTGGAACATGCCAAGGGCTGCATACTCCTCAGCCTTACGCGAATTGTCTGGCAAGCGCGCCACCAGCCTGCAGCCATACACAGATCACAATTTATTTGTTGATCCAGGCTTGGGTCAAAAAGATTTATTTTGCATCAGCTGGCAAGGCCATCAAACCACGAGCCTGCAGTTGTACAGGGGCTGAAATGCGTTCTGACTTAGTCACTTGACACGACCTGCAAAGTTCACCCTACAGCAGCTTGCAAGGCAAAGTCATTGGTGCTGTTGTACAGCAGGTGGATGTTGTCACACAACAAAGTATGGGCCTGCAGGCAGAACCAGCAGCTGGCAAGGCAAGCTCTTGTATGCTTTTGCACATCAGCTGGATAACCCAATGTTCTTGTTGACCTTGAGCAGCATAGCATTGAAAGACAGAATCAGTTGAAGAGTTGCAGTGCATTCCCATTTGCACATGATTCAGCACCTCAGCTGCTCAACAATATGGCAGCTGATCTCTGTTGACATGTTGTTGAGCAGCTGAGGTGCCGCATACCGTGTGCAAACGGGAATACACTCCAACTCTTCAACTGATTTTGTCTTTCAATGCTATGCTGGTCAAGGTCAAATTGGTTGACATTGCACAGCTATCCATCTACAGTGAATTGGCAAATGATGCGTTTTGCTTTGGCTTGCACATCAGCAGTCTTGCTGACAATTTCCAATTTGACAAATGGCTTATGACTAAGCTGAGTAACACAAGACCATCAATGTCTAGCAAACAATTTTCACCTTGCACTACCTTGTCAGGCGCTCCAGTGCAGTCAGTGCATGCTCCTGACATCACAACACAGACTTGCCTCAACAAATTGAGTGCATTCTGCTGACAAAGCTTATGCGGATTTGTGGCTTGGAGCAATGTAGATTACGTACTTGGCGGTAGCTTGTGTGGGAGCACCATTTGCTTTGGCAGCAGCAATGTAAACCGTCAGTGGCAGCACATTCTTCCTCTCTTTGGCAAGGGCTTCCAAGCCTTCCCAGTCCTTCAAAGTTGCCAAGGTTTGAACCTGCATGTGGCATCCACATCATAGCTTGGTTGATTCCAAACCATGACTGCAGAAGGCTATTTGCTGCATGCGTTGAATTACAGGTTCTGAGATCAGCCTTGTGGCTGCAAATATCTATCATAGCAACTTAAACAACAGTATGAATGTGGAGGACTGCTTTCTAGATGCGCCCACCAGATCTAACAGTCGTAGCAGGGTCTTGCAGTGTTGTAGCAAACAAGTCAATGGCAACAGAACACTTTTGCGTCGCTCATTTGTAGTCGGCCTACTCACCACTGTCAATTGTCAAATACATAAGCCAGCATAGCAGATATAACAGTCTCTGGCAAAATGCAATAATCACTGCAAGATATAAAGCAGAAAAGCGATGCTCATGACAAGCGCGTTTGACAAGGGCTGGTGAGACCAACCTTGATCCAGCCAAAGCGCTTGTCTGGCAGCTTGAAGATGTTACGCACTCGCTCTGCTGCCCGCGCATTGCCCAGCCGCAAGCACTGTTGTACTGCACCAACACCCCAATGCACACATTAGCCATGACAGATCCCGGTTTGTATAAGGAGGCCTTCAAGATTGCTTTGCAACATTTTAAATATGGCTTGAAAGGCTAGAGGAAGATCAGGCAGGGGGGTGAGCAGGGGCTGCAGAGACGCGTGGGCTCTCAGAAAGGCTTTGCATGTCTGAGCTGAGCTGGGCCGTGATGACGGAAAGAGCGGGAGGAAGGGGGGAGGGGGTCGGGGTTGAGTGAATGCAGTTGCACCTGTTTGGGTAACGCTGCAGCCCAGGAAGCAGGCTTGCCCAGCCTCCTGCTCCAGCTCCGCTTGCACTGTGCGCAACTTGGCAAACTCTGCGCTTGCCTTGCTCTGGAACACATGCTCCTTTGTCTGCACGTACAAAGTCGAGCCATTTCAAATTGCAATAAGTTGCAGATCAGCACTAGGTGACTTCTGAGCAAGCCGCTGAACAATGCACATCATAATCATACAAAGTGGGTGACCTGAGAGTTCCTGTCAGTACTGCTCCAAGGCCATTCAGTGGTGTCGTTGATCAGACGGGCGTGAGTGCCGCCACTGCTGCTGGTGGGTTGATTTGAGCGCACAATCTTGTTGGGTTTTTGCAAATTTGCTTGTCAGCACCCGTATGATGTCAGCTATGATGTCAGACGTACAGGTTGGTCAATCAGTGCTGAGCACACCTGCGAGTGCTGCTCAGAGGCTCTGACCAGCAGTTGCGCCACTGCAGTGTTGAGACTGATCAAGCTGGCATAACTGCTGCTGCTGCTGCTGCTGCTGCTGCTGTTGGTTGGCTGGTTTGAGCCTGCAATCCTGTTGGCTCTGCACAGGTGTGAACAGCAACAGCTCTGTCATGTCAGATGCACAGATTGTGCACACTAGGGTACTTAGTTGCATACCTGCGAGTACTGCTCAGAGGCTCTGACCAGCAACTGCACCACTTCAGTGTTGTCACTGATCAGACTGGCATGAGTGCCGCCGCCGCTGCTGCTGCTGCTGGGCTGATTTGAGCGAGTAATCCTGTTTGCTTTGCGCAGGGCTGAGCAGAAGCGCATGTGACCCACGCCGTCATAGGTTCCCATTCCCAGGTAAATTTGCTCCAGCAATTCTGGCTCCTGCAATGCAGCGCTGTTGGCATGGCATGATGTGCAATTGTGTAGATGCAAAGTTGAATGGCGCTGACATTACGGTGAGTGTTACCTCCGTCCAAAGAACCTCACACTAGCTATCTCAGTGGCTAGAGATAGCTGGTTCATATTGAGCGCAAGACAGACGTGTGCTTGACATCATTTCAGCTGACAGCAGCACAGGCAAAGGACATGTCAGCTACGCTCTATACAACACGGTCACAGCAGTTAATGTAAAGATGCTGCCTCATGCTGCATGCCTCCATTCAGTAGCCACTGGATGCACCGCTGGATCAAACATGCTCTCACACCCTGACAGACGACACAGAAGGAAGCATTGCATTGTCCCTTGACGTCACAAGGCTGTAGTCAGAATGCAGGAGCCTCAGGGTCTCAATTTCAGTGATCTTGAGACCTGTGCAGTTCTGCTGGTGACTTTGAAAGTTTCGTAGGAAGCACTGCATTAGTCTTGATCCACAAGGCTGCAAAAGGACAGCGCAGCTGTAGGGTTCAATTTTGTTAATCCTGAAGGCTGCGCAGTCCTGCTGCTGGCTGTGAACATCAGGCCAAGCCTGCTATGCTCAAGTCAACACAGGAAGCACAAAATGCTCTGAATTGAAAGCTGTAATCAACCACGCACATACATGCTGACTAACAATACAGCAGGTAGTATTGCATTGTGATGTCACAAGGCGGCAACATGATGTCCCAGCCTAATGGTCTGACTTTGCTGATCCTGCAGTCTGTGCGGTCCTACTGCTGACAGTAAAACCTCGGGAGGAAGCCTTGCCTTGGTCCTAATTCACAAGGCTGCAGCAGTCAGACACAGTCTTGGGTTCGCAATTGATGTGATCCCAAAGGCTGTGCAGCTGACTGTGAAAACATAGGCCGAGTCGGCAGTGCTGAGGCATGCTATCAAAGCACAAATTGTTCTGAATCAAAAGACGCAATCGACACGCACAGACAATGTTGCCGAACGCAAGCAACAGTTGAGTAAGCTTTTTTGGAGGCAGCAGGAAAAATTGCATTACGCCCTCATGTCACAAGGCTGCAGTCAGAATAAGCTCAGGGTGAGAGACTGTTCAAACCCGAAGTTTGGGCACTGCTGACTGTGAAACAGTAGACCAAGCCTGCTATGCTGAGCAGCTCAAATCTAACACAACAGCTTTATGTTGCATGATTTGGCCAACATCCAACCAACTGGCTGCAGCTCTGCAGCCTGCTAGCTTGTGATACACACACTGTACACACTCACAGAAAACTGAAGTATATGCCATCAGGAGACTCGCATGACAGCACATTGTGATCACAATGGGGTGGGAGCCTCTGTTACCAGATGCTCTGCAGCTTGCACTTACGATACACAGTCACAATGGGAGTATGGGGATAATGAGTATGGAGTGTGAGTATGGGGGAGTGGAAGTGTGAGTGTGAGTGTAAGTATAATTTTTTGAACATAGCATACATACATGACATAGAAGCCTAGCATAGAATGCATAGCATAGAATGCATAGCATAGCATATATAGCAAAGCGTACCCTGTTGTGGCAATAGGAGATGAAGAGGCGCTTGGCTAGGGGATTGGCGTTCATGGTTTCCAGGAAGTCCTTCAGGGGCATTCCCTTGCGGTACATCCTGCACTCAGGTTGCAGAATGCTGGAGAACTGATAAGATCATCACGACCATTGCTTACATGCCCGCTGTTAAGGCTACACAACCCTGCCAGGTGCACAAAGTAGCAATGCAATGCCTCCAAACAGTGCAGAAATGATGTTCAAGGGTTGTACACTTAGCTGGCTCGGATGGCTGTATTTGGGTGCATTGTTTCATTCATGACCTTGAAGCAAACTGTACTTGTGTTGCATCACCTGACTGCAAAATCAAGGCTCATGACGGGTGATGGCATCTCAGCAGAAGGTGTATTGGTACTGACCTGAGTACTGCCAAGTAGACCAAGTCAGTGTCGCCACTGTCAATGGCTTTTGTGAGAGCTCTCTCATGCTCACCCAGAGACAGCAGCAATGGCACCTGCATGCCCACTACAACATGTATGTGCCTCGCTGCTTGTGTTTCTCAACAACGTTAGTTGGAATGACTGGATATGATATACAGATCGGTGAGTCTGTTTGCTGCTCCAATGCCTTGCTGCACTGAACACTGTCTATAAGTAGGAAGTGATAGGCCAAGCAATCCTGTGCCATCAGGGCAGGATGCAGGCGTGCTTGAATCTGCGTGAAGCACCTTTTTCACAGATCAGCGCATTTTACAACTGCTTGCTGACAGTCAGAAATTGCGCAATTTGGAGCATTGAATGGTGGGCAAATCACAGCTTGAACACATTCAAAACCGAGTGGACCACATTCAAACTGAGCACATGCTTTCAACAGCTTTGTGGTTGATGCCTTGCAATCAACAGACGCAGTGCTGTCATTAAGCTACATTGGTAAAAGCCTACCTGGTCTGCCGCACGTGTCTCGTATTCTAGCAGCATTGTAGCAAGCCCTTTGCGCCCCACAGTCTCAGCATGCCCAGCTATCAGGCTGTACCGGATGCCTCTGTACTTCTTCAGCTTGCCTGTCAGACTGTCCCTCAGCTGGTCATCGGGTTGTTGAAGGCACGCAGTGATCTTCTGACACGCCCAATGGACCAGCACCTGTTCACACACTTTGTGGAGTCACATGTCAGCAGCATTCCAGTGTCCTGCTTCTTGTTGAGAGTCACGATGTCTGCTGAAGCTGAAGGACAAACTAGCTTGCCAGGCTGCCTCTCAGCTGATCATCAGGATGTTGAAGACAAGCAATGATCTTTTGACATGCCCAATGCACCAACACCTGCTCACATGATGTCAGGAGTCTACGATCACTGCTGAATCCAGAAGTCTCAAGCACCAGACAACCCAGAAATGCAGAGAAAACACAGTGTGAGCTGTCCCACTGTATGGAACCAGCGTCTGAGGTCAAGGGCTGGTAAATAGTCTGCAAGGCTCACCATGCATGCAAGCTAGCAACAGCAGTGTGCAGCAGTTGCAGCAGTGGCAAGGCAAGGCCCACAACGTCTTCTGGGTTGACACCAAAGGCAAAATGCATCAACATCACCTTGCCTGTGTCAAGGTTTGATTTGTCGGCAATCTCCAGCGCCACACGGGCCACAAGTTTGCGGGATGATGACATCAAAGGCAAGTCTGTGAGCGTCACCTTGTCTGTGTCAAGGTTCAGCATTCCTGCAATTCTGAGAACAAACAGGGCCAGCAGTTCTCTGGTTTTCCAAATCAGAGGCCATGTCTGTTGGCGTCACCTTGTCTGTGGTTCAGGGTGAGCATCTTTGCAATACCGAGCGCCAAAAGGGCCAGACAACCTTATGACTTTTGAGACAAAAAGCAACAGCATTGGCAGCACCTTGTCTGTATCAAGGTTCAGCATTTCTGCAATTCTGAGCGCCAAAAGATGGCGTCGCGCATTGACAAGGCGGGAAACCAGCACAGGGGCTCCTAGGGCATCCAGCTGGGCTAGGGTCAGGGGCAGGCCCACATTTGGCGCTCTCAGCACATTTAGTATCCTCAAGCTTTGACAAATCTGTAAGATACGTTTGCGTGGGTAGCTGCCAACTGGACAGAATGCCCTGCCGTAACAGCCCGCCTGCATGCTAACAGAGCATGTTAACAAGGGACAGAACATGGGATTGTCACAACCTATCGTGACAGGGAAACAACAACAGCAACAGCAATGGCAGCGGCAGCGATAGCAGCAACAGCACCAACAACAGCAATCCATCAAGCAGAAGCATTTAGCAACAGCCATTTAAACAGCATACCATGAGAAAATAAGCATCAGCTGGCAACAAACTGCTGCATTCTTTGACAAAAGGGCTGAAACAGCAATGCAGGGCTATATATTCTGCTGGCCAGCTCAGCAGAACGGCTGTGTGAACATTTGACTCATTCAAAATTGCATGCAATGTTGGCCATCAGAGCTACGGCTATCACCTTGAGTAATGCAGCTTGTCTGATAGGATCAAGATCTGCCCCAGCAGCTTCCACACAGCTGCCCACAGCTTCAGGCAGCTTCCCCACAATGCTGCGCAGCGCCTCATCAGCGTGCGCATTCTGTTGGTCAAACAGCTGCCTAGCATCAAACAGCAGTGCGCCTGCAAGCAATGTACAGCTCTCACAAATCTGCTTGTAATGCTTCCAATATCTGAATGCCAGTGTTGTCTTCAAAGCTTATTGCCATAACAACTCTTCCCATACGATGGCCAGCACAATGTCCCTCATGTGCCCACTTGCATGACTTCAGTTGGACTGGCTATCACTACAGCTCACCACTTCTTGGGGACCATTTGAAGCGCCCATCAGGAGATGCTGCCTTCTGTTGCTCTAGCAGGAACAATTACGGGACGCTTTGAGCTTGCAGTAAGCAGCATTTGTTTGTCAGCTGACCTGGTTCTCAGAGCCAATTTTGAAAATATCCACAAGACTGTCTGGCACTCGCCTCAGTAGCTCATGCTGCTCAGCTGAGATCAGCACAGCCTCGCAAGCCTGATCTAGTCTCTGCCAGTTGGCACGCGTGAGTTGTGTGACAGTAGCACGTTTCACAGAACTTGGCTTGTGCTCATTGGTATGCGGTAGTCAGCTGACCTGGTGCTTCAGAGCCAATTTTAAAAGTGTCCACAAGGCTGTCAGGTACTCGGCTCAGTAGCTCATGCTGCTCAGCTGAGATGAGCCTGACTCCATCCACCTCAGACACCAGCACTGTCTTCTGCTCCAGGGTGTGTTTGATCCAATCACCAAAAGGTCCCACCATCAGCAATATGTCCTGCAAGGCGACGCTGTTGTTGTCAGTGCTGCCCTCTGCTCCAGAACGCGTTCTATGTGGTCATCAAGATGTCTGTCCAGTAAGAGACGCGCTGTAGTATTCAGTCAACATAACGACTCTGCTTCAATGCCTGGTTCCCATCCACAATAAGACCCCTCATCAACAAGTTGTCCTTTCAGGCAGCTGCTTTGTTGTCAGCCCTGCCATGGGATATGGACTTGCGCTTTTGATCACTGCAAGCCGTCATGGGAGGGAATCGTTTCGCTCCCCGCAAACACTCCTTTTGCAGCGCAACATTTTATCCAGGGACAACGGCAGCGGCAAAGGCAGGAGCAAAGGCAAAAAGCAGGGGTCTTTGAGGGCAGGGGCATTGGCAGTGGCAGGGCCCGAGTAAAGCCAATCAGCAGCGCCACCTGTAATGATGAGACAGGAGCATGGGCAGGGGCAAACAGGCGAGTACAAGGGCAAAGGCGAGGGCAAGGGCAAGGGCAAGTCACCTCACCTTCCAGCACATGACCACAGAGTCTGTGCCGCACCACTCCAGCTGCTCAGGCAACTCTTCACTCTGAGTCGCAAACTCAGATAGGGTTTTGCTGAAGTCGGACACCCACACTTTGAGGCGGCCGTCTGCTGTGTATGCAGCCACAAACTGCCCGTTGGGTGCGATGGCTAGCTTCTGAATGATGCCCACGTTTGTGGCTGTCTGTTCAGCGCTGTCCACATCAACTGTCATAACAGTGTTGCCAACTGCCAGAAGCACCTGTATCCAGGAAACCCAGTAAGCGCTCAGCAGCGCAAAGATATAAGGCCAGAGGAAGCGAACGAAAACATTGGCCATTGAGTGCAATAGCCAGCTTTTCCATGGTGCCCACATCTGTGTCTGCTTGTTCAGCGCTGTCTGTGTCAATTGTCATGACAATGTTGCCAACTGCCAGAAGCACCTGAACAATGGAGAAAAGCATCAACTTGCACTTGGTGAAGGGAACATGAGAGGCTAGTTGAAGCACTCAGCTCAGGTCAGCAGACTGTCTGAGCAATGCAGTGGCTTTTCAATAATGCCCACGTCTGTTTCTGCCTGGTTTGCACTGTCGATATCACCTGTCATGACAGTGTTGCCCAAGCTTTACAATTAGCTGCATCTGTCACGGTGCAACTGCCAGGAGCACCTGCACCATGGTGGATGCAGCCAATCGGAAAGCTTAGCAGAGGCCAGCAGACAGTCCAAGCAGTGCAGCAGCTTTTGAACGGTGCCCACATGTGTAGCTGTCTATTCAGCGTTGACCTGATCAACTGTCATAACAGTGTTGCCAGCTGCTAGAAGCAGCTGCATCCAGAAAACCCAGTCAGCGCTCAGCAGTGCAAAGATACAGTGCCAAAGGAAGCAGAGGTGCACAGAGCTGCCCATTGACGACTTTGACCAGCTTCTGAACCGTGCCTCCATGTGTCACAATATGAGCAACGCTGTCCACAACAACTGTCATGACAGCAATGCCAAGCGTTGCATTGAGCTGCATGTGTCATGATGCAACTGGCAGAAAAACCTGCGGCATGACAGGCGCAGCAAATTGCAAAGCTCAGCAGAGATCAGCAGACTGTCCAAGCAGAGCAGCAGCCTCTGAATGGTGCCCACATCTGTGGCTGCCTGTTCAGCGCTGTCCATGTCAACTGTCATAACAGTGATGCCAACTGCCAAAAGCATGTGCACAATAACATATGCAGCTATATGAACAGAGCAGACTTCAGCAGACTGCAAGTAGTGCAGCAGCTTCTGAATGATGCCCACATTTGTTGCTGACTGTTCATCGCTGTCCGCAACAACTGTCATGACAGTGTTGCAAGCTGCCAGAAGCACCTGTACCATGGTGAGACACCAATTTGCACTTGGCGGATGGAACATGAGAGGCCAATTGAAGCACTCAGCTCAGGTCAGCAGACTGTCTGAGCAATGCAGTAGCTTTTGAATTATGCCTACATTTGTGGGTATCTGTTTGTTGCTGTCCACGTCACAGCTGTGCCGTTTGAATGAGCTGCATTGTCATGGTGCAACTGCCGAAAGCACCTGCACGATGACAAACACAGCTGATTGAAAGGCTTAGCAGAGATCAGAAACGCAGCAGCTCTCAAATGGTAGCCACATCTGTAGCTGTCTGCCCAGTCATGTGCATGTAAAATGTCATGACAGTGTTGCTGATTGCTAGGACTGCTTGACACCTCACTGATCAGCACTTCAAGGTGGGCAGAGAGGTGTGACGAGGTTGCATGATGGCCATGTAGCGAGAAGTGAGGGGGTGGGGGCGCGAGGGGGTGGGGGCGCGAGGGGGGGGGGCAGGAGCGCAAATGAGGCCTTGCCACCCTGGGGAAGCAGGGTCTTTCTAGGCAAGAAGACAACATAAGGGAAGAAGGAGAAGACAGCAGCAGCAGCATGCAAAGAAGAGGTGAAGTGAGCACCTCAAGGCAGCCGGAGAGGGTGTGACGGGGCTGCAGGATGGCCATACAGTGAGGGGGGTCTTTAAGGCGGGCCCCCGCCAGCCTGTGGGGGCGAGGCTCTTCAAGACCAGACACCGCCCACAGCTGCAGCCCCTTAGTCAGCACGACTAAGCCATCGCTGTACAGCTGGCAGTCCAGGATTCCATCCCTCTGGACCTCACTGCCAAGGCTGAACTGGCGCGGCAGCTGAGTGCCAAACATGTTGTACATGTACACCTGAGCAGCACCACAGGACAGCGATGGTAAAATGAGATTAGTTGTACAGATGCCAGTCATACCAGGGGCATGTGCAAGATGGCGCTGCGATCACTACAATTGTGCGTCACAAAACTCAGCATTGTCTCAGGTTGGCTTACACCGTGTCAAAGTAACAACAATGACTCCTTGCAGCATTATGTCGAGTTTCTAGCAAGAAGACATCTCTAGCTGCTTGCCTTGCTTGTGAATTACCTTTGACAAAAAAAAGTTGCAAGGCCTGTTGACACATGCATCAGCTTCTGTCTGTGAGTGCATGAAAGGCAAAGCAGCAGGGCTTCAAACGCATGACATATTCCACCTCTCCAATTTGCTCAACGCTGCCATGTTGTGGGGGAATAATAATTGTACATCTAGCAAGTCTGGAAAAATATGGAACACAATGTACTGAGACCCAATTCTTTTCAGATTGGTCCAGTGCTACAAGTGCCCAAGTTCACCTCGCCAGTCTGCTCAACAATCATCAGCTCTTCCTCATTCGTCCAGCCCATGGCTTCAATGCGGCCCTTGTCCCATACAGCCACCCCCAGCTGCACCCCTGCTGAGGTGTACATCTTGAGCAGGGGTTGTGTGATGCCCCCTAACACCAACACCATCTTGCGGTCGTCACGAATGGTTGCAATGGGACCTCCATAGCGCGCACAGGCCACCCTACACTATCATGCACAGTATGTCTGCATCTTGAGCAGCAGTGGCATGATGCGCCCTGGCATCAACACCATCTTGCGGTCATTGCGCATGGTTGCAACTGAGGCCCCACAGCGTGCACACGCAAGCCTGCACTAATGAACACAGTGCAGGGGCTGTATAACGTCCATGTCTAGAAGAGGAGTGCTGACAAGATTGAAAATGTGCCTGTGTAATGCCAACTGGGGCCATGCATGACACAGCAATGCTTCATGTGAATGCACCGTTAGGCTTGAATGTTTGCTGCACAAGCAGACATTGATGCTGTTTTACAGATGCAATGTTGATGCTAGCGGCAGCAGATGAGACCTGATAGACATGACCATGCAGGTAAATGGCAAATGGCAAAACTGTTGTATTGGTCGCAGGCATCTAAGCTGCTTGCATCATGCACAAGTAGTGTTTGCTGTATCTCATCACCAATTGCAATATGGCAGGTGGACTGTGGTGCGACTTCTTTGGTGTGATAATATCTGCGCGTCCTGCAAGCGCATTGTGTGCTTCTGGATCTCAGATGTGCATACCTGAGACTGTCTAGGTCAACGTCAGGCCAGGCCATCTGATACAGCTCCTTCTTGGAGTAAAATCGATTGCCACATGCATCCCACTCCCCCACTGCAGCATGCATGCGTCAGAAGGTGTAGAACGAGCACAACCTGCTTGCTGCTTGTTGTACCGACCTGGCGATAAACTTGCCCCTGCCATGCGGTCCTGACTGCCTGATCACACCGTCACATTACGTCCAAATTGACGGATACGTGCTGTGCGCATGTAGCATTAACGATGATCTTAGGCTTGAACTGTTCAGGGCCTTTGGTCCGGTAAGACCAGCGCTTGAGGTCTCACGGCTAACTTTAAACACCAGCGTGACAGCAGCTGCGACAGCTTCAAGCAGTTTGTCTTGCAATGCACTAGCAGACGGCAACACAAGCACCCAGCGAGGTTGATGATGGGGCTTGTTAGAGTTGGGGAGCGATGCCACGCAGGGTGAGTGCGCATACATCTGCATGCTTGCCATCAAGTGCTCTCTCGCTGAATCCGCTCCGAAACCAACCTCAGAAACCTGGGCTTACAAGTCTCAGGCATGACAGATCAGGGCTAAGGATGCTCTCGTAATAAGAGGTACAGACAAGGATGCGCCAAATTGCGCAGTTGATCAGCCTGTCCAAAAGCTCTGCAAGCCTGCGGTACGGCGGGCTCGAGCATGCATCAGATTGATTGCATGCAGCTGACGCGGCGAGAATCGGCGTACTTCGAGCCATGACGACATTGTCTGATACGTGCGTGCAGGTCAACAGACAACTTCACAACTTCGGCTCATCGGTATTTTGCAAACAACAAGACTTCCACTGGGCCTCATGGCGGGTCAGGGGTCAGTACACCGTCAACCGCGCTCATTCTTTGTGTAAAAACGATCGCACTCTTTAGCTGTCCCAAACATCGAAGTTGCGACTAATCAGATTTGTAATTGCAGAGTTCTCCTAACACCAGCAAAGACAACCCTCCACCTCAGAGTCCTCCAGAACAAAGTATGGAGGTATGATAGTAGTCCCGTGCAGACTCTATACACAGAGGCTTCCTCAAGAAACCTGACAGCGTTTGCTTTGTTTTGCTTTGTCTGCGACAGTTTGACCTGTTTTTGCTTTGCTTGAGCTCCATTCCATGCAAAATGTGCAGGTCTCCCCTGAAGTGCCACAACATGAGGCAGCAGACAAGATTCCTAGCCAGGTACCTTCTGGCGTTTATGATGAGTCTCATGAATTCTTTGAAACAGCAGGAACCTTGATACCTCCTGCAATGTGCGGCATGCTGTAGGTGCCCGACTCAATAGACGGTGGCAGATTCCCAGACCCTTTGGAGTCTGATACAACTAAGACCAATGAACCAGACAAAGCACTTCCTAAGGAGAAAGCACAATAGCTGCAGCTCCAGAGATCACGCCATAACTGCTTATTTCAGAAATAGGCCTCCAGCAACAGGCACACCTCGTGCCTCAATGTCGTTGCAATTCTCTGCCCACAGGGTCCAACCCAGGGCAAGCATGCATCAGCAATGAGTGTCAGCAGCATGCAGCTCAAGCTGGCATGCATGTACAGTGGCTGGCACCTGCCAAAGCCCACTCAATATTTGGTCTTCAACAGGCCAGAAACAAGCATCGAAGCATTTACTGATTCAAGGTCACATATCAATGGCTGCATGGCACTTATATACGTTCATTGCTGATGGGAGATTGACAGATGGATTGTAACGCTCGCAGGAGATGAAGCGGCACAACAATCGAAACGACAAATTCGTAGCAAGCCTATCTATGTGACGTTTTGTTTTGTTGCACGAATGACCCTCCCGGCAGAGCCATGAATGGAGGCGACGACGAATTCAGAGTCGCGTCGCAGTATGTTTGGCAGATAACGACACACAGACCCGTTCGCATACTGCATCCAAGTCGAGAGTCAGAACATAGCAGACCTCACACCGATCCGCGAAAGACCGTGCATCAATGAGTTGAACGAATATTGATGTCAGTTTTGTTGGCGACATGGCAACGTGTACCCTTGTCTTGACACGGTGACGTAGGAAAAGCAACTCGGTCACTCAACTGTGAACGAAAATGTTGCTCTGGGGAAATGTTACTGGTACGTATCCGAAATCGCTATCGCTTGTGCAATGGAAGCCAATGCCTCTATGCATTCCTGCAATAAAGTGCCTTACTTAATGACTAGCCTGACTTAGACTTACTAGCCAACAGTCACATCGAATGGAGAGCTGCAAGCTTGCATGTCCACCTCCTTCTCGAGTGCTGGTGCACTCATCCAAGTTGTACATTTGCAGACTGCCACATGTGCCTTGATAGCGATTACTTTGATCTTTGGCGCTCATGTGGAGACTGCAGCATAATACAGCAGGAGCCAGAATGTCAGCTGGAGTGCACCTATTGCCTTGCTGGTGAAGGGATTGACACTGCAGAGCTTCCCGCACCAAGGGCAGATCAACAGATCATGGTGCCATCTGATGGCTGCTCTGTTGATCGCCGTGATTTTGAGCTGGAATGCCGACCGCAGTCAAAAGGCAGATGCGGTAAGTCATGACTTAGGCGGGCACAGCTGATAGTGTATTGCCCATTTTCTTGTGTTGGGTGTCTAATGATTTGCCTTTGTGAACAAAGAGTGGTGTGTCGTGTGTTGCCATGTTGCCGTATGTGAATGCAATTGAGGCCTCACAGCTGTGATGTGTCTGCAAAGCCACAATAGGTCCGGGTATGAGACATTGCCAATATGTTGAAGCTGCCCACCTCCTGCAAAGTCTCAATGGTGTGCATGGCTTTGTGATCAGCTCATATTTTCGATCATGTACCCACATGTGATGATCATGACACATAAATACTCCAGCTGGCTGCTTGACAGGTTTGCAATGATTCCTACTAATGCATGCACAGATAAAGAAAGCCATGATGTCAGCGTACTGGAGACATCATGTGCGTCTGTTCAAGCTTCAAGCTGTCCTTGTCAGCCTTTGCAGTGTGTCCGCGTTTGCTGTCTACAAGTTCACACTGACTTTGTTGCTTTGGTCCCTGCAGAGAGTACCCTAGAACCCAGCACAGTCGGAATAGGTGAGCCCAGCCTAATTTCTGTTTGTTGCCATGCACCCTCTGCATTGTGCACCCATGCATATCACACTACATCATGCAATGCGCCTCTGTAGCACATGGGCAAACAATTGTGATGTATTGTGATAACTGCACACAAGGTTCACATGATGCTGCTATGTCTAGCAGCTCCAGAAGGGCAACTCTGAACTGCAAGCTTTGGCTATCTGGTGTGACAGGCTGCCAACCTTGCTATGACAGCGAGTTCATCAATCAATGTGACGGCTGCACTTTGAATGGGTGCCTGCTGGCTTGCGACAGCTGTCTTCAAATTGGAACCGTCAACAACAGATCTGGGGGGGCGCGCACTACCCTCACCATTCCACCCGGCGGTTGCCACGTCAGCAGCAATGATTCCATCTTGGCGTGTGATGCTGGCAGCGAGGGTTCCTGCCCTTTAGGTCAGCACACACTGTCTGCTTGATGTAGCAACTGCATGCATTGGCATAAGCAAGGTCCCCCACTAACGTGATTTTGCATCAGCCCACACTGTGTTCTTGATGTAGCAACTGCATGCATTGCCACAAGGAAGGTCCAGGAATGAAGTGATCTGGATCAGCACATAGTGTGTTCTTGATGCAGCAGCTGCACGCATTGCCACATGCAAGGTCCCCTCAAGGAAACGACTTGGTCCAGCATATAGTGTGTTCATGACGTACTGAGTGCATTTGTTTGCCAGAAGAATGTCCTTACATCAAGTTGTACTTACTCAGGAGTGTCATGATAGTCAGGATGCAGGGTTGAATTCCACAGCTGCAGGCAGACTGTCCTTGCACCATATCTGCTTGCATTGTATGTGCTTAGACCAAGGAAATGATGCACATTACTCCCAGTCATCAGCAGTATGAGCTACTGCTGCTAATCTGTTTTTCGTCTGTAAACTCTGACTGCCTATGTCCAGAAGGCGCGCCTCTGGAACTTTACAGACACATTGATTTGCCTTGCATACACTTATACAGTGCTTGAACTGCACACAACTTTTGCAGTCTCATTCAGATCGCAGTATGTTCTTTGAGATTCAAGCTAGGCCACAAGTTGACAACCATCACAGCATAATGAGAACAGCCAGACAGTTTAGGCTGAACAGCGGTAACACAGCCAGGGATCAGTGACAGGAACTTGACACGTTGCTGCAATGCAGAACCTGTGCCGCATCCACCACAGCATTTGGCAGACTGGAAGATAGGCGTTGCAGTAGCAGGCAGCCTGCTGGGTGCAGTATTGCTGGCAGTACTCCTCGTTTTACTGTGGAGGCGCAGAACCAGCAATATCAGGGCAAAAGTGAGCATTTTTACTCATTAAGAATGGCATGCTGGCAGTACTGTTTGTTTCTATTGTGAAGGCGCACCAACACTCTTGTCGAGGCTAAGGTGGGCACTTGCTTCTCACTGACAATAGCATACTGGTTGTACATCATACTTTGACTGTGGGTAGGTAAGACTGCTCACACAAAGGCTATGGTGTGCGGTGGCGCCACAGTAGCAACAGCATTTTGTGTTCTGGCTTTCATGCTTTGCAAAAGTTTCATGGTGTTTTGCTTGCATAATGGGGCACACATGGCATGTGACAGGACTAGCTGTCCAAAGCTGCATCTTGGAACATGTATGACTGTTTGACTGTCACAGACTGAGTATAGGTGCATTTATGATTACAATGTTGTTTGAGGTAAGTCTTTGTCATTGTGCAAAATATGCAGGCTCATTTGCTCATTCAAAGTACTTGCTGCAATTTGCATGCCGCATATTTGGACCAATGGTAGCCTTTCTTTCCAACACGCAAGCTTATTGAGCAGTTGTGGTGTCTGCAGAAAGCATCAGCAATGACAAAGACAGAGTCGGACTTTGACTCATCAGGTGTGTCCAGCAACTATGCCTCCAGGTATATTCTGCCCACAGACATTTCTGGTGGCTTACCTGTCCCTGATCAGTTCAACCCCGAGTACCCCAAACTTGCAATCCCAGTACAGCAAACTCAATCCCTACAAATTCCAAGTTTTGGCACCCCCAAAGGGACCCCCCGTGGGACCCCACCTGGGTCGGGGATGACAGACAGACCCCAATACCATGACCGGCTGGTGCATGCTTCTGTCCTGGATGCAAAAGACATCCAGATGTGCAAGAAACCAGATGGCAAAGACTGGCTGCTTGGCAGAGGCTCATATGGAATGGTCAGCCCTGTTGTGTAATATCTGACAATATGTTCTTGTCTCATCTGCAACATTGTGCAAGAGTCATTGAGGACTGCTGCAAGAGGTCAGCATTCCTGTATGACATTTAGGCTTATAGCTTACACATGTAGGCCTACTCATTGCACAATTATGTCTGACTTATGCGTGCTGTCTACTTTCCAGCCCCTGTCTATCTGCGGTACCTGCATGTTGCTATCATTTAGTGTTGCCAAACACGCCCAGCTCCTACAAGCGTTGCCTTGCAGCACAATGTCGAGCTGCCACAAAGGTCCTGCCCATATGCCTTGGACCCTGCTCTCGAGTGTGTACGCAACCCTAGCTCTTGGCAAGAACATGTTTGCTGCAGCCATTTCCGCCTCAGAATGTTTGTTTTGCAGGTGTACAAGGCCAAGATGGGTGAGCTGGAGGTTGCTGTTAAGACAATTCACAGGCAGTATGTCAATCCACAGCTCACACCTCAACAGGCTCTGGATGTCATAGGACAGGTGATCCCTTGGCTCTATTCGAGCCTTACAACCAAATGGCAAAGTCCTGTCATTCACTAACTTGCTGCTTGATCATTGACAGTGGTGGTCTCTTGTATGATTGCATTGCAATTGGTTCTGCTGTTGAGCGCTTCCTGCTGTTGCAGGCTTTGATTTTATGGCATCACTGCATGACTCATTCTCTCTCACAATGCTCAGATCTCAGATCTCTGCAGGAGCTGAAGATTTTGGAAATGTTACCTTATGATAGGAGGGTCGTTGAGTACTATGGCTCCTGCAATCAAGACGGAAACATTCTTCTGGTGCTGGAGTTCATGCAGGTGCCATTTTCTGCAAGATCTCTTTGCAGCAGTGCTTTCTGCCAGCTTTGCAGTGCTGTCAGTTTCTATCTGCATGTATATGCATAAGATACATGCACACCTTGTGTACATCCACGCTCATACTTTGCATGGGTGAATATTACCTTCTTCTTGCGGGATCAGCTGTCAGCATCCATCAAAGCATGTCTAGGCACAAGGCAAAGCGCATGGTAGCATGGCGCGTGGAGTGCCTTGGCAGCATGTTCACTAGTGACGGCAAATTGGACACTGAGATCAGTCACAGGATTGCCAATGCTAGTGCTGCTTGGCATAGTTTGAGGGCTCATGTGTGGTCCTGCAAGTATTTGACACTTGCCAGGAAGGTTGATTTTCAAGAGCGTTCTGCTGTCTGTGCTGTTGTATGGCTGTAAGACGTGGCCAGCTTTGAAGGGCCATATAAATCGCCTTGAAGTCTTCCAGATGAACTGCCTGAGATCCTTGTGTGGGTTTGGCTGGCGTGACAAACAAACCAATGACACCACAGCGGCTCGATTGATGACCAGACAATGCATATGATGAGTGTTAAATCTGGGCATCATATTGCAATGATGACGTTCATCAAGGACACCAGCACTATGCCAGAATATGTCATCCATTTTTGTTTTTTGGCTGTATTGCAGGGAGGAGATTTGTGGCATGCTATGCACAACCATGAGACTGGGCCAGGTCTGAAGTGGTACAAGGGCGGGGCCCAGATAGCCCTGGACATCATCAATGGCCTCCACTTCCTGCACTCCCACTTTGTAAGCTTCTCATGGGTCCCTATAGTTCATCCAGTCATCAAAACGGGACACAAAGATTGTGTTCTTCATTGTTGAGCGGCCTTCAATTCTTGCACTCACATGATGCAAGCAGTTCACCCCTCAGTTTTCATGCACCCAGTTGCTAAACTGTGAACCCTGGCGGTGCAAAGTTTTTGGTTTTGTTTGCAAACACCATGTTAAAAGCCCAGGTAATGCAGCTTGCACATCCAACCTTTACTCATAGAGATCCTCAGTACGATGCTCAGTGGCATGGCATTTGCTGTTCATCCACCCTTACACCCTGGAGAAGTGTCATCAGGCTCATGCTGGCTCGGTATCGTCTGTCAGACCTACTCTAAATCCTCTGTAAATGACCAATGCTGTCACCGCAAGGTATATCTATTGCTGTGCATGCTATCATATGGATCCTGACTGATGCAACAGCAGCTGTGCAAAGCTGCTTTTGTGTCTATCTCTGTCAGCACATATATGCTAGCTGCAGCCGATGCATAGAGCTGTCAAGAGTGGTACTGTGCTGTTGTCTGAGGACTTGCACTCAGCCAAGGTCTGTGACATCCTCCCTTCATCTTTCTGCCTTCTTTGTTCACAGAGATGTGCTGGTTTCTGGTGGTGCATAGGGATATCAAGAGTGAGAGACTTGCAATCAGCCAAGGTCTGTGGAGCTGGCGCTGAAAAGGAATGACATGAGAAGCAATCAGCTACTTTCTGAAGACCTGCAGTTGGCCAAGATCTGTGTTTGCTGCAGGTGGCGCATTGGCCTGTCACAAGTGGCAATGCAATATTGCTTGAGGATATGCAGTCATCTAAGAATTGCAATGCCTTCTGGTCAGCTGCTTCACATCTTAGGAGGCCTTTTCTGAATGCAACTCTGGCTGCAGGTGGTGCATAGGGACGTGAAAAGTGCCAATGTCTTACTGTCTGAGGATTTCCAATCCGCCAAGGTGTGTGATGTGGGGCTGGCAAGAATCATGGGTGGCAGCACGCTTTCCAGCTCCAGTCATAACGTGCATGCCACCTTTGCATATGCAGCGCCAGAGATTATACTGTGTGAAAGGTTGGTGCTGCTGCTTTCATTGCCAGTAGTGTACTTTTCTGTCATTGACTGCCTCAGCAATGACCTAGTGCAGCACCATATTTCTGCTCTGTGAGGTAAGCTGCTGCTTTTCAGCTCCAGTCATAATGTGCGTGCCACCTTTCTGTATGCAGCATCAGAGAACACACTGTGCGAGATGGTTGTGCTTGTCGACTTCATGTCCATGTGCAAACTTGTGACGCAGCACCAGACACTCTGCTGTGCAATTGGTCAGCTGCTGCCTTTCAGCTCCGTCCTTGATTTGCTGGCTTTGCATGTAAAGCACAAGAGGCACTGCTGTGTGAGAGAGTCTCATATCTGTTGTGTATTGTTGCCATTGTCGCAGCTGCAAGGTTGCAATGCAGCACTAAACTTCTCCATCGCAAGAAGTGAGCTGCGCACGGAATGCTCAGCAGACATATGCATATGCAGGAGCGATCACAGAACAGACATCTTCAGCTATGGTGTTGTGCTGTGGGAGATCATCACTCAGGAGCATCCGCAGCGGGGGAACATGAGAGATTTACAGGTCTGTCAATGCAGACAATATGACTTCTACGAGTGCCTCGTGTCCAATTTGTCAACATGAAAAGGGGGACATGACAAACTCACGGGTCTGTCCATGCAATCCATGCAATGATTTTCAATGACTGTCTCATGCAAAGACTGTCACTGAGAAGACACGGCTTTACTTGAGCTTGCTGCAATGTCCTCACATCTGCTGTCCTTCACTTTACTACCACTGTGTTTTGCGTCACTGTACTGCTGCAGTGCTTCTATAGACTGTGCTGCAGCTTCCTTTCTACCGTTTCCTGCACTTCAGCTGATAGACTACTACAATGCTTTTTTGACGTGCTGCAAGATGGCGTCCAGCCTGACTCCTCAGGCTGGACGCTGGGGGCTCCTGTGCACATCGACAACAGTAGGAGCATTACCTTCCTGGTATTACAGGTGCCAGAGGATTGCTCATAGGTCGTCACAGACATCTTGATTGCACTGCTGCAGTGCTTGGATTCACAGTGTGCTTCACTTCGTTGCAATCAAGAAGGGTACTGCTGTCTTGCTGATTTTGCAGTTGCTGAGGACTGCTCACAGGCCATCTGCAATGTATTGCTGAAACATTCAACTCCAAAGTGCTTCACTTTGTTGCACATAAGAACTGTAGTGCCGTCTTGCTGATTCTGCAGGTTCCTGAGGACTGCTCACAGGCCATCAAAGACATCCATGAGAACTGCCTGAACAAGGATCCAGCCCACAGGCCAACACACCAACAGATCATTGAAGCTATTGAAGCTTGCATTGCAGAATCAGCAGCAACAGATGTGAGAATTCCAATCAATAATGCAGAAGTAGACGCTGCAGCTGATGGACCAACTCATGAAGCAGACGACACTAATACAGAAGTTTAGCTGAGCCTGCATGCAAGGGCATATTCCTGTCTGGGTGTCCACACTGACATGCAGGCTATGGAATCTGCATACTGCAAACCGGGTTTCTTGCTGAGTTGAGGGAGACGTATTTTTGTGGGGGCTTACATCGTTGTAGCTGTGCTTTAGATTATTGTCACTGTAAAGGGTGCACTGTGTGGTGAATTGGTTGCCATGCATGACACATTGACATCAACCAACAGCACTGCTTTACAGGAGTTTGAATTTATTGCTGTCAGGTTGATGTTTTCAAAAGAATTCTGCAAAGGCTTCTTAGATAATGAGGTTAGTTGACGATGTGGGCTGATCCCTTTGGTTGTAGTTGAGTTTGTGGTAGGGGTTGTCTGATAGTCTGTCTTGTCTGCTTTTGCAAGCTACTGAACTTTTTCCCCGTCTGATCTTTTGTGAGACAACTCTCCACCATTCTTCCTTTGATCCTGTTTGCAACAGCTTTCCTCTTTTTGGACTCTTGAGTCTAGAATATCTGAGTGGTGACTCACGGACAATTCGTCGCACCTAGGCTGTTCTGTGACTTACAAATGACATGAGTTGTGATTGTTTGCCAATAAATTGAGTGACATGTTTGGACGTAGGTAGAGGGTGTTCTCAGGTCAGAGTCTGACTGCAGGTTGCATCCTGTGCTGACGAATGATCTGAATGATAAGGGCGTAGCTTCTTGTCTGCCAGGCCAGTCACACACATGCTCCAAATTTGGCAGCGGCTGCAAC
Organism: Trebouxia sp. TZW2008; assembly: GCA_002118135.1. NCBI lineage: Eukaryota > Viridiplantae > Chlorophyta > Trebouxiophyceae > Trebouxiales > Trebouxiaceae > Trebouxia > Trebouxia sp. TZW2008. The sequence continues at coordinate 281,291 of BDIU01000156.1, forward strand.
CTTATGCATTCATCAGCTTCTCATTCTGTGTGAACCTCTGCTTTCATATTTCATGCATGCACTACATACCAGGTGTGCCTATCACTCTACCGTCAAGCATGCGGAAAAATAGCCCTGGCCCAAGATTGCCTCTGCTCACAGAGGCTCCCTTTCTGACGCCTGATGGCATGAACCTCTCTGTATGTTGTTTCTAAACCTAACACCCGGCATGACCTGGCCAATTGGGGAAGGGGAAAGCTGCTCAATTAGCCTCTGAGCTAATAGCAACAGCCCTAGCGCTCAGCATGGCCTGGCCAAATAGGCAAGGGTGTGGCTTCTACAAGTTTCTGGAGATCAAGGAGAACAGCTCTAGCATTCTGCATGACCTGGCCACCTAGGAAAGGGGATAACTTCCCGAATGTTCTCTAGGCCAGTGGCAAACAGGATGAGGCGCTCAAAGCCTAGCCCAAACCCTGAGTGTGGCACTGTCCCATATTCTCGGATGTCTAGGTACGCCGCATATGGTTCCATGGGCATTCCTGATTCCTGAAGCCTTTCCTTCAAGACCTGTGTCACACAAATCCTGAGTACAACAACATTGCCTCAGCCATGACAAGGGTACTGACTTGAGTGTGTGATGCTGAATATACCTGCACATGCTTGTCACATCAGGTATGCACACAAGACCCAAAAGGTGTTGACAACCACGATCCACGTGTAGATGCCAACAAAAGCCAAAAACTTAAGCAACATGTGGTTGTGAAGCAGGATAGATATGACACAACAGTGGTCACCTGACAGGCAGCTGGATTGACAACCACTTGGATAGACAGGCAGATCAGGACAGACAAACAAGGACACACACATACAGACAGGGTGTAGAGGTGTTGATGTCAACTCTGTCTTCTCTGTGCAATGGATGGACACATGGAAGGACAAACAGACAGGGCATAAAGGTAGGGTGCTTGCATCAAGCCTGTCCTCTCTCTGTGAGCCGCCAATGAGCTCGCCCACTCCTGGCACTAGCACATCCATAGCAGCCACGGTCTTGCCATCATCATTGTGCCGCATGTAAAACGCCTATACACAAAACAGCTTTGAATCAGCAATAACACAATGCATGCAGGGCTTGCAGCCCACAGCAACAAAGCTGCAAAACAAAGCATGGCAGCCACTGTCTTGTCATGGTCATTGTGCTGCATGGAAAGACCTGCATGCAAGGGAACATTTGATCAGCAGTAGTGCAGTGCAGAGGGGCCTGCACACTTGCATTCAAAATGCCTCCATGCAATGCAATGCATTGTTTTGTCGGCAATCTTCTTGCCGTCATTGTTGCGCTGCGTGTGAAGTGCCTGCATGCAAGGTCACAATTGATCAGCAGTAGTGCAGTCAATGCAAGGTCTGCATGCTGCATGGAGTCCATGCATGCGGTGCAGTCTTTTTATCAACAATCGTCTTGCCAATATCATTGTGCTTGTGCAGAGTGCCGAATGCTGCATGGAGTGCCTGCATGCAAGGCAACATGTCATCGAAAGTGATGCAGCTTGTTTTAAGTGATCTTCTGTTGCTGTTGACCTCACAACTGACATGAATGTGCAGATTGATGTGCAAAACCCAGTTGCATTGCAAATTTGAAACATCAGCTGATCACAGCGCACCTTGATCTCCTTGGGGTAGTTGTAGACAATGAGCGGCGCCTTGAAGACTTGCTCAGCCAGATACCGCTCATGCTCACTGGCTAGGTCAATGCCCCATTTCACCTGCACACCCATCATGCATCACAATCCAAGTCTGCAACTTCTGCCAAAATTTGAGAGCCATGTCCGCTGCATCATGAACATATAGGTCGATGTGCTTTGGTGTGACATTTGCTGTTTGCACTGCTTGATGCTGCAAAGCGACTGCCAGTCATCATTTGAAACCATTGCGCTCACAAATGATCTCAGCATGCACGTCATGAAAATTTGAGGCTAAGACTGTGACTTGGCGATCGCATTGGCCACCACTACATGCAGGAGAGGTGCATTACAGCATGTCCTTCCTGTAACCATCAGAAGTGTGCACGTGAACATATGCAATGTTGTGTCGCAACAACGATGAGGCGGGCCCCATACATACACTTGTGCGACCAAAGTGACTTCTGACTCCAGCTGCTGATCGTTATAAACTCACATCAAAGGACAAGTATGTTGTGAATTTTAGAACTGGCACAGACCATGATGATCTAGCGCTGATGATGTGATTAGTGATATCAATGTTATTGATGACAACGACGATGACAACAGTTACAATATGGTCTACACAGTACAATATGAACTGTCCAAACTGGCGCAGATGAGTGCTTTGCCTGCATAGCAGTGTACACGCAGGTTGTGAAGAATGGCAACCCACCTCAAACTCAAACAGCTTGTCCCCTTTTTTTGAAGGCTTGTACTCCTGAATGGCTTTCTGCAGGATGTCAATAGCTTCTGTGTAGGTGATACGCCGGAAGCCAGATTCTGCAACATTCTGCAGCCTGTTTTTGACTTCAGGGTCAGAGTGCCCATCCACCTTGGTGGTGCAGAAATAGTTGAGATCCTCCCTGCAAGCCATGAGCATGTGCTGAAACCCAGCAGTGTTTTGCACTAATAGCAAACCACACGTCTGCATAACTGAGCTTTTGGAAACCCTGCACACTCAAATCTGATACAAAAAGAAGCTAGAGTGCTCCGACCCTCCATGTCAGCCATTTTCTGTGCAATGCTTGTTACGGCTATACAGCATATCTAGTACGAGGTGCGCTCAAAGTCAAAAGGCAGCAGCAGGGCAAAGTGATACTAGACTCTGCATGTCTCCTTACAGTCGGATGATCAAGATTGCGGTTGTCAATGATATGCCCAAAGTCAATGGCAGAGTGACAAGAAAGTACACTTACTGGCAGTGTTCTAGGAGGTGATGACAGCAGAAGCGCACATAGTCCTCTGCACAGTTCATGTTGTCTTCTAGGTTGCAGAAAGCAATCTCTGGCTCAATCATCCAGAACTCAGCCAAATGCCGGCTGGTGTGGCTGTCTGCATCCACACTGCCGACATGAGTCTTTCAGCATTGAGACTCACATCCACGCTGTGATGCTGCAGATGTAGCAGGCAAGACATTGACGCCTTACTTGAGCTGTGCGGCGCCACAGCATGCACTGCAGTCAGGGATGCAGGGCTGCTCATGCTGCCAAGATCCTGAACTTTCACAGGAGTGCACAATTGTTGAGGGGCCACTGTTGAGGCCTCAGAAAGGTTGAGGCGCCACGGCATGCACTTTTGCAGCCCCCATGCTGTGCTGCTCTTCTGCAGCTTGATGAGTAGATGACATCACCCTGGTCACCATGTAGCCAGGCCTTCAAGTCTAACTGGTGCACGTCCTGTTGTATGTTAATGACGTGATGCACCCTGGTCATCGTTCAGTATGCGGGCCACAATCTGTCCTAAAGATGCAGACAAAATGCCAGCCCACTTGCCACAGCACATCAGTGCTGATTGTGCTCACAGCGCAGTGTGCATAGTTGTAAGTTATAGATAGAAGGCTAGCGCATAAGATTAGATGGGAATAGTCAGGGGGAATGTGACATGATTTAGCAGGATGGGCGCACCTTCTGCTCGGAAAGTGGGACCAAAGGTGTATATGTTGGACAGTGCTGTTGCGTAGTACTCTCCCTGTAACTGCCCTGACACTGTCAGGAATGCTGGTTTGCCAAAGAAGTCATGACTGTAGTCAATAAGCCCCTGCTTGGTTCTATACAGACCCCCAGACACTCTAGACCTGCACAGCCCCATACCATGTCAGATGCTGATAGCATTGATGCTGGCTGAACAAATATGCAAGCACAAACAGCCAAACATGAGGTGCTGGTCTTGTGGCAAGGGCAAATCAACAAAAGGGAATTGTGGCAAACTGTCATGCAAAGAGAGCAGTTGAACGCCTCGCTAGTGTCAAAGCAACAAATGTACTGTGTGATGTGCTGTCAAGAGCTGCACCTGGCTTCTACTCGCTCCAGCTCCTCTTGCAGCTTGGTGAGCCTGCCAGTCTCCTTCCTCAGCACCTTGTCATTGCCTTTGCTTTTGGCTGCCTCACCGTCAGCCTGCACACCAAATGCGCATTAGTTCAAGTCCTGCATACAGCCTGTTTTTGCGATCTGGGCAGTGCACAAGTTAGTTCACAAATGGACACACCAATCCATTGGCAACAGCCTGGCCTGACATGGCAGCAAAGCATGGCAACATACAGCTTCTGACTGACGTTATTAACAATATCAAGATTTGATGCATCATGCTGCTCTGATCTGATGCATCATAACATCTTTGACCGGATAATGCATGGCACCATAGCGCTGCGATCTGATTCATCTTGACAGCTGTGACTTGATAGAGCATCACAGCAGCAAGACAACAGAGACAGAACATCAAATTGGGCAGCACACCTGTGTACCGTTTGCAGAGAGCTGAGGTGTTGACAGCTGATCCACTTTCTGCTGTTGCTTGGCCACGTTGCTCCTCAGAGTGTCCAGCTCAGCCTGATCAGGCAAGGGCGCCTTGCTGACCTCATCCACATGACTCAGCATGGATGTCACCTGCACCAATACAAAGCAATGTTGTAAACTCCGTTCATCCATAAGAGATCTGCAGCCCTTCTGCTTGCGTAGCGTCCTGGAAGAATGGCAAAAACGCAATCAGCCAATATGGGCTCAAGCTGTCTGCAGCTGACATTCCTATGCTGGTTTGTCTTTCACCACGTTGTTGTGACTGTTGCTTGTGCTTGTTGTTGGCAAGCTTTCATGTTCATGTTCAGGTTCACAGACAAGTACATGCCATCACAGGGCTTACAACAGAGTTTGCTGATAGACAAAGCCGTGATGCTGCCTACTCTGGGCAAGCTGTCGGCTGAACAGGTGAAACTTAGTCAAGCTGTGCAGACCCTGAATTGCAAAATTGAACAGCAAATCCAGCAGGATCTGAGGCATATGCAAGCTTGCTGCATCCCAGTCTACCAAGGAAACAAGAAAAAGAAAAGAAAAGTGTACATCATTTAGGCATCGTGCCGGGAGCCTCTGTCTCGACAGGCAGCCCGGGGTTGAGTCTACCTGGAACATCTCACCAGCGCCTTCACAGTCGCTAGTGGTAATGATGGGGGTGTGCACGTACATGAAGCCCCTGGACTGGAAGAAGGTGTGAGTCGCATGAGCCAAGGCATTGCGGATGCGGGCTACAGCCCCTATCAAGTTGGTTCTGGGCCGCAAATGCAGCCGCTCTCTCAGACTCTCCATGCTTTGGCCCTTCTTGCTCAAGGGATACTTGCCTGCGCTGCTGTCACACTTGCCCACCCACAGAATCTTCTCTGCTTTCAGCTCAACTTTCTGCACATCATTATGATAGAAATGAATGGAGTATGAGCAAAATCTTCTAATGTAAGATGGTGGGTGTGCATGGACCATTTACAAAGTGAGTCTGTAAAGTCCTGTTGACTTTCAGCTTATATTGAGACCAAGACATAGTCAGACATATTGTCAGTACCGACAACATCAAGTATAACATACAGGCGGTAGCCTATCCTCCCAGTGGTACATGTGATTGCCTTGACTAAGGATGACGTGCTGTCAACGCACACCATGCAGTGAAATGCAGAAGCAGGTTGATTGCAGCAACTGGACTAGGGTGATTTGCTGCAGCTTAATTTATGCAGAGGGTGCGTAGTGCATTCTGAGCCAAGTGCCTAGCCAGTGCGCTTGGTTAGAAGCAATGTCTGAGCAAGACTGGGTGCGGCTTGTCAAGGCTGGCAGTACCTGCAGTGTGCCCTCAGGAGTGCGTCTCAACCCACCCTGGATCAGGACTGCAGTGCCAGTGGGTGTGAGGGCTTTCAGACCGCCGACTGCACTTGCAACCTCTGTGCTGACATACACCTGCAGGCAGCATCACTGTGTCTCTGGATCTTTTACAGCTGGGCAACATGTGACACAGCCAAGAAGACATTCAGATCAATCGGTATTCACAGTATCACAACAATCACTGTACTACTCATGATGAGTACAGCAACCAGTGCTGCACGCCACTGCGAGAGCAGCCATTGCAGACAAAATGCTGATGGACCAAAGTCAACAATGAAGCTGCTTCTAATAGCATGCTTCGACTGCAACTTGCCTGTAGATTGGTTAGGCAGGAGCCATCATTGACTTCCAAAAAGGCAAATGTGCCACCGCCAGCTTCCCTGCCAGTTCTGACCCAGCCTCCAACCCGTACTTCTTGCTCAATCTGCAGAACATCACTAAATGTGCGTCTACAGCAGAAGTAAGCCAGCAAATGCTGACAATCCATTCATCTCATAGGCTTGCGCAAAGTGTGTCTGAATCAGTAGTGAGGTAGTGCATGACAAGAACATGTGTAGTCATTGAACTTGCTCACCAGCCCAAGTCCCCCAGCTGCTGCGTACACTGTGCCAACCAAAGTTCTGTTGAAAGATCTGCTGTAGGGCGCGACTGAGTCGGCCTCTGCGCGCTTTTGCTGCACTTTGAACTGCACACCACGATCCTTGTGAAAATTGGCAATGTCCGTTGTGCGAGGCTTGCGCAAGCTTGACTGAGCGCGACAGCGTCAAGCCGATGCGACTTCATGCACAAGTGACAAAAGCAAACACTTGCTAGCGTACTTGCAATTCCGCGAGTTGCTGCTCCAATGTCAACAGCTCACTCTCCAAATTGCTGGAAGCGCTACCGGAAGCGGCCGTGACTCCAGGAGCCTGGGCATCAAATTGACCGGGCGGAGGCGCAGACATGGCAGCCATCGCCCGAGTCCGCTGCTGCAGATGCAAAGCACACAGATATGCTTAGCTTGCCGGCCGTCAACTTTGCTAGCTTGCGCACAGGTTGCACCCCTCAGACAGCCGTTGCAGGCCCCAGCTTGACCCCAGCAGCGGCCCCAGTGTCGCCCCCAGCTAAGCTGCAGCTGAAGTCATGATCAAATCTTACTCATTTGACATCTGATGGCATCCCATGTGCAGTCAAGCGCAGCTTCATGCGCATTGAGAGCCGAGCGCCGAGAGGATGAAGTTCATGAGAATTAATCAGGACTGCGACGTGCATGAGAACATGTGCAAGATGGCTGTTGCCACAGCATGCATGCGCGCAGGTTTTGCAAAAGGACTTGCGACGTCGTCAGTCTCGGCTTTGGTAGCACGCAAGGACACAACGCGTCTTGCTCGTTTTTGCGTCTTGTCAAATAAATCATACGCGCATTGGACGAGCCCGTGCTGACAATTGCTCAGCGCAGAATCGATCACTGTATTGCGCACTTGAATCCGGTCGACTCAAGGTCCTGTTGCACAAGCTTAAGCCCTGCTAGGACTGATCGCACGCGACCAGCATACTGCGCTTTGTCGCAATTGGCCGTTGATTTGCGCAAACAATGCAGTTATGCCTATTTGTTCTCTTGGCAGCGCTCAGCAGCGCACTCACGGCTTGCGACGGTACGGTATAAACGCGCGGGAATGGCCTTTATCTAACGACGCGTTTTGCAGTAAAGTTCTGCCCGAACTATCCTAGCAGGCGCATTTATTGCAACGACATCTAAGATTTTGCTACTGACGTTCAACGCTTCGTGCTGCAGGCCGGACAGGATTCCCTCGCAGCCTGCTACAGTCCACTAATACGCAAAATGGCTCCGCCATATCGACGCTTGCGCCCTTGCAGCTGTTAGAAGCCGACTCTGTCTGCACATTCTTTCAGAGCGGCAGATCTGATCCTGTTGCACCCTTGTATGACAAGTGGGGAAAGTAAGACTGCTGCCAGACTTTTGAGCAACCATTGCAAGCTTGCTGGTCTTCTGCCTGCCTGCTGGCAAAGTTTACAGCATGTAACTTCAAGCTGTCCTGTTGGTTGCTTACTCTCAGCAAACAGTGACACGCAATTGCATCTACCTGTTACAGGTGCACCAATGACTGGCACAGCAGCAAGTTGCTTGCAGAAGGTCCATGCCAAAATTGTGCGTGCCTTTGCGCAACATATACCATACTGCTCCCTGTCATATTCATGGCTCTCGATAGTGCAAAACTTCATTGCGCAACGCCTCAAGATTGAAAGATGTCTGTCTTTTTAGGTATGACCTCTGCGAGATGGCTGATGCTGACAAATGGATCAGACGAGCTAGCACAAGGTGCCATGATTGCGTCTCCTCAGAAGACCTGTGCTCACAGCATCGGATTCCCAAACTCAAAATCCATATGTACCTCAATCACCTAGACCCTGACAACTGGCAAGCCAATCTGCTGCCCATGAAAGCTTACCTGCTGACTCAGAACTTGTTCAAAACACACTTGTACCTCTGGACAGACAGCCCCCACACCATAGTCAATGAGAACACCAAGCCATTCTTTGACATGTTTGCTGATGCAATCAGCGTGAAACAGTTTGATTGGGATCATGAGGTGCCCCAGACACCCTTGAAAGGCCATCCTTACTTTACCAATCACGCACAAGTCAAGACTGATTTTGCGGGCTATATGCCAGGCTACAGTGACCTTGTGCGCTCCTTACTGCTCTACAACCATGGTGGGCTATGGGTGGATGGTGACGCACTGCTGCTACGAGATGTGTACCCAATTACTATACAGGTCAGACTACTGCCATCTTGCTCCTCAGAACCGTGCTGCATATTCTTCATTGATTGCAACTGCATGCAATACCTGCTGTAGGAGAAATAGTGTACAGCAATGTTGCTGCAACTGCATAATGATGACTGAGTGCAAACTGCATGACCTTATGCAACTTGCAACCGCTGTGTACCTTCACAAAGGCAAACAGCACATAGTGCACCAACTCCTAAAGCAAAATGCTAGTCGCAGCTTGTTTTGTCACAATGTGCCACTCAGACAGATTGAAGTCAAGCCATCTGCACACAGCAATCAGCAACAGATCTGCTCCAGCTTCAGATCGTTCCAGCCTGATCAGCATAGTGTTGTCTTCGTTCGCTTGCTTGTTTAAGCCTTGCATGGTGGAGCAGACACTGATTCAAGCTGCAAACAGCTGCCTGTGATTTACAAGCTGCTGTTGCTGCCTGAGACACGCACAAGATCACTTAGGATGCAGCAGCACTTATCGCTAGCTGCAATGACTGTATGCCCTCATTGCTTCATTAGGGTTTTCTTTGAGCTGCACGCACTATAAGCTGATTCAACGACCAAGCTGGGTGTGTACAGCAGCAGTGGACAGTCATTGAACAATTCACCTTGTTTGTATTGCGAGCTTAGGCCCTTGCCAAAACCTCAGCAACAGTCATCTGGAAACCATCTCTGTGAACCTTCCTAGAAGATTTTACTGACAAGTGATCAGGGAAACCTCATCAGGGATACCAGGGAAACCAGGGGAGTCTTGTGTCAATGCAGACAACAAGACCCACTTCAGTGGTGTCTCTTGTCCACTGACTGCAATACTGTCACTTGCGCCTTTCTGGGTGGTTTAATAGCGCTACCCCCCTGTGTTGCTTGTCTGTCTTCTCCTGCCTTGCTCTGCCCTGCCCTGTTGATTGACCATGACTACAAGCAAACTATGGCTTATGCAGGTTGGCTATCAGTTCATCATGCGCTATGTCAACACCCACATCTTCTACATGAAGGCCAAGTCCCCCCTTGGCAGGCGTATTCTGGAGCTGATACACCAACTGCCCTTTGAAGATTCAGATGAATGGCGTCAAAAGATCCTGGTTGACACTTGTGGGGCTGTGGGTTATGTGCCGTACACTGACTTTGAAAAAGGGCGTGACTTCTACAATTTCTGCATGTTCCGCATGATCCTGGCATCAGAAGAGAACAAGGGGAATGATCTAGACAATGTGCTGTTTGACCAGCCACTGGTGAGGATTCTGATTTGTTCAATCGCACGCTGTCTCTATGAGTGCCTGTCTTGCCTCACTGCAGCCCTGCAAGTCTTATGTTGTTCACGAATGCATGGAAGCTTGGACTGCTGACACAGCATGTTACGCTGGCTTGCTTGCACTGCAGCATCACCCATCTAGACTTGCTTTGCATTGCATGCATGTGCACATGCTGTCTATCCAGTGATGCCACTCTGAACAGGTGGTGAGATTGTCATGCACAATGTAACCCTCTTGCACTATACTGCATGTACAGCAGCACAGATCAGAGTTCCCTGCATTGAACTTGTGACACCCGTGCAGACACATGCACAGAAGACTTATGGTCAAGGTGTTGAGTCTCACGACTTTGCTGCAGACTGCAAAGCTGCTTGCACCATCAGCACAGCCCTAATTTGTCAACCCAGTAACAATGCATAAGCAATCCTGCCATGTCGCATAGCATTTGACTGGGTAAAATATGGTAACACTGTAGGCTCGTACAAACTGACAAGAAAACACTGCCTAGCCTGGCAGCAGGTGCAAGGCATGATCAAATCTGCATTTTGAGCAATTGCTTTTATCCTGTCGCAGGGATGGTGGGACCAGCATTGGATGAATTGCCCAGCACTGCAAACAGTTCAGACAGAGGAGGCGTATGCCTCCAGCATCAGCACTGCTCTGGCCCTACACACAAGGTATCGCTGCATGCCCTTGTCTCAAGGAGTAAGCATTCGCTCAGTCTGCTACTGCGTCGCTTCAAGGGCAGTCATGACTTGACATAGTAGAACCGCATTGTACATGTTTGCTTTGCTTACATTGCGCCAAAGGCCTTTGTGTTCTCCAGCTCAAGTGCCCACAGTCAGTGTCTCAGTGCTCAACATCAAAGTGTTGCAGCTTAGGCTCATTAGCTATATTGCTTTGCTGCGCTTTGCATTGCTGTGCTTTGCATTGCATTCTCTACTCTGCTTTGCTATGCTCTGGTGTGCAGTGTCTGCCAGCAGTAGTCTACTGAATGCTGTTGCTTTGCTGTTGTAGGTATCCTGGGCATGACGGATATCAGCCTGTCAAAGACAGTCAGCATGAACGCACCATCAAGCTGATTGACAATGTGTTTCACAACTGCCGCACTCGATCATGTGTGCAGTATCACAGCATGCCTTTGGTGGACTACTTGCACTATGAAGGGCCAGTTACACACCGCCATCAGCACTAATCATCTTTTGCTTGAAGTCACCAAACCAGGCAAATTCTTAAAGCAAGGATAGCTAGTGATGATGAGCCCCAATGTGTACAGAAGCGCCTCTGTAGGCCGTTTGCTTTTGAGGAGTTGGGTCAGCTTGCAATGCCCTCGAGCATCACAGCAGCATGCAAGCTGCACGCCAGTATGCTTAGCTCAACCCTGTAGTGTAACAGTCTTTGTCTTAGTTTTGAGCCTGGCTGTAGCTTTGTTTGTTGTCATAAACGCTGCAGCGACTGTAGCGTGTTGAAGAACTGACGTGTGCGACATCAGATCTGGCTGTTGTGCCATTACGCCTTACTGCTTGGCAGATGCTGTGAATTTTATGAAGCTGTGACATGATAAGTGGGTATCAATTCAATGTTTCATTACCGTCTGAAAGAGGCTGGTGCCAACAAAGATGTAAGCACTGTGTGACTGGTTGAAGATTGCACTTTGTCAATGCCTGCAAGGCCTATGGTCTGTATGACCCTTCACATTCAATTTGCTGCAATCCCTGAGTCACAGTGTGCATCAACCAAGACCACAACCTCCCAATTGACAAGGGACTGTGACAAATTCAGCAAACACTGTGCCAGCCTATGCACCTTCAGCAGATCAATCTCAATCAGCTCAGCGCAATCAGAAAGCATATGTGTGCCTGTACATACGAGATCTCTCCCATGCAGCTAAGCTTCAGCATTTGGCTGTGAAGTCAGCAAGTCAAAGCAAGAGAGACTGGAATGCAAAAGCTGACAGTGCCCAATGTAACAGCTGACAATATCCAATGTAAGAGCTGACAGATTGGCTGCACTCAGAGTCATCTTTGTGTACTTCACCAAATGCTCCCAAAGCGTGCAAAAATCAAGCACAGCACCCGGCAGCTTGTCAAGGCTCATCCAATGTTCAACATTGAAAGCGTCATAACAAAGCACCTAGTCACTGGACCTCCTATGCACAAGAAAGGTGGCCAGCCCAGTGTTGTTGATGCACTGTGTGTAATTGTATGACAAACGTGTAACTGTATGACACAAGTCACACCTATACTCATGCAAGTGCTGCACAGTTTTCGCAGTTGCTGCATTTGATGCTGTACCAGGCTGAAGCTGCACTGTGTTGTGCCAAACACATGTGCTGAGCATCTGACAATCGAAAGGCAGTATGTTTTGCAAATATTTATATCCACATGCCGTTCTCAAAGCTGTCGTCAAGCAGTGCATCTGTGCAGACTTAAGGGACCCCACAGCTGTTGCTTCAGGTAGAAAGATGCAAATGCAGAGTAGCGAATTGCAGCAGCATATTATGTACAATTTTGCTTACAATTTCATAGGGTATCTGACAGCTTCATCCGATGATCACTCTGATGTCAAACTATTGCATTCAAGCGCGTTCAAGGCAAAAGATCCTCAGCTCAAGCATTTTAGTCACTCAAACAAACTGGACTGCTATTTGCAAGCCATGAGCATGAAACACATGACTTAACATAAGTGCACTGGCGCAAAGCTGCCATGTTGTACACCATACTGCGTGTAAAATACTTGCGGAAAAACACCAAGCTGCATCTACTTCAATGAAATAGCAGCTATCAAACAGCTATGTAAGTCTGTATAAGTCAGCCTGAACACCATTGACAAAGCACAACCTGAGATTAATCATGATCACAACAAACAGTTTGCAACTGTTATTAGTTTCTGTCGCTGTCCTGAGACCACACCACAGAGCTGCAAAACCAAAATTGAAGCCTGGAACATCTCAGGAGCATCCTGCTAAGCATGTGACATGAAGACACAAGCCCATAAGGTCAGCTGGAAGGGCTGAAAGCCAAGTCACAAGCTAGCTTAACGAATGTTGCCGTTGAGGCCGTTGGGGAAGAAACCACCAGGGGTGGATGATGAGCCCAAATAGACAATGTCCAAAACCTGGGTGGGAGTCCTGGTGTAGGTCAGGGCGTTGGCGTCAGTGGGGGTCAAGATCAGCTCGCCAGTGTTGGCATCGAAGATTCCACCGTCATCAACAGTGTCAGTGCCGTCCAAAGTGTCACGGGCAGCTGAGATGGCGTTGACAATGGTGGTCACGTTGGCGCCGTATGGGGTGACAACATCACCGTTCTGGATAAGGGCGGTACGGATGTAGCCTGCGTGGTAGGCCTCAGTTCCCAAAATACCTGCAGAAGCAAAACAGAGTGTCAGGTTGTGTCATGTCAACACTAAGTGCTGCAAGCAACCATGGCAAGACAAGCAGACTGCGCAGTTTGCAATGCCATAACAGTTCAATGCAATGCTTTTGAGTGTGAAACATGCTGCCAGCTGCTGACTTGGAAGTGCTGGGCAAAAAATTCAACCTTGACATTCAGTGTGCAACAATGATGAGAAAAGCACAACATGAACAGTGGTGAAAGGCGGGGCTCAAACAGTGACCAACAATGATGATGAGCAAATGCAAACAACCAGAGCATTGCCTCCAGTGGAACTCTTCATGACTTGCACAAAAGACAAGCAATGTTCCAAGATACAATGAAAAGTGCTTACCGGCAGCAGCCAGCATGATGTCAGAGCTCTGGAAGCTGGTGAGGGCACCCTTGTAGGCGGTCACACCTACGTCCTCAAAGATGAAGGCACCGTGCAGGAAGAACAGGTCGTTGGTGTAGGGGCTGAAGGGAGGTGACAGGGTGGTGTTCAGGGCAGCGTTGGCAGCAGCAGCAAATGCAGGGCCAATGTCAACCAGAGGGCACTGCACTGAAGCGTTGCCCAGGGCTGTCCTGAGGTAGGCAACGTGAGCCTCCTCGTTGTGTGCAACATCCATGGCCAAGCCGTAGATGTCATCGTTGGTGAAGTTAGCTGCCTGGCAGCCAATGGGGGCTGGGCCACCGCCTGTGACTGAGTCTGGCAGAGGTGTGCCGTAGACTGCACAGTGGTAGAAGTGGCCCTCCAGGCACTGCAGGGACAGAAAAGATGTCAGGCCTGGACAACTGCACAGCCAGCCAGAGTGCTCAAGTTGCTGAACGCAGGCAGCTGCGCATGAGCATGAGAAAGTTGACGGCCGAGAAAAGGCCACAGAGCGAGACAGGACGAGCAGCGTCAGTCGAGGGGTCTGACGGGATGCTTACCTCCAGGTTCAGGGCAAAGTTCAACAGGTCAGCGTCTGTGATCTGAGCCTGCTTCAGCTGCCTAGCATCGGCAGCGCTGAATGCCAATAGACCCAAAAGGGCCAAAACGCAAGCGGCCTACAGGCATACGTCAGAGTTGGCAACAGCAAGGCTCGCTAGAAGGCGGGAAGGACGACAGGCGGCCTGGTGCAAATCCGACATCCATGACAGATTCTTACCTTCATTGAATTGGGCCAACAAACGGTGTGATTTATTAAAGCAGCTGCTTGAGCTTAACCTGCAGCAACAAGACAGCGTGTCAGCCTGAGATCTGATAAGATGAGACACAGCGATGACCCAGATCTGCAGCTGGAACAGGCTGCGAATACTGTTGCCAATGCGGCAAATGCAGCTACATCATGTCTGCAAAGCGACTGGCAGATACTTGCTGATATAGTGTGCCGGCAATGCAGCAGATAGCAAGCTGCGGAGTGCAGAGCCACACGTCCGCAGCGCAGTCGCGATCGCTGTCAGGGACGCAAACACGACAGGACAATGCAGACACTGCTCGCACAAGACTTTCACAGGGATCCGACCGACAATGCCTAGTGCACGCTGAGTGTTGCGGGTAGCTAGTAACTGGCAAGTTGCATCCAACAAACCACACTGAGGTGTAGAGACACTCGACGATGTGCAGCAGTCACAAAGCAACGTGAACGGCGCAGGTCATTTACCTTGGTGTGACAAGCGAGCCGACACAGAGTGGCAACCTGCGCAAGTGTTTCCGATTTTGAGCAAAGCTGCTTACATTAGGTGGATATAAGCGAGCGTCGGCCACACTCCACGTGAGCAGATCAACTGAGTTGCCACGAACAAAGAACGCGGGTTGAGTCATCGAAGTCATGCATAAAGTACGCTGAAGTTGCTGCTGCAGGGGGCTGCCCGATGACTGATGCTGAATTTCAGGTACCGGATTTACCTCGTCAGCTTTTTGTGGACACCTGGCGGAAGCTGGCCGCTGCGCCACAACGAAACAAGCGACCGACGCTACGAGGCAATCCCCTAGCGGTGGCGCGTCAAGCAGGCAATTTTCAACTTGCAGCAATTGTAAGCCATCAGCCAATGCTACAGCTGCAGCATGCCAGCCATGACATCAATTGAAGGCTCGCTGATGCCTGCCTTCGGCGTCAAGCAGTCTTAGAACAGTGCATGCCATCTCATGCGTTACCTCCTTGTTCGATGAGATTTTGTTCCCAGATGTTGCAGCCGCAATTTACATGCCGGCCATCAGTCGGCCCCACGTGAAGACTTATAGGCAGACTGTAACCAATTGCTTTTGAGTTTAACTTTGCAGTCAACCGAAGGTCATATTCCGGGCTGTGTGCGAGATCATTCACCTGTAACAGTTGCTTCAGCCGAGCTGCTGAGTTGTGTACACATCTGCATTGTGTGCAGGCATGGTGATCACGGCACTGATGCCTACGATGAACATTCAGCCTTAGAATCATGTGCACATTAGTTGCGGATTCACAAGCATTGCTACGTGTGGATCTGCAGATGAACACAAAAGGCACCTTTCAGTGTTACAGACTACACGGCAAAACAACAGTCGCAGATAGCCCTGCAATATCTGAGCTTCAGCTAGCAAGAGTTCTTTAGCTTCTGATGCTTGACTTGCTTACAGCTTGTAGCAGATCTCCTTTTGCCAGCTTTGGCTGCACGCTGTGAGCATTGCTGGCAGGTCAAGACTGTTCCTGCGCATACAGTGCATACAATAGTCAGAAGTGCACAGCTTGCCCGAAGGCAATCACAGCTCACATCAGCAACAAAGCTGAGTTTTCAACGCAGATCTGTCAGACAACGCCAGAGCACAAATCATAGTCACGTGCAACATTTAATGGGGCTATAGTGGCAAAGTATCACAGACTGACCTAGCACTGGTTCATTCAGGCAGCTGGCATGAAACATGCTGCTGCAGCTTGAGCACTTGGGCATGTACCCAAAGTCTGGCTCACTGCACTTAGCACAACTGCTGGCCAATATTGGTTTTGTACAGAGCTCTGCAGGTTGACAAGCTGTGCCTGTAGAGGGCATTTCATGGGCGTACACCACAGTCACAGCCTGGCTTGCTTGCTGTATCGCATCTGACACAGGTGCACTTGGTCTGGCAGGCACTGTCGCTGCTGCTTGTCCTGCAAAGCATTGAGCATCAGCTGTGAGTGTCGGCAGTACTTATTGCAACTAGTTGCAGACCTCACAAACTACATTTCGGCAGTGCTGTCATGCAAAAGTTGGTGCAGGAAAGCGTTTTTGTCTCATGACTATGACCAACAGTTGCCAGCTACATGGTTGGTGCAAAGGGGTGATGCACTGAGCGCAGCTAGGTCAGTTCATATTGTGCTTTGTTAGGTCTGCATACAGCAGCTTGTAAAGAAAGCAGCGCTTGCCTGATTGCGATGCCACTCGTGACAGCGTCTCCTGCTGTCCATCTTCTTCATCAGACAAGTCATCAAATCCTGAAAAGGAGGAGAAGATAGCACTGA
The DNA here is from genome assembly GCA_002118135.1 of Trebouxia sp. TZW2008. Lineage (NCBI taxonomy): Eukaryota > Viridiplantae > Chlorophyta > Trebouxiophyceae > Trebouxiales > Trebouxiaceae > Trebouxia > Trebouxia sp. TZW2008. Next base: position 297,983 of record BDIU01000156.1, read on the forward strand.
TGCCTGGTGCTTGGACCTGACTTGAAAGTTTTGATGCAGAAGGCCTTTTGAGCGTCTGCGGGTTTGAGACTTGCTGCTGCCAAGTGCTCTGACTCTTTGCTGTCCCTGCTGGTGTTACAGCTTTGACTGCTGTTGATCCAGGCTGGTTCTGGGGAGAGTTGTCCTGAGCACCGTCTCTGATAGACTTTGCAACATTGCTTCTGACTGGCGAAGAGGCATCATCGCTGCTGATGTCAATAAGCAATGGTGGAGACAATGACTGCATGGGCAAGCTGGGCTGCTTGGCTCCTGAGTCAAGCTTTGTGCTGGTCACTGGTAGTTCTTGGATATCTGGCTTGTATCTTTTGGCTGGTGGAGCTTGTCCCTGGCTGAAAATGATTGTGTTTGGCTGAATCAGCCCAGCGCCTTCCGACCCAGCTGTGCCTTGCTGCAACATGACTCTGCTGCTGCTGCTGAACACTGTGACAGGGCGCTCTGCTGCCACCTTGGATGTGTCAAGCGGTCTCGATACAGCTGTTGCCAAGATGCCAGCTGGCTTGCTGTTTGCCAGGTTTGCTTGTGTCAGCAAGGCGCAAGGCATGACTGCTATTGCCGTTGCTGTTGCAGGATGTGAAGCAGATAGACCAGTGACAACTATTGGCTCAGCAGCTGCAGCTGACATGCTGTTTGCAGCTGACATGCTGTTTGCAGCTGGGCGATGTTTTTGCTGGATGCAAATTGCACTACTTTGCACTTGGGCTGCGCCATTGAGATCTGCTCTGAGTTGTGGCCTGTTGAGAAGTTGACTGGCAAATGGCAGAGAGTCTGAAGTAACATCAGTGACCTGTCCGAGGACTGTCATGGCAAGGTGACCTGCAGAGTCTGCTGCACCTGACAAATGGAGGGCAGCAGATCTGTTTGGCAGCTCAGGAGCCACAGACACAGCACAGCTCTGAGAGCCATGCACTTGGGAAGCTGTTGCATCGTCACTCTCAAGCTCCAGCTCAGACATATCATCATGTGCTCGCTCAAAGCAGTCAGTAGCTGGCTTTGCAGGTTCTGCAGTTTGGCAAGTGTCTGCAGCATGCTTAGCTGCACCATGAGGTCCGTCTGCAGGATTGGATGCTGACAGCTGCCGTGCTAGATCAGGCTGAGCAGAGTTGCACTCAGTGGCTGTTGAAGGTGTGTCTAGTTCTGCATTATGTTTGCTTCCCGCTGCAGGCGTTGTTGGTGTGAGAGCAGGCAGAATTATGGGTGCAGACACAACTGCCAAGGAAGGCTCAGGCTGTGGCGTGCGGCGCGTATGCTGCAGGTCTGTCTGTTTGGAGATGCTGGCACCTTTGACTGTCAAGCACTCATTGTTAGCTTGCAAACTTGCAGTGCCGGGTGCTGAAGAGAGGGAGTGTTTAAGTGCTGGCACAGAAAGAGAAGGCGTCTGGTGTGATGAAGTATCAGTCTGAGCTTGGACTGCCTGGCTGTGAGCGTGACTTGCATCACCACAAATGACTGCCACTGCTCCTGTGCAAGATGCTGGCAGGGCAATCTGCTCCTCTGACTGTCTTAGGTGGGAATGATGCTGCAGATCTGCTCGATCAGTTGCAGCAGGAGCAGGCGTCTGCGTGTAGGCGGCAGCAGCAGTCGCAGGCTCAAGCGGGGTCTCAGTTTGTGAAGCCTTGTCCAGATGTACAGCCGCACCTGCATGATGAGCCACACTGTGACAACAAGTTCCCAGTGCAAGTGACGTCTGCCAATTGTTGTTGTTACAAACAGAGGTATTGTAACCTGAAAGATTCTTAGCCAATTGATACTAGAAGATGCAGGCGCTCTAAGGGAGTCATCTTTCATGACTGCCAATGCATGAAGTGCAGTTGTTGTGCAATGATGTGAAAAGGCAGGGTGAGCCTGCTGCAGCTGCACCTGTTTGCTGAATGTCTTGTGCTTGCTGGTCTGAGCGCTGCTGCAATGACTTAACCTGCTGCTGCAGCTGAGCCTCAGAGTGCCTCTGCATGGAAACAAATCATTGGTGTCAACAACGCCCATACATTGAGCATACAGAATTGCTCACAATACATTGCCTGGAGAAGACAGACATTCAGTTATGCATACGCAGACTTGCATGACTGTTGCCCATTGAGACTGTTAAAAGCTAATCAAAGGAGCCTTGCATGCATGTAGAGTTTACAGCTGCTTCATGGCATTGCTCAGCATGCTAGCATTATACATTGCACATCTTGTACGATGCTTTGTTTTCCGAGTATAAAGGCCAGGCAGCTTCAGCATAAAGACTTGCAATACATTCTGGTCAACATGTTGAGATCATGATGGCAGGGATTGTGGCATACCAGCTTGCTTAAAGCCTGCTCCTGCTGTGTCTGGACTACGACGCTCTTTGCATGACTTGAGATCATGTCCTGCTGCAGCTCGCTCATTGCTTGCAATTGAGACTGGCAAGTATCCTTCAGCTTGTGTACTAAGTCATTACTTGCCTGCATTGCAGCTAACGAAGTTGCAGCCTTGGGTTCATGCAATGATGCAGACATGAGCTCACACCTTGGAGCAGATTTAAGCCTTGCAAGTTCAGCATATTGGCATGTATCTCAAGATGCTGATTTTAAGACATGCTGATGTGCTAGACCTGTGAAAGTCAAATACCACATTTGTTGATGCCAGCAGGAAGACCTGTTCTTTCACTGATGCATGCCTATTTCTTTTGCATGGCCAGCGGCCAGGTGTTCATGAGCAGCAACAGTTGCGTCATTATGCAGGCCAAATCTTCCATATGCAGCTGCTGCTGTGCTTACTAAGAGTCAAAGCCTGCTGTGAGATAGTACCTGAAGCTGGCCCAGCAAGTCTGCAAGCCGTTTTGTGGCATCAGCTAGATTGTCCTTGAGGTCAGCAGCGCTTTCAGATAGAGACACCATCTCAGCATCCCTATAGCATGACACACCACTTGCGCCAATTTGACCCTGGCTTACAGGAAAGATGCAAGCCAGGAAAGCAGTACATGCTGGCTGGAAAATTACATCAGTCTGTAGCGCACCTGGCTCCAAGCTTTGCCGAAAGGTTTTGGACAGCATCATTGTCTGACTGCATTTGCCTTTTCTGGCTGACACACTCTTGCTGCAGCTCAGACAGAGCCTTGCTTTGCTTCTGCAGCTGCCCTGACAATCAAAGTAAGCATCAGCTTACAATGTAGCTTGGCATGAGATTTTGCACCAAGCATGCTGCATGGAAGATGGGATGCAGTGCACTCCTGCTTACCTAGCATGCTACCTTCTGCAATCACCATCTTCTGCACCTGGCGTTGATGGTCAGAAACTGCATAACAACAAGCCATCTGAGTCGTTCGCCGACGTTGTTTGTACTGTGTCCCTGAGTCTGCCATGACTTGAGCTCACCACGCCTTTCGTTGCCAGCAACAGCATCCAAGATAGTGTTGAACTCATGTTTGACTGACTTCACCTCTTCTTCAATAGTTGAGACAAGCATGCCTTGGCTTTCAAGCTGGTTTTGCAGAGCAGAGCATTCACTCTGCATGCCTTTCAGTTGCTGCTGCGCATCTGCATAGCATGCCTGCAATAGGCAGCCTTGGATTGACGATTGCTGTCAGCGCTTGCATGTGTTTCATATGCTGGGATGACCAAACACTGCATGAAGACAGATGCCAGACCTGGGTCTCATATTTACCTTGAGCGCTTGGTGAGACTGTGATCTGTGATCCAGGACTGTACCTAGCTCAGCAGAACGCTGCTTGACTTGTGCTTGCAGCGCTTCATTGGATTGTTCAATGCGTTGCACCTGCAGACACCAGTGGCATTTGCTGTGCATTGCTCCTTGCAGACATACTGTGCAGTTGTTTTGAAAGGACATGTCTAACACAGAATGTCCAAATGATGCATGATGTCATGCAGTATCTCACCTGCAGCTCCACTTGAGCCAGTTCTTGTTTGAGCTTAGCAGACTCGTGCTTGTGATCAGCGCGTGCTTTGTCCAGAGCTTGAAGCGCAGCTTCTTTGACCTGCATTGCCATCAGCTCATGATGGTAATCACGACAGAAGCTTGACGTCAGTGTAATGTAGCATATTTGATGTCCATAAAAAGCAAGCCTGCTGCTTAGCTAGAGTGATCTTGCAAATACAGATCAAGGGCTGGCACCTGCTGAGCGTCTCGCAGCTGCTCCATAGCAGCGGCTTTCTCATGTTCTAGTCTTGCAAACCCGTTCTCAAGCTCTTGCAGCTTGCACACCAGCTTTGTCCCGGCCAAACGTCCGTCCATCGTGACCTATTCGAGTTGGCCGGTGTTGAGCGACTTTCAAACGAGTCGTCGTGAGGCGTGCAGGCAGACGCGCTCTCGGATGCACACCATGAAAGCCATCGTCAGCATGGCAATTTCGTCGAGCCTTGTCTGACGTGCAATGCCATTTCGCACAGCACTGGGCACTTGAATCCAGTCACGGCAGTGAAGAAGACGCGCGGCGAAACTTGCAAAGCATACAGCACGAACACGTGGCAAGAGAGGTACTCTAAGCGGCCCGTGCAGTGGAGATTGTAGTGACATTGTGCTGTTTCGTCGGTCGTCGTGTTGCAACTTCAGGATCCGACGCACATCGCAGAAGTTTGCTGTTTCTGTTGACAGCATCGGCACGCACGTCACAGCAGCGGTGCTCGACACCGCAGTGACCCAAAAGCTTGCGCCAGTTGCGATCCGAGTTGTTGCCTGTTTAGCGTGTCGGGCGGACCCTGATCGCATACGCTTATATTTGCGCCGAATCAGCTAGTAGGTGTCTGCGATCTCGGCACGGAGGTGGGGACTCTGCCAGTGTATACAGCGACGACTCGTGCAGGTAGAGTTCGGTTTTTGTGACTTGACGGGACATACCGTGCGGAATGTCAAGCACTTCAGCATGCGCGCTGTCGTTTCTTGCTCCGCAGCGGTTGCACTGCGCTATGCTGCGATTTGCCATGGCGTGACCTGAGCCGTGCCGGGGTCCAGCTTTGATGCTCACTGATGTAGTACTTATCAGACTATAAACGCGCGTGTCCATGCAGGCCATGTTCCAATTGTGCTGTTCGAGACAACGCTGCTTAAGATAGTTCTCATCACCTCTGCCCAGTTCCCAGCTTGTTCCCCCAGACTTTAGAGACTTTCACTTTGGTCTGAGCACAACATGCAACAGGTGAGCACTGACAACCCAATAATCAAGTCTAGAGACACAGCTTGCTGGGCTTGCTCAGGATTCTGCTGGCGCAGCTCACTCCAAGCTACTGGTGTTACTGCAGACATCAATGAATTTCAGTACGCCACGAGCTCCCCCTAATGACCCAGAAAGGCGTGGCAACATTTGGCAGCAGCATGAGCAGCTGCAGGCCATGTATTCGCAGTTGATGGAGCAGAACTCACAGCTTGTAACAGAGCGCAGCCAGTATCAGCATGTAAGTCTCACAGTCATCATTGAAGCTGCAACACTTATCTTTCATAAGCAGAAACTTGAACCTTATGTACAAGTGAAATCAGAATTCCCCTCCCCTCACATTTGTGATGTCAGTGTAGCAGTATGAAGTAAAGTTGCTGGTGTGCATCCGCAGGACAAGCGCAAAACAGACAGCGCAGTCGGCATGTTGTTGCAGGAAAACCACAACCTACATCAACAGGTGAATGGACAGCCCAATGGCCCTGCTACCACCAACAACCCTCCTGAGCAGGCTTCTTCTGTCAGCTCTGCATCCAACTCCCGCACCTTCAACCCCAACAGCTCAAACAGATTCGCCCGTCTCAACTCCTTCAAGTCAGACGCCATGCTCTCGCCCAGAACTGCACTGCAGTCCATCTTTCCAGGCAAGTTCAATGGAGGCTTTGATCACAGCCCAGACAACAGCTCCCAGGCTGAATCGTATGAGCCTCAGCACTTTCAGCCTCAGCAGCAAACAGAGCAGCAGTACTACCCTGACTATCAGCAGTCAGGCACAGCAGGCAGTGCCATTGATCAGTTGGGTCAGCTTCGTGCAGAGCTTGCTGCTAAGGATGAGCAGATTGTGCACCTACAGCATAGCATGCAAGGCTTGCGCCAAAAGACACAGTCACTGCAGTACACTGTTGATGATGCTGACAGCCACCGCAGACAAGTTCAAACTCACAACGGCGAGCTGCAGATGCAGCTTGATTCCCTGTTGGCTGAGATTGAGGCCTTGCGCCAGGGCCACAGCTGGGGCGGGGATGCCAATCACGTGCATCAGCTGACTCAGGAAAATGTGGAGCTCAATGCTCAGCTTGCTGAGCTGTCTCATCGGCTTGAGACTCAGGACCCTGAGTCTCAGGGCTTTCTGGAGCAGGAGGCTCATGAGCTGCATGACCGCTTAGCCCAAGCAGAGCAAGAGAACTCAGAACTCACCGTCAAGCTTCATGCTTTGGAATCTCAGCTAAGGCATGAGCACAGCCGTGAGTTGCGGCGCATCGAGTCAGAAAAGGAGAACCGCCTGCTGGAGCTCAAAGGCGAGCATGAGACGCTGATCAGCCTCCTCACTGAGCAAAATGAGCGGCTTGAGGCAGAACTGAGGGAAGCTGCTGAGACAGCCAGGACAGCAGCTGCTGCAGCGGCTGCCTCAACCCCCTCTGGGTCCCCCAGTGCCCCCTCTACCCCCAGGGATCTGAGTGCTGAGGATGAACGCAAGGTGCAGGGGCTGAAGGCAACCATTCTGCAGCTGGTGGAGGAGAACAAGTCCCTCACTAAGACGCATGAGCACAACTCGCGCCTCAAGCATGAGGTATGCCTTGAAACGTGTGCTTAAATTTGACATGCGTGGTGCTTGTGTGCAGATTGCATTACTGCATTTGCATATGTGTTCTTCCTGATATAAAGATATCATGCATGGATGAGTCATGTCATGACATTGCAAGTTGCTATGCCAGCAGGCGCTGCTACTTAGCATGCTACACGAGCTATGGCTACATCGAGCATTCTTGGATGGTGTCAAGTGCTGCTTGTCGATTGGGTCACTGCAATGCTCACATTGTTAAACAATCAAGTCATCGTGTTGCTTCGAGCACCACATGTTGTTTCTTTACAACATGCACTGATCTGCTAGTCTGACATGACATCTGCATCTTCATTACTTGGCAACGACAGCGCTTTGAGGCCAACTTGAGCATGTTGCAGGTCCATGAGCAAGGGCTCGCCTTTCTCTGAGTCACCAAATTGCAACTTCTTACCTCTGTTGAACTTCTTGCAGAACATCCTCAAATTGTTGCATTTGATTTTCAGGTGCAGCAGATGATGAAGGTGAAGGCAGAGCGTAAGGACCTGAAGCAGGACAACAGCAAGCTGCAGTCAGAAGTGCGCAAGATGCAGCGCCAGCTGGACACCAAGCTGGCAGAGCCTGCAGCCAACATTGAGTCAGATGGGAAGCTGCAGGAGCAGCTGCAGATGCTGGAGGATGAGAAGGCAGCCCTTCAGGAGCAGCTGCAGCAGCATGTGCAGAGGGCAGCCCCTGCTGCCCTTGGGGCTGCAGCTCCTGGCCCCCTTCAGGAGGGGCAGCAGGGGTACCCGCAAACCTGGAAGCTGGTGGATCAGTTGCGCAATCAGAATAGGTCAGCTTTGTCAACGCCTACATCAATACTTTCATTGATTGTGGTGCAACATTCCAGTCTGCAAGCATCTGTTACTTTGTTCATATGGCATGCAATCAGGAAGCAGCTGATCCATGTCTTTGCTTGTCATAGGTCTTTGGCATTGCACAGCAGCTTGACATGCCTGACTTGCAAGCTTGGCATCTGCTGGACTGCAGCGCTGTTTTCTCTGTCCATTTTGCTGTGAAACTTACTGCTTGTCATTATGAAGTCTGACAGGTGCAGAGCATGCATTCATTTGACCATGTTGTACATTGTGAGATCTACCTTTAGTGACTGATAGCAGTCAGACTGTCATCTCAGCACTGCAATTCTATCTTGGTGCGTGCAGGCAGCTGATAGCAGAGGTGAGCGAGCTGAGGGGCGGCAGGGAAGGGCAGCAGGGTGCAACAGAGCCCTCCCACATTGGCAGGGCCTCTAGCGGCAGCATCCTCAGGCGCCTGGGCCTAAAAAAGCCCAAGGACAGGTGTGATGAATGTACTCTGTTTTTACCTGCATGATATATTTCATGAGAAGCTGTCATGACGCAAGCAAGATGTGCTTGCTGTTGTGATGAGGCAAGCACTGATGCACCCAATGTGGTTTTCACATGTCAAGATGAAATCTTACTTTCTGTTTGCGCATCTTCCTGACATTTGCTGCTACACACAGCTTGACATATGCACAGCATGCTCACTGCTTGCAGTCAATGATTTGCGTCCTCTGTGACTTGGCACAAGGCCATTGCTCAATGTGCTGATTGTCAATTTGACAACAATCTAAATCTGGGCTGTCGTATGTGCAGGGGCATGTCAAGGCAAAATTCTGCAGCTGTCCCAGAGCCTGCAGTGCAAGAGGGGGAGATGCACAGTGGTAACAGCTTCAACGAAGGCAGTGTGGAGCTGAGCAACCAGTCTCAGAATGCCCCCAGTGTAGACCAGGTATGTCAATTTGCTGCTGTGGTCTGTGTTTTGATGTCAGCAGTGATTGCATGCAGGCAGCTGCTTGACTTTTGGGTAGCTGGCTGCTAGTTGGGTTATGCCTCACAGCACAAATGGACAAACTGAACTCACACACCAGAATCAGTCACACACAGGAAAGACAAATGCAGCCAGGAGCTGCATTATTTAAAAGCTCATTCATGGCAATGCAAGCCTCATGTGGTCTTGCCATCAAGATGCCCATCTGTGATAGTCCATATTGTGAGTTGCACATACTAGTGAACTCTATACACTAGCAAAAATGTTTTTGTGCATGTCAATGTTAAGTCTCCATTGGACCTGCTTTGTGAGGTTCACACGCCAGTGCACTATGTACAGTGACAATTGTTTGTGTGGTTGCATACATGCATGGAATGCATGTGTAGTTGGACTAAAAAAATGCACTGGTGCAAAAGTTGGACAGGATGAGTGAAGGCAGCTCATTGCTTCTGTATGCACCTGGCATTGTCAAAAAACCTCACTAGCAAGCTTTTAAGCCCAGACACCTCAGTAGCAAGCATGCAGCCTGAGTCACTGATAAGATTGATGTGCAGCAGGCGGCCCCTTCAGAGAAGGCTGTAGAGGAGCTGCTAGAGGTGGCAGATGAGCGGGTGAGCCAGGCGGAGCAACGTGCCATCAAGGCAGAGGAGGCAGCCCAAGCTCAGGAGGGCCTCATTGAGCAGCTGTGCAATGAAAACCTCAAGCTGGGAGAGGAGATCCAACGCCTCAATACCAGGTCAGAACCTGCTTTGGTGATGCAACCACAATTGTCCAGTCAGTGCGTGGCTCCTCGTTGATTCACCAATGCTCCTTTCTTTTGTTTCAAGATGTTCTTCTTTGTGTTACAACATAATCAATGCATGGTTCTGGCTAATGCTGCGTGCTGTTTGGTGCTGCAAGTGTGCGGCTGCATCATCAAAACACCACAAAGCAACAATGGCATGAGTATCAGTAAATAAGGGGCGAGGCATCATGCAGCTTATTATTCAGCCCAGCTCTTTGTGAGCTGCAGCTTTGCTTGTACAGCATGCAGCTAATGACTTACTTGCTCAACAGAGTCAATTTCTTTGCAAGGCATATCTCTTTTTCCAAAGCTTCTTGACAGCAGTCAGTTGGAGTGACGGTGTTCATAATCCTGCAGCATGCCTGACACTATTTAGGAATGTGAGACTGAATGATATGCTGCAGCATGGCTCACAGTGATCAGGGATGTGACACTGAATGTGATGCTGCAGCATGCATTACGCAGTGCATTTACTGCTGCAGCATGGCTTGGCATTGATCAGAGGTGTGACAGTGCACGTGGTGCTGCAGTATGAAGCTAGTAAAGGACTTGACAGAAGAGAACAGCCGCCTGATCCGGGACAACAAGCAGGCCAACGCCTCCCTGGACAGCATGGTCAAGGACAACACCGACCTCACCAACCGCCTCTTCGACATTGCCCTACAGTCCCCAGATGATGCTGAAGACCTGTTTGATGATGCCTTTGCTGACCCAGCAGAGGTGGCTGAGAGGCAGGAGAAGAAGCGGAGGGAGGCTGCTGCCAGGGAGGCTGCAGCCCCTGGGTTGCAGGGGGGCGGCGCCAAGCCGGCTATGGATGCTGGCATGAAGAAGAGGCAGGAAGACACTGCTGCAGAGGTGATCACTGCAACAAACTTTGGAGGCTGTCTTGCTTATCAAAGTCAAGTATGCAGGAAGACAGTGTTGCGCTAGAATTTTATCTCATATTCCTTGCATCTGCACTTGATCTTGAAGAAAGTGCAATCTGCTTCAGTACTGAACTGCCAATGAAATGACGTCCACCCTTTATCAGGGGTTGCAGCATCTATACTTTGCTGCTGCGGAGTCATTTGGGCATGCTGACATGATCTGTGGCTTGAAATCATGCCACTCACTGTTATTCCGGAGGATTCAAGGTGACTCTCTCTTTGCACAGGTCATTGTTAGAAATATTGCAAACATGAGTGCCACATGAAACAGCTGATCAGGACCTGCCTTGTGCCAGTACAAGAAGAGCTTGTGCCTGCACCTTTACAAACACTTGCACTCAGGCTTAGAGCGATTTTGCAGGTGAGAGCTAGGGAGCAGAGCTTGGCTGAGGATGAGCAGCGCCACCAGCAGCTCAAGGAGGAGTCTAAGAAGCAGGTCAGTGCATCATCTCTTTGCCCTGTGTTGCCTTTCAAATGCATCATGTGTAACTGTGTCAAGTTTGGACGACATCAGGCTAAGTCGTCAGCTGCTCTGTGTGCAACCCAAGGCAAACAATTAGGCTTCTGAGTCCTCAGCATGGCTTTCACTGCGATTTGGCTCTGCCCTGCTTTTGCTTCTTGTCATCATCCTTGCATCATCCTTCCTTTGTCTGCAGGCTCAAGATCTTTGTCAGGCGACTGATCAGGGAGGCGGAGTGAAATATGCATTATAGTACAATTGCATAGTCCTTGTATTGATGTTGGGTGCTGGCTGCAGCTGGAGACGTTTGAGAGGGTGAAACACAAGATGAGCAGCAGCTCTACATCTTTCTCCCTGGCCCGTGAGAGGCTGCAGCGCGCCAACTCTGGCATGCAGTCCAACCCAGACCAGCCCACCAGATGTCAACCAGTCAGCTCACCCAGACCAGAACCTACCCCTGCCGTAGTCACACCTGTCTCAGTCCCTGCTGCAGCTGTCACTCCTGTGGCCGGCCCATCATCACCATTTCAGGCAGCCAGCAGACGAGCTGCAAATGTCACCCCTGAGAGGGCACGTGCCACAGCTACACCTCAGAAGCCAGCAGTGGTCAGCCCTGCAGCTGAGCTGACCCCTTCCAAGCAGGCAGTGACCCCTCCAGGGGGAAGCCGGGGACCCCCAAGCAGGCAGGGCTCAACCATCAAGGCACCCACCAGCCCCCCTTTGAGCCACCCAGCGTTGGCAGCACTCAGCAGCAGCAAGCCCCAGGCTGAGCCCATTACAAGGAGGCCTTCTGGTGCAGCTGGCGATGCTTTCAGGACAGGCAAGCAGCAACCAGACCCGATCACAAGAAGGGCTTCAGGTGCAGCAGGTGAGACTGCACTTGGAGGCCCTCTCACCCCTGAGCGAACCCCCAGTGGGCGTCTGCCAAACCCCCCTGAGCGGACCCCCAGTGGGCGCATGCCAATCCCCCTTGAGCGAGCCCCCAGCAGCCGCATGCCCAACCCTCCTGAGCAAGCGACCAGCAGCCAAAAGCCAGTCCCCTCCCCACCAAGTGACCTCCCGCCCAGCCAAAGTCTCAAACCTATTCAAACTGCCCGGAGTCTGTCTCGAGGTGCACTTACCAACCATGCACCCCTGTCTTGCAAACCTATTTGAGATGATCCCGTCAGGATCAGCCTCACAGTCTGGTCTCACTGTCACCTCTCTGTTGCGTGCTGCAAGCTTTTCACAGCATTGCTTGAGCATTGCTTAATATTCTGGAGTCTCATTTGAATGTGCTTGCAGAACATGCATTAAGTCAGCACATTGTCCACTTCAAGTTGACATTACCAGCATGCTTGATGTACACAAGCCTCAGATGCAGCGTGTTGCATCGTACCAATTCAAACTGTTGTGCATGTTGCAGAGGGCAGCCTGACGCGCAGTGAGAGCGGCAATGAGCGTCTTCGGCAGGAGGCTGACGCCAGCAGAGCTGAAATCTGGCGCAAGATTCAGGCTGCAAAGTTGAACAACAGCCAGAAGCAGGTGTGTCCTGCGCATAAACTGTTGGTGTCTCATTTGCAAGTTGGTGCAGTAGCACCTGATAGCACGACAGCATTGCAAAGCATCAACAGGCAAAGGAAAACAAAGCATGAGCAGCAACATCAGCATCACAAACAGACACCACTCATGGTCATCACCGCAAAAGACAAATTAAAAATTGTTGCAATCCTACTTGATTGAAGCAGTTCACGAGCCAAAATTGTCATATATCGAATTGGCACAATCAGCACTTCTTAGCAAAGGTGTGAGTGTCAAGCTGAGCTGTGCTGTTTGCTTCTAGGGTGGCAGCTCAGAGGTTTCAGCTGCGCTGCCAACCTCTCCCACACAAGGCTTGGTGACAGGTCCCTCCAGCCAGGGCCAGAAGGGCAATGGCCCTCAGCTGCCAAAGTCTGCACCTCAAGTCCCAACGCCTAAGCCTGCACTTCAGCAGGCAGCCCCAAAAGCAGGGCCTCAGCAGGCAGCGCCAGTCCAGGTCACTGTGCAGGACCAGGTGAGAGCTTTTGCTTCTGGCATCAAGTGTTTGCATGAAAGTGGATCAACGGTTGAGTAAGCATTGTCTCACAACCTGCATTGTTCTGTTTTGGCTGATGCTGTAAGCCCAAGATTTGGTGACAATCTTGTCGTATTGCTTTGTGACTTGTCATCAAGACAGCAACCCAATTTTGGATTGCTTCATGTGTCAGCTTGTACATGTGTGTGGTGTGCCGTCTAGTAAAATGCAGCCCTGAGTGGAGAGATGTTGCTGCTGCGTACAGGTCGATGAGGCCTACCTGCAGTTTGGGCCTTCACATGACATTGTATCCTTCATGCAAGCCCTGGGCTACAAGGACTTCACTGCAGCGCGCCCTGATGAGGAGAAGATGGAGCAGTTCAAGCGGGCCCTCAAGCTCACCAGGCCGGCGTTTGCTGCAACCAGAACTCCTGTACAGCAGGTACATATGTCAACAAAAACACACACGCAACCAGTCTTGGTGATTCCAGCAAATCTGTTTCAAGCTCCATACATGATGCTTGCATGCTGTTTTGGAGTGTAGAGCAGGTCTTTTGATCCCCAGGATTGCTGCTGAAGCAACGTTGTGCTGCAGGAGATGGCAAATGCAGTCTACGTCAAGCTTCAAAGCTGGGTCAATCAGTTTGTGTACAAGCGGTAGCGGAATGAGCATACAGCTCCCGATGAGGCAATTAAAGGGAGATGGTGCAGTGGGGCTGGCAGCATGAGGCAGCAGCAGTACAACAACAATGCATCGTCATCACCAGATGATGCCTGACTCCTGTAGGAGCATGTCATGTTGAGCATCATCCTTGTCTGCAGTGTTAGTACGGGCATTTTTTTGCTATGTCATTCCCAGCTAGTGTCTTGAGCAAACAAGCGCAGCCCTTGTGCAACATAGTCTTGTCAAACATGGTGGGACGCCCCACACTCGCTGCACTCGAGTGCGCAAAGGCCCTGGTTACAATCAGTCTTAGCCATGTGCAATGGTCGAAACACCGCTGCGGGTCGTGTTCGGGCTTCGTCCTTCTTTAGGGCGCACATAGCACACACGCGGGCGGGGCTCCATAGAGGGGCGCCCAACAAGCTGTTGTCAATAAGGTCATTGATTGCAGCTAGACCTTTACAAGGGCACAGACTTTGCTGCCCTTGCATTTGTATCTGTTGATTGGTTAGAGACAGCAAATGCAGACGAGCGATCGGGCACGCACAAGAGGATGTTAAAAGTTTACAATGGTTGTTGAGAGCAGCAGTGCTTAGCGTTGCCATGCACTTGTATCACACGACGATACTACATGCTGCAGCAACTGCTGAGATGATTGAAGGAAAGATGTCTTGTTATGATCCAGCCATTTAGACTGACGAGACACTCTGGCGCTCACGACAAAAGCTGTACTTCCAAGAGGGTACTGATTTTCTACTGAAGTACTTCGGCTCAGTCACAAAGCTGCATCAAAAGCCTACATATATCTGCTTCATGTAAGAACTCTGTGAACATTGCAGTTCATTCTTTTGGCATGCAAATGTGTCACAAGGAAGGTGTCGTCTCCATGGGCAGTTTGCGGGATTTGCACATTCAGAAAGACAATCTGAGCTGCATGCAAGCCAACCTGAAGTAGACCACATTTGTGACTCGCACAAACTGAGGACGGTGCAGCTACACAACACATTCTGCAAATGCTACTGCTGCAAAAGAAAGGGTGCAGCATCCTATGAGCAATCAGGAAACACAAATCGAGCCCAGTACCCAGAACAGCTTGCTGTGCAAAAGCTGCCACTCACAAGGTACGTTGCTGTGTTGTCACCCAAAAACAAAGCACTGAGGACAAGCCAAGCTGCATATGCAGCACAGCAATGCTAAACAGAACCTCAAAACAGCTCAAGATCTACCTCTATGTCACTGCCGGAGCTGCATGACAGGAACTCAGAC